>CM034304.1:12347009-12909836 GCA_019925795.1 Dendrobium chrysotoxum | reverse complement strand
TTGGCCCGACTCTTTCATCCCGATGGGTGATTTGAGATTGAAATGTCGAAGGTAAACTTCACTAGAAGGATCAAATTTTAACTTGAATTTGAAATTGACTTATACAATCAATCACATATATTGAATTGTAAAGGTTACAATCTAATATATAGTGATATATGGTATATGCCATTTAGATTTTGAAAGAGATCTGGACTTTGACAAAGATTTTGAGAATTTGATTTTTGAGGTTGGGGGACCTTCTATAAGTTATATAACTTAGCATGCTGTTGATTAATTTAAGCACATGAGTTTCTAACATTTATAGAAAGGTTTGAATGGGATTTAGCTTGACTCTTTTGCTCTACCAATTAAATTGGAGGCAAAATCTCAAAGCCATACTTGGAGGGAGGTTTCCTACACTCACCTCTCTTTTCACATGTCTTAATTGAGTTGGACACATTCACCCAAGAAAGAAATAGGAGATGGACCAATGGAAGAAATGAAGTTAGAACCACTTATTCAATAAAATTTGTATCGCTATTAAAGATGGACAGAGAGATAATTCCTAGCGGAGTCACCATTTTTTTGTTTGATTGAAATATATATATTTAGTTTTAAAAAAGGATTTAATTTTTTTTAGAAATTTTTAATTTCTAAAATTTTTAATTTTAGAATTGAACACTTATTATGAATGATATATCATCTCAAAAATATACCGTTCTCTAATAGGCTCAGATTATAAAATTTTGAATTTATCCTGATTATCATAGTCAAACTCAAGAAGAAATAATATATGATCCCGAAGGATCAAAATAATGTATCCATTGTTTGACTATAATAATTTTGGTAAGAGATCATTAATTTCATAATCAAAGTTATGATAATAGTATGATATATCTCCCTGAGGAAAGAGGATATCGTCTGTTATCGATCATTTGAAAATGATGATAATGATCGTTGACTTTTAAATTTCTTAAAGATAATTAATTAAAGTTTTAAAAAGCTTGATTTTGAAATCTGGTCTAGGTTTCTAAATCTCCGACGAGCGCAAGGCCTCATAGTTAATTACATCATAGGAAACAAGAATTTTCCTATGAATACTCTTGATTAAAATAGTGATACAAATTTTATTTAGATTTTAAAGATTGATATTAAAGGAAAATAAGGTTTGGGATTTTAAACTGGGAATGGGTCAAATTTGAACAATTATTTCTAGAGTCAAGGGAGGTATGGTAGGAGGTGTATTGATATTCTGAATTACTTTAAAAAATACCCCAACCTATCCTAAGTGTTGGGCTTGAGTTTGATTGAAAGAGATTTAATATTTGAATGATCAATTTTATTAGAAAGTGGGAATTAGATTCCTGGAGGTTGAGGTCTTAAGATTAAAAATTTACCTCATAATTGAAGTATAAAATAGGTACTGAAAATATGTAACCCGGATCCTAGCTAATGTAATACAGGATCTAGACTTACACTAGCCTGGATTAGGGAGCCAGTTAATCCACCTAAGCGCTTCAAAATCATGTGTCTGATCTTTAAATGGAATATTAGTTAAGGATGTTATTTAAGATAAGTTTAAGGAGCTGGGGTCGACATCTAGAGCAGATTCCTAATTGACCCCCTGACATATATTGGGTGAAATGCTTAAGCAAGAAATGCAATTAAGAATTAAACTCAATTTTAATTTGTTACTAATGAGATGCATGCTAGTTGACTCGAATGCTTTAAATTAGAATGAAGCAATTTTAAAATCAGGCTTAAAAATAGATTTTATCCTAGATATTGCACAACATCCCCTTGACAGGACTCCACCCTAATAGGTCAGGTGGCCTACCAGAACTCGCAAGCGTGGAGGTGCCAACAAGGTAAAGAAGATCTAATATGAATGCATGAAAAACTCCTGGCGATCCGGGCTTACTTCTTAAAGGCGTTGTTGTTTCTATCTGAGCCTAAATATTTTAAATTTTATTTAAGTAGAAATAGTTTTAAGCGTGTCCTCACGACCCTTCGATCAGATTCTAGGCTAAATTAAAATCTGTATGCAAAAGTGCCAAAAAACTACTAAAATCATACAATTCTAGATCAAAATCAACACATCAATCAAATCAATTAAATATTAAATCAATTAAATATAATATTCAAATTAAAAGTCCAAAGGCAAGTACCTTTTAATTATACAACCTAGGGTCTACAGGAAAAGTAAAAGTGGCCGGGTATCACTAACTACAACCCAAATTCTACTCCTAAGACTCAAGTGAATTTGAGATTTTGGAATCTTCTTATTCTTTATTTCTTCATCTTCTTGGAACTCCTTGGATCGTCGGCTTCGGATATCCAAATAAAAAGAAACTCCCCATGAATAGGGGTGTTACCTTTTCTCCTTGGATATTTTGGAAGTATACTAGCTTGATCTTCCAAATGGAGGAAGACTCTCCCCTTAGAGATATCTTCTCCTCTTTGGAATTCAAGTTAGATATAAATATATCATCTCAAAGCACTTAACACTTACAACTTAATTCAAATCAAATTACGTTTAAATTTAAAAGAAAAATCTAGACTCGATCCTACATGGTTATCATAATAATCAACAATTATATTAACATCCCAAGTAGCTAATTTAATCTCAAGCATTTAATATTTGAAATTAAAATACTCAAATCATAGCCACGTTTGGCCATGCTCTTTTAATTTAAAAGGGGTCTTAGCATTCTTAGCATTGCACAAAATATGTCAATTATAAAGCTTAATTATTTTGCCCCCTTTTAATTTTAAATTCCATGTGCGAGCATGACCACTACATAAGATTGAATTAGTACAATTCATCCCTAGCTAGGGGTAGATCTAATGTACAATCAAATCAACACAGAGTGTAGTAAATAAATAAACAATCAATCAATTCTACTACTAGCAAACAGCATGCAGTAAAATCATGGAAAACCCGGCACACGCAAGTAGTAGAAAAGTAAACACCAGCTAGCCTAATACTAGAGTTGGTTGTTCTAGAAAAACATCTAAAGTGTGTGAGGTAGGGTGTGTGGTTTGGATATCTCCTAAGTAGGGCAATTTGTTAAAGTTGTTTGATGTTGTGGTTGATTGAAAGGCTTAAGGGAGTTTTTAATTTGAGTTTAAGTCTAAATGATTTAAATTTATTTTAAAATTAATTTTAATTATTTTTTGGATATCACCTTTGTTGCTCACCGAGGCCATGAAGTTTATTTCACCTTTCTTGGGGCTAATTTAATAGCCTCATAGGCTTGGGTTACTAAGTAGTACCCGATATGATCAAGTAAATTTGATTTTGATTAAGATTTAAGAGTTGATAAATTTTATTTAAATTGATTAGTTTCTGATTTTAATGTTAAATTGATGTTTTCTAGAAGTTTTGATGATTATTAAATTTTAGAATTTTTTGGATTATTTTAATTATTTAATTAAGGGGTCAAAAGTTAATATTTTGATTAAAAGTGATTTCTAGAAAGTTAATATTTTATTAAAATACTAGATCTTAATATAATCAGTTAGACTATAAGTATGCTGGATTTAGAGTTTTCTATTTTTTGTTATGAAGGTTTGAAGTTTTGACCTGAATTTAATTAAGTTTGACCAAAGGTTGACTTTTTTTAAATTTGAATGATTTTTAGAAACTTGATATTTTTGATAAATATTAGACCTTAATATGAGTTTAATGCCTTTGAGTTTACTTAATTTATAGTTCATTTGAATTAGTTATGAATTTATGAAGTTTGGTGAATTATTGAATTTTCAAAATTTGCTTAATTAAGGGCATTTTATTGATTTGAGTCCAAATGACCTCCAAACTTCATGAAATCACCCCCCAAAGCTCAGAATGATCTAAGGAGTGATTATCAAGTGTTTGAGAATTTTTGGAGTTTTAAATATTTTTAATAAATTAAATTAATTAAATTAATTAAATATTAAATTTTAATTAAAATTAAATTAAGCTTGATTTTAAAGTCCAGTCAAGGGGATTTATTTTTCATTGATTAAGGGTTCAATTCTAGTTAGTTAGAGATATTATTTGTATTTTTTAGGGTTTAAATTTGATTTATTATATTTTTGAAAATATTTTAAGGCTTATTTAAGGTTTAATTTTGATTAAGTTAATGAAAGAGCTTAATGACTTCAAAATTCAGTGGGGAAATTTTTATAAGCTGAGCATGCCACTGAGTTTAAATGTTCTAAGTTTCAAGTTAAAGGATGTGTGTCCTAATTTCTATAATTCTTCTAGTTTTTTTAATCAAAATCCTTAATGATGTCACTAAGTTTGATGGGTTCAAATCAAAGTTACTAACCCTTGACATACACATATATAAAGGCATACAAATACATTCAAGTCCTTAAGTCTAGAAGAGCTTAGACTAGGTGGTGTGTGCTTCTCATACATGCAAGCTTAAGATAACTTAATTAATTAAGAGACTTAATCAATGAACAATTAACAAAACTAATTGCTCATTGATTAATGACCACTCCCCATTAATTCTATTCGCATGCTCAAGCTATGTTTAAAATTTCAAGGGATCTCTCAAATTTTAAAAATTTAAAATATATGTAATTTTAAAATAGAATTTTAATGTATATATATATATATATATATATATATATATACTTGAAAATACAAATCTTAACATATTTCAAAATATTATGAAAATTAATTTTAAATTAATTTCAAAATATTTTATTTTTAAGAGATCCTCTTGGTCACTTTAAAATAATTTAAAAATAATTTTTTTATTTAAACATTTAATATAATGTTTATTTAAGTATTAGTTAGATATTAAAATAATTTAATACTTAAAATTATTTGAAAATAATATTTAAATTAAAATCTTTAATTTTCTGAGAATTTAAAGTGTTGCATGTATTTTTATGAGTTAAATTAAATTTATATTGAATTTTTAGAATTTTAAGTTAATTAAACTATTTAAATTAATTAAAATATTAATCAATATTAAAAAATTAAATTAAATTAAATTAAATTAAGTCTTAATTTTTTTCTAGAATTTTAAGTTATTTGAAATGATTTTATGCAAAAAAAAAAAAATTGAGATTATATTAAATCAATCTTAATTAAATATTTGTCAAATAGTTAAATATTTAATTAATTAAAAAAATTATATGAAATATAGATAATTATTAAATTAAATTAATTTAGAATTAAATATTATAATTAATTCTTTAATTATTTAAAATTATCTAAAATAAATTTTTTATTTTTGAAAATGTTTAATTAAATATTTAATTACATATTAATTAAGTAATCAAATATTTAAATAATTCAAATTATTTAAAATAAATTAAATTTTAAAATTTAAAATCGTATTAATTTTAATTTAAAATATTTAACTATCTAGAAATATTAATATTATATATATATATATATATATATATATATATATATATATATATATATATATATAATTTTAAAATAATTTTAAAGAAATTTGAATTTAAAATAGTTTCAAATTAAAATTAAAAATAATAATAATAATCAAATTCGGCCGGTGGCGGGAGAGCCACGTGGCAGCCCTTGATTGGGCGCTGCAAATCACGGTGGCGGCGCCCAATCATTGGCAATGATTGGTGCCACCACCAATCATTGCCATCCAATTCGATGCACAGCGGGCCCCACACATTTTAACTTAAATGACTCAGCAGTTTGCGGCAGCCGCTTGATCCTCTACCGTATGTAACGAAAGGCCCTGATCTCATGGAACAGGGATCCTGAACGACGTAGAAGCCGTGCGGTTTAGTAGACCCAGGATATGAAGAAATCTGGACCATTTATCGTGAGATCAACAGTCCACATTTTGCACATGGATGCGGATGAACTGGAAAACCCTAAGAATAGGTTTTTAAGCTCGTTATCTTAAACCAGTTAATGAAATTATAAATGTAGAAAGCATACATGAAGAGAATTAATTTGGAGTAATTTTAATAGCTTAAAACGTGCATTCTAGAAAGCTATTTAAGTCTATGTGCCCTAAACTAGGGTTTGAGAATTTACCCAATCTAACTCATTGATTTGGCTGATCTTGGTCAACCAGGTTAACCCAGGGTCTGATTTTGGGTCCAACAGATTTAGTTTGATATTTTAAACTTGCTGGAAGTGGTTGCATTTGATTTGGAACTCATTTAGTCCAAAGTGACTATTCACACCCAAAGGGGTATTTTGGTCATTCTAAACTTTAGTCAACTGGAGGTCAAAATGAGTCCAAAAAAATATAGTTTATTGTTCAATGAATCATAATCAAGGGTCTAGAAGTGGTTGGAGGCTTTGGAGGAAGCTCGAAGGTCAAAATCCACTAGGTGCAAGGTCGAGTGGCATAGGTTGTAAAAATTTAAAGGTTTTTACAGCCTTTGGAAATTTATCGATTTTATTGGGTTAGAGATCTAAGAATGAGCTGAAATTTGGAGGGTTGCCTCTAGAGATATTTCACATCAGTATGCAACTTACAGACCCCGGATTAGAGGTCATTTGATAGGGTTTTGAAGTGTTCAAAAGATTCACTGGAAAAGGCTTTCAGGACTAGGTCTTTAAGCCTTGGGTTTGAATCTTGAAATTTGGATTTGAATTGGACTTTGGATTTGAATGCCTGAGCTTGAATTATCTAAGTCATTTATGATCATTTGGGTGATCATAAAATGATTAGATAGGGTTAGAGCTAGATTAAAGCAAGATTAAGGCTTGAATTAGGATAAAATATGGATATATCTGGAGTCTGGATATATTTAAGGACTGGGTTGATTGAAGATCTGGATTGGCTTGAGGTTAAGGTTGATTTAAAACAGGAATAGATCAGAGTCAAGATTGATATAATATCTGGATTAATCTTAAGGTTTAGGTAAATCTAAGGACCTAGGGTCTGGAAGAATCCTAGGATCTAGAATAGATCTTAAGATCTGGAGTCTAGGAAACATCCTACAGTTTGTGAGGGTCCCAGGGTCTAAACTCTAGAAGGATCCTAAGGTCTAGAGATCCTAAGGCTTGGGCTCTAGAAGAATTCTAGGACCTAAGTAGATCATAGGGTCTAGATTTTAAAAGGATCTTAGTGTCTAGAATAGGGCCTAAGGTCCTGAATAGATTTGGAGATTGAATCTAGATTGAACTAAAATTTAGATTAATCAGAGGCTAAAATTATCTTACGATTTGGATTGATTTGAGTTTTGAATAGGTTGACTTAAGGTCTGGGTTGATCTGAAACTTGAATAGATATAGGGTCAAGATTAATTTGAATCTGGATTGATATTAAAGTCTGTATTGATCTAAGATTAGATTAATCATAGGTTCAAGATTGATCCTAAGGACTGAAAAGATCCTAAGGTCTGGATTGATCCTACTGACCTCATACAAAAATGAGGTCAATAAAATAATAGAGAAAGAAAATTAAAATAAAAAATAGAGAGTGGATTAAGAAAATAGACACCCTTTATGACAAGTCATGTCACCTTTAATATTACTTAGGGTTATTATTTATCTTAATAAAGCCAAAGAGGAAAAAGATATAGAAGAACAAAAAGATAGCCTTTATATTCTTACATCATACATCTAAATTTGGGACCAATATTTTCTTAGGTGTAGTAAATATAGATTGATTCCAATGGCTATACATGAGAAGTAGAGCAGCATGATAAGAAGAGATCTACCGACATTGAGAACCAGGACTTTACAACTCATCATCAACTTATGGAGATGGAGGAGAGGATCATATGGATGATCTATAGGGTGTGATTAGTGATAGGGCATTGACCTCAATACATGGCATCATTGAAACCTATTGGCCCATCATTGAACAACATACCCCCCCCCCCCCCCCACCACCACACACACACACACGCATAGGTGAGTGGGGGAGAGAAAACCCCAGTTGATAAAAAAGTTATTTATTCAAAACTTAGGGAATTTACACTTTTTGTTACTAGGATTAGGGGAACTTGTCACTTTGTACTCGACTCATCTAAATATTAAACTCATCAAGTGAAAATTCAACTTACTCAAAGTCACCAAAGAGAAAGTTCAACAGCCCAGTGGACTCAAACTTAAAAAATGGTAAATTTGATCCTCTCTATGAAATATCTTTATCTCATTTGGATGAGCAGCTTTACTCTTAGAGACAACATATGAAACGAGCATATACGTGAATGGTCAGAGTAGCTCTAGTGGTAAATAAGATTAGAGAGTCGCCTTAGATGGTTTGGTGATAAGTTTAAATAATGTTGTAGTTTATGGGTTAATTCATTAGTGAAAATATATGATTTTAGTAATGTTTGTGTAGAAAAATACAAGAAATGGGTAAATTTTTTAAGTATGGTACAATGCCACGAGGTCGGATATTATACCGCTGCAGTGTCATCATTGACATTATCGAAGCGCCCAAATATAGACATGATGGCGCCCAGTCTCTTTTTGGCAGTGCCACATCATCAAAAGAGTTAGCACATCAAAGCCTAGTCTATGTCTGCATAGCACTATGGCGCAAAATTCCAGCTCTGCCAAGTTAAGGGAGTGCCATGTGGATGCCGTAGCACTCAGCCGTCAGCAGCGCTATGGCGCTATAGTTGTAATCATTCATGTCATGATCTTCCAACGAAGTGACACATCATTTCATTAAACAGCATGTCCATATTAGGAAGCGCTGCAGTAGAGAAAGCCCTTCAGCTCTGCAACATTAGTTCATATTATGAGAGCCGCAGCACAAATGTCTCAAGCGCCACAGTATTAGAATCTATTTTATGTATTTTTTTATAAATAGTTCATTTATAATATTAGTAGAAGAGTTCAATCACTTATTTAATTTTAGTCCTTATAGTGTTGCTCTGATTTTTCCTTAGGAGTGACAACTAAGGGAATTCTAGGAAGTACTAGATACATTACATTAGAGTGCTTGGCTTGTGTTTGTGGAAGCAATTATATAAGTTCAAGGAGGAGTGTAGAGGAGATCATTGAACCCATCCAGTGATATCTTTTCTTTATTACTCTTTATCTTTTGTACAATTAATGAAAATGAATTTGCTTCACTTGTTCTTCATGTCTGGCAAAATTATCTAGTTTTGGATTGATAGTGTAAATGAAATATGGAGTACTAATGAAGTCTCTTTATTAATAATTTCATGATGTTTTCAATATACTAAGTCTTCATTTAATGCATACAGTGGTCATATATATAGTTAATATCAGGTGTAATGTGAAGCCTAAGAATAAAAAAGCAGGCACAACCAGGTATGTTAGATTAGTATGATGCGCAGATAGACATAGTACTTACCATTATCAAATTTATAGAGATAAATTATCATGAGGGGGTTTTAACAGTACATGCTTTACTTATTCTTCTAAGATTCTCATAGGATGACAGTCTATAAGAGTTTAGATTGGTATTGAGATTGGAAGGTTTAATCTATCATTTATCTCTTCATGATTGACTGAGCAGTTGGTGATGCATTTGCTCTAAATATAATCAATATAAAAGAGAATCATTAGGAAATATATTATATTTATATTTTATAATCTAAAAAAATTTATCCAAATGATATTTCATTTAAATTTTTTTATTTTAAATTAAGTGATTAAATCTCTACCAAACTTATTTTTATTGAGTAGGATAATTGTTGTAGTTAAAGTAGACAGCACTAGTATTTGCAAGTACAGAATCTTTCTTGTGGGATTGTTACTCTACTCTATCACTATATTACTTGATTTGGCATGTATATTTACATATATTAAGTGAGATTTTTATAATTTTTATATTAAAGAAAACCTAAGTATTGTTTAGGGATTGATAGAGCTCAAAATCATTTTCACAATTCTTTAGGTTACTACACCATCCCCATCATTTGGTCACATAAAATGTTGGCCTTCTAATGATCTGGTTAGAGGGTAGATGCATTAGATTTGGCTTATGTTAAGAATGATAGAGGTAGATCTAAAAAGACATGGTTAGAAAATATTTGAAATTACCTTTCTTTATTAGATTTCAATGAGAGTTTGACTCTTAATATAACATAATAGAGAAAAAGAATTCATATAACCAACCCCACATACTGGAACAAAGGCTTAATGATGATGATGATGATGTTGTATTTGTATGCCACCATCAAATCTAGCTAAAATACTTTAAATGTCGAGAATGTTGGATCTAATAAACCAACTCTCAAGTTTGGAGTTAGTTATCCTCATACTTGAAAATTGACATATTAATAACTTAGGTTAATATTAGGAAACTTTAATTACTAAACAAAATTCAACCATATAAGAAAAGGATAGATTAGCATTTGATGTAGCACCTCATAATTAACAAAGGAAGATTATGATTTATAACTTAAGAATTCCTTAGCTTAATAAGCGAGATCATCCGGCTTGTCGCTAAAGATGGAGGCAAGGTAATTCCAATGAGAATGATAGATATATGAGGTGAGGAACAGATTAATGATGAATAAAGTGACATCTAATTAGAATTTATAATTGGGAATAGTGAAGATGAAATATTATGTGGCAAGGAGGTCAAATAAGTAATGATATGTCATAATTTTTTTTTAAATTTAAAGTAACACCCCTATCAATGTGCATAAATGTCGATCTCTTCAAATGTTACTATTAACAAATCCTAGATAGAGAAATTGAGCATATCAGTAATATGCTAGTCCACTCACAAAAGAGATTAAAATCTTTGTAATGAATAAGTACTCGCCATCACTAAATAGAGTTGGCATTATAAATATCAAGTGACCAGCATAAGGAAAACAATGATGTCTCCCTAAGAACTATTAAATAGAGGTTACCCAGTAGGCCTAGCTAACCTTAATATAAGTAACACCTAATAAATATCTAGAATTTTCATTTTTTGGCACTCAAGGAATTCACCACTTGTGGCAAGCCCATTGAATAAGATGAAAAGATAGGCTATAAGACTAGCCTGAATCAAAAGTTGAATACTCTTAACTCAGGTGAGCATAGAAGTTAATGCTAAAAAAACATTAGCTTAGGAGGATACCCAATAATACATAAGAGATGGGGTAGATTGAGTAAAATTAAAGTAATCTCAACTCAAGGCAAAGTAAGAAAGTTGCTAGGCTATCCTTACAAGAGAGTTGAGGCCCCCAAGTAAAAGCACAGTCTTTGCTCAATCTATTTTATATTAGTCTAATTACCCCTTACTAGGGAAGGGGACTCCATGAATTGGAAATGCAATAATACTCCCTTTTTAATGATGTTTATATTTTTTTGTAACTTGCCACTTTTACTTGTTAATGAAAATAATAAAAGCTTTATTTAATTCACTTATTCTTTTTACAAGTTACCCTCAAAAAGTACAAGAGAATCAAGAAATTAACTGTAAACCCCAGTTCATGGATCTAAGCGAGTTATGGATGTTAGACATGTTCATTGAGAAATCATAGGAGATTAAGCAATTTCACTGTAGAAGAGCATGACTACAGAGGGCACTCACTTAGGTCATGAGGAATTTACCTAGAGCACAATCACCCCAACCAAGGGGGATACACCTAGGGTACTTAAATCAAAAGAGGTCACCTGATTAAGGACCTTACATCAAAATAACTTGCCTCTAATAGAGACATTCATCAAATAAACAGGAGACATTCATCCACCCAACAATAACAACTTTACTAATTCAACTAGCACATCAACCAGAGGCACTTGTTATATCTATTTGTTATAAGAGTTAATCAAGATGTCCTAAGGTCAAGTCACATGTAGCCCCATCGAGGTCTTATCCACAACTGTAGCCATGTGTCCACATATCTATAGTAGTCAAATCATATATTTATTATATTAATCCTTAGGTATATCTTCTAATGTATCCTTCCCAACCCTATAAATATGGGGTTGAGATGCATTTTTTGGACTTCATGCCAACTATTATTCACAAAAGAGAAAATAGTCTTAGAGCTTTCTTCTTACTTTTATGCCTCTTCCTTTTTTGATTTAAATTAGTCTAACTAGTGCTGAAAGGAGGGTCAAGGTGTTTCCCATAGATAAGTTCAAATCCAATAAATATAAAGATAGAATTCAAATGATTTTGCATAAAAAAATCAACAATTATGTGTTTTAGTTATGTAATTTTGAATTATATAAAGATGAATTAATATTAACATGTGAATCATATATTGTAGTGGACAAAATTGCTAAAAAGACATGCGATTAGTATGGATAACTTAACGAAGATGGGATCTTGTTCTTTTTCAAAGTTAAGATATCACATTGTGCATGCCAAAGAAATGAAAAATACTATAAGATTTTGTTGATATACATGAATTTGTTGATGGAATTTGTCTAACTATAGGCATCATACACATATGGGATAAACATGAAGGCGATCAAAATTTAACCAATTTTATACAGTTTATGATGCCACTAATAATAGAGGAATTATTTTTGTTGACATTTTGTAATTTATTAATTCTTCAATTGAATGAGATATTATTAACGACAATATTTCATACTTTCAAAATGTAATTAAATGAAGGCACTAGGAAATGATTAGACTAATTATTATCTATTGTATTAAATTTTATAGCAAGTTATGTCATTTCTTAAAAAAAAACTTTTAACTGGCCTTGGAATTAACTTGATTAGTCATTCAAGATCCATTTAAGGCTAAACACCAAGAGAATAGAAGTGAAATGATGTGCCTCAACCAATACCTGGAAAAAAATGAGAACAATGCTGAAGAAGAAGCGTATTAGGTACCTAAAAAGAAGTGCATGAAAAGGAGGTAGAGAATTAAGAAAGGTGAGGTCAATAGCTAGCAATTCCTCAATAAACATCATGAATCATATAATCATATTTCAAAATTGTAACACTAGGAAATTCAATTTTTTGCGGCAGAACAACCCACTGCAAAATAAGAGAAATCCATCGCAAATCCTGGTTTGAGGCCAAGTTTTAACGGAATTGATTTTGCCATTAAAACCCACGTCGCAAAAGTATTTGTGATGGAACGGATTCATCGCAAATATTTTGCGATGGATTTTTGCGGCGCCTATACGATGAAAATTCCACCACAGATTATGGCAGAATATCCGTCATACATTTTGATAGAAAATCTATCGCAAAGCTTCCGCTATTTGTGACAGATATTTTTGTTGCAAACAAAGATACTAGATTTTCATATCAACATTGCAACGGAAATTTCACCACAAATCCACCGAAAACCTATAGCATAAATAAAAAAAAGCTATTGATATCTATTTTTGAGCTTTCCAACAATATAAATCCAAACAGTTTAAGAGAATTAATCAAATACAGTAATAAAAATCAATAATAATCTACAATAAACAACTACATTCCATAAAATTTTGCATTACACTGTTAAAGTTTCAAAAGTACTTATACATCAGAAGTAATAAAATGCATCAAAAATATTTTTATAGACACTCTAGGCAGAATCTGTATTCTCACTGTTATCCTCAATCAATGTAGGTGCAGGTTGATTTTTGCCAATCTACTCTCTCAATCTCTTAAGCTTATCTAGTATCGAAATGTTTAAGTTCATCTATATTTTTATAATATTTTCTAACTCTGTTGTCCAGTTAGCCACCTGTTGGCTATATAAACTCTCCTAGCTACATGCGTAGTAGCTGGTAGTAGAAGAGGACTGCCCCTCGTATGCGTAGGCTTGCGAGCCTAATCCATAAACATGTCCCTTATACATTCCACCTATCATTTGTGACCAAGTGTGGTAGTTAGGAACATCTGCAGATCACCCAAAGGAACCCTCACCTGCTGCAGTCTGGCTCTCTCGAAGCCATGTATGCTCATCCTACAAAATATAACATAAGATTAATCATCGTATAATTATCACTTACAATATTTTTGTAAGTAAAATATGCTTATATACTTACATATGCCCTCATAGCTCCCTCATCCACCCATTATTGGTCCTCGTGGCTTTTATGGGTGTGACTGTGTAACTCAACTGCAATGGATTCTCTACCAAACATCTCATTCTACAACATACTTAGATTAGCAAGCATAAACAAAGAAATTATTAAAATATATTAAAAGTCTTACCAATCGCCGTTTATGCTCAGTGTGTGGAATTGAGCCCTTAGTATGGAGGGAGCTACCCGAGCCCCTGATGTTAGAAGCTCGATTCTATCTATTCTGCTCCCTCTTCGCTATAAAACCTGGGATGCCCTAAGCAATATTGAGGTTTACCCATACACCTTCTCCAATCTAATGCGGTCACTCACATGCCCTCCTAATTTGAGTGAACATGTCTCGTAGGCGAGTTGCTCCACTTTTCTCAAAATTTATTCTGATTCAAGTACCATGCTCAAGCAACTAATAAAAATCTAGCTATATACAACAAATTAGAAAAAAATTATTCTTTATTAGCATAATAAAATATGAAGAGATGTTAATAATATTACAACTTACTAATCTCAAACTACCTGAACCAAATGTCGTGCACTTCTTTTAATGGCCAATATTCTACAACAAAAAGCATTGCAAGTCTCACCACCATTTTTTAAAATTTTGCCTTAAGTTTTAGGGGAACTTATCTATCACACAATATGCCTGATGCATTCCTCCATTTCAACCATCCAACATGAATTCTACTAATAATAACTCTATCCAGCCACTCATTCACCTAGACATCCTCATCTCTACAACACTTAATATAACGCTTCACTTTTAATGGCCAATATTCTACACCATAAAGCATTGCAAGTCTCACTACCATTTTTTAGAATTTTTCCTTAAGTTTGAGTGGAATTTATCTATGACACAATAAGCCCGATGCATTCCTCCATTTGAACCATCCAATACGAATTCTACTAATAATATCTCTATCCATTTCAACCATCCAACTCGAATTCTACTAATAATATCTCTATCTAGTACACAATTACTATGAACAATATACTCATGATATTAATGGAAGAAATATGGATACCTTCTCAACGAGTAAGCTCCGATCAGTTCTAACAGGAGAAACATCGTTGAAGGAGCCGAGCAAGTTCACGATTAAAGGTCAGACTGCAGCAAGGCAGTGTCGAAGGAATGGCAATGAAGAATGGAGACCAACTTTAGATTTGACAGGAAGGAACGTCATCGAAGGAGACGACATGAAGTAATGTCATCGAAGGCTGTGGGGGATATATGCGGTGATAGGGGAGATTACAGCTATGAAGATGAAGAACGATGAGGAAGTGTGACTTCGGATGCAAGAGCAAGGAACGTTGTCAAAGGAGATGATGCAAGGGAACGTCATTGAAGGAGCCAAGAAATGTCACGGGCACAAAAAAATAGAAGGAGCAAATGAAAGAAATGGCTAGTCAGCCTATTTAGATAGGTTTTTGCGTCGGATTTGTGGTAAATTTATGATGGATTTACGGCAAATTTGTGATGGATTTGTAGTAGATTTGTGATAGATTTAAGGTAGATTCTCCACTGCAAATCTGTCACAAAAATTACGATGGAAACTTTCAACGCAAAATTGTCGCAATTTTAGAAATAAGATATTTTCGTCGCAAAATCCGCCACAAATTGTTGACTTTCCTATAGTGTAAATTTTCTCATGACATGTATGATGTGAGCTTTAATGGCAGCAATTCTCATTATTGTCGATAATTTTTTATGCTTGTACAAGAATAGTTTGAGATTTTAGAAATCAATGTGAGAAAATATTTGTAGGTCTAGTTTGATAAAGGATGCCAATTAATAAGTACAAGCTTTGTTATAGAGATTCCTTGGTCGATGTTAATTGATGAACATTTTTTGATAGGCTCCATGCATAGAGTGAGGTGATACCAAGTTATATACAACAGGGGTTTTTACCCAACAGATTTGATAAGTGGAGCTCATGCATGGTTGGAGACAAGTAGGTTATATAGGAGTTCATTTGGAGAAATAAGTTAAATATTGTGAAGAAGTAGTTTTTGCTTATAATATTACTATAGAATTAATTAGCATATTATATGCAAGGAATTAATTACAAATAGAAGGCTTTTTAAATAAAAGTTTTTTCAATAATAAAAATATAATTACATTACGAAAAAAATAGTTCCTAAACGATAAAATTTAATGCAGAGAATCAAAAAATCTTGAAACCTTGCACATTAGAGAATTTATTTTTTTCTTGATTTTATTAACTATCTCAAACAATGATCTAATATACATATATTTCGAAGTTGTCAAACAAAAAAAATCTAAGGCTAAAGATAATTATTACAATTCACTGACTAATTATAACACAGCTTAACATAACAAAAGTTGAAAAAATCAAAATGTTGCTGCAAGTAGAGTGTTAACTTCTCTACATTAAGATCAACATTCAAGATATAAACACAAACGCTAAAATAGAGAAAACTAAAGAACTCTCAAGCTGGATCAGAATCCTTGCTTCATTTTAAACTTCATTATATCTGTATATCATAATTTTCTGTATATATAATAGTATAAGGTATAGTGAAGCAGAACAGATGAAGATCAAGCCGTTGATGAGGCATGTCAATGGATGGATGAGATGAGAGTTGCGTTTTCTTTTGTTTGACTACTATGTTAGCTGTTGTGTTTTCCAGAATCAATGAGCAGAGAAACTAGATCAGATTTTGAGTGTGATATACCTTCATAATCGTGTTTGTTTATCCCTCAAATTAAGGACCCGAAGCGTTAATTTGTCTCGTAGTAAATGAAATAGTTTGTTTGGAAGTCCTTTGGTAAATATGTCTGCGGTTTGGTCCTAAGTGGCTATGTGATGGATAATGACTGTGTTGGATTTGATATATTCATGAATATAGTGATGATCTATTACAATGTACTTTATTCTAACATGAAACACATGGTTGTTTGCTAAAGATATAGTTGAAATGTTATCATAGAATATCGATGTGGGTTGTTGATGAGGAATGTCAAACTCTTGGAGTAAACTTCGAAGCCAAATGATTTTAGCAAGGCTCTGAAAATTGGACCGGATAATGAACCGGAAGAAGGAGAGATTTATGGTCTGACTGGGTCTACCGAGGTCGAACCAGATAACATAATAAATAATAATATTATTAAAAATTAATAAAATTAATATAATAATATGATGATCTAACCTTAAACTTAAACACAAATTCATCCTATCATACATAGATAATTAAATAAAATGAAAAAAAATAATAGATAAAAATTAAATATTATTTACTTTATTAAATTTTAATTATATATATATATATATATATATATATATATATATATATATATATATAGTATGTATAGTGAACTTGAGAAGTGAGAACTTCTCTTTAGTTTTTAGTCCCACATCATCTAAACAATATATTTTAGCATTGTTTTTATCAATATAACCTTTTTGACTCCCTTTTCTAAAGAAGGCATATGATATGTTGGGTCATGTACTATGTGAAAAAGCATTTTTTATGTTTAATTAAAATATGGAAATTTTAAATTTATTTATTAAGTAAAATATTTAATAAAAAATTTATTAAATATTTCATTTAATAAAATATTAGCCGAACCAAATTTTGAAAATCGACGCCGATTCATCGGTTAACCGGTTGAACCACTGGTTCAATTCGGATTATGGCTAAAATAGTTTTTACAAAATTCTGGACTAGTCGGCGGACCGGTTCATGGCTCAAATTTGCAGTTGGAGAGAAATTTGATTTGCTGGCAATTGGGTTTTGTAATGATTTGCATGCAGTCATACTTTCTCGGTCCAAAATGGCTTTGGCATAGTTGAGCTGTTTAAGTAATTTGCCAGAATTGGATATTTGAACTTGCAGCCCTAGAAAAGTGTTTATGTTGCCTAGATTTTTAGGTTGGAAATACTGTTGGAGGTCATTTAAAAGTTGAATAATAGTTTTGGAGTGATTATCCATGAGCAGCATATCATCCATATAAATGAGTAGGTAAATTGACGTGGAAGATGTGGAGTAAATCAATAAAGAGGGATAAGTAGTGCTAAAAGTAAATTCCCACTGAATAAGATAATCTGTAAAGGTTAAAAACTATTGTCTTAGAGCCTGCTTTAAATCATAAATGGCCTTGTTAAGCTTTCATACATAGGCAGGATGAATTGGATCTTTAAAGCCTCGATGTTGCTCCATGTATATAGTTTCATTGAGCATTCCATGGAGAAAGGCATTAGATGTCACACTCTATGATCTATATTGGAAGAACTACATCTATTTTTCATTTTAACTATTTAACTAGAGCTTACAATCAAGTAACCAAAATCTTACAACTGAAATCAATGTAAGATAAAAGAGAATACTATATTATAAATCGTATAAAAAATATATGCATCAATGTCTATATTATATCAAATTATTCTTTTATAGTTCATAACATCTCAATCCATTACATCATCAATCACAATATCAATAACAGTCAACAGTACTAATGCAATAACAATATTAGTATCATGACCAATAATGTTAAATATTATTAATTACAGTAAATAATATTAGTGTTAGTTATAATATCAATACAATATTTATAGTAGTGTCGGTATTAGTATTTAGATATTCAATGAGTGTATCTTAAGAGTATCTTACTCTTGCACTTAAGACTCCTAATTAGACGCCCCTTATAACTCTCAATCAATGTTCTCCTTATAACGCCTCTTGAATCACGTTAATCAGTCGCCCTAACTCTTTATAACTCCCAATCAATCTTCAACTTCTCATGACTCTAAATCAGTGAATCACGTGAATCAGTAGGGTATTACATGGAGTTATCATATCATGTATTTGATAACATTTGTTAATTCATTTAAAATGAAATAAAATCATATCAAATCATTCAAAATGATCTATTAACCTCATTTATATGAGGTCATCAGGATCTATTCAACCATTAATCAACCTTTAATTAATCCCCAATTCAATTTTCACTCCAAATCTCAATTAAACTTTCAATCAACCTTCAATATGGCCTTCAATCAAGCTTCAATCAACAACAATCATCTATTTGATTGTGATTGATGTAGATAATTCAAATCTAATTAATCAAACCCAAGGCCCAATTCAAACCTAGGATTCCAAATCAAAATTCATGGTAAAAGGCCCATGTCTTGAAACCCTTTTTAAATGATTTTTTAATCATTTCAAAACCAGTCAAATGACCTCTGATTCATGATCTATCAATTATATTTTGATTAGGTATGTCCCTAGGGTTAACCCTCCAAATTGGAGCCTAATCAGACACCTCTAACTCCATAAACTCAATTGAAATCCAAAGGCTACAAAATCTTTAAATATTTACAGCCTATGCCACTGGACTCTCCACCTTATGGAATTTGACCTTGGGGCCTTCCCCAAAGCCTTTGATCATGCTCATAGCCTTTTTTATGACATATTGAACATTAAACTGTATTTTGGTGGACCCAATTTAACCTACAGTTGACCAGGGATCAGAATGACCAAAATACCCCTTAAGGGAAAAATTGGACTTTTCCCTAATCCTCAACATGGCACATTCAAATCAAACCTTAACATGGCATAGTCAAATCAAACCTTGGGACTTCCTCTAAATGCATCCTAAACATTATTAGGAGTGCATTGGACTTAAATCCCAACTTTGATCAAGCATGATTAACCAAGTCAACCATGGTTGACCAAATTACCCATTAAGGGTCGAAATGGTCATTTCAACTGAAATGACCATCCTAGTACATAAGACCACCTCCATTGGTCTCTAATCATCAAATCAAACTTGTTAGACCCAAACCCAACCCCTAGTTTGACCTGGTTGACCAAGTCAACCATGGTTGACCAGATTAACCTTAAACCCCATTCACACTCAATGAAGCTTGAACTCATTCAAACCTCTTAGTTATTTAGACTCAATAAGCCATTTTGGCCCAATTAATAGTTGACTTGGTCAATTGGACCTATAATTGGTTAAAGTTGGTCTATATGGCTCAATCAATGCATGCAATCAATTCAACCTATTCAAACTTCATCAAACCTTCAATTTCATTCCAATGAATGGTATGAATGAACCCAGGCCTATCATCAATCAATCATTGACTGATTTGACTTAGTCAACCATTTAGCCTGGGTCAAATCACATCCACTTACTCAGAACACTAACAACATTTCATTAAACCCATTTAACTTCATCTAATCAATAGCCCAGAATCTTTCAAACCTAATCCAGTCAACTAGTTGACTTGGTCAATAGGACTTAATTTTGGTCAAACCAAGTCAACATATGATCAACGCATTGCTTGAGACCAACTTGAGTCACTTAGACTTCATCAAGCCTCAAAACAATTCCATTTTTTGACCTAAACATATCCTAACTATTGGTGAGTCAAATCCAAGTAGATTTGGCCAAGTCAACTTATTAGAACTTGGTCAAATCTCATTATCCACTCACTAACTTGCCCATATATTCAATACATCTCTTCAAACCCTTTGAGCTTAGTCCACAAGCAAACTTAAACATCTCAAATTCCACCTCAGCTCCCTTGACCAAGTTGATAGGTCAAATAGTCAACAAATGGTCATGGAAGCACATTGGATTCAACTACTTAATCTAATCCCTTTCCCTCCCGCTTGAGCAGCTTGAAGGATTCCATTTAAACATAAAAGCTCTCTTAAGGCATCCCGAACTAAGCCCAAGGGCTGGTTTAACCTAGAATGGAAAAAAGTGGTCCCCCTCCCACTTAACACCACCAATGGCACAAGGGCTCCTCCAACCATTCTCCTACCATTCCAATGGCCTAGGGCACTTGTCCCTCATTAGAGGATGAGGCTTGATTGATCACAGCCATCCATTGCAAGTCCTAGACCTAAAATAAGCTATGGGGTCTCATTTTGTTGACTCATTCAATCCTCAGCCCCCAAGCCTCCCCAGAGCCATTCCTCTTTTCATTTCTACTCTCCACATCTCCATCAACATTTCTTTAGCTCAAACACACTAAAGAGAAGCAGCCAGTGGCGAGATTCTAGCCACCACATCCTTGAAGTTCGTCCTAGGCTTGAACCTCAAAATCTAGACATTTTCAATCATTGATTCCTCCTAGAAAAGTGTATGGGGATAGTCTACAAGATCAATCGACCCAAGAACACCCAAATCCATCTATTGGATCAAGGTATAACACTGACCCTAGCACAAAACACTTTGGTTTAAATAACTTTCTAAAAAGTGCTTTTTAAACCCAATAAATGATGCCCCACTGAAACTCTTTATACATAAAAGCTCTATTTAAAATTTAACTTGAAATGGTTGAGTATTTTGAGAAAATGAGAAGTTTTTTTTATTTTTAGGGTTGTTTGCGTAAGCTATGCAAGTGTACGAAATCTGGACCATTAATCTCATGATTAAAGGTCCTGATATTATCATTGTGTGGTTAATCCGAACGACGCGATTGATTTCATTATTCAAATCTCCATCGGAGTCAATCTGAGTCGTTCGTTCATTATAGCGGAGGATCAAACGGTGCACGATGGTTGTTGACTCGGATAAGTAACTTCACGCCCACGATGCCACCGCCTTTCGATCATTAGTAATGATTACGTCGTCGCACAATCATTTCAAAGGATTGGTTTCCACCACACGATTCAGATCAGGAAATCAAAGCCCAATACATGGCTCGTCACTAGCATTCTAATTAGTTTAGTTGGTTTAATCAATTTTAAATTTTTAAAAGCTAGAATTTTCAAAAATCATAGAAAATTAATTACTTAACCATTTTTTGCATGCAACCACTCATTTTGTTCAGATTTTAATTCTCTATCATTTAAAAATAAAATTAGTTTGTTTTGTTGAGTATTTAGGGAATAATTTTAGTAATTTGACTTTTCTTATCTCCCTAATTATTGTCTTAATATTTATTAAATTGAGTAAAATTTGACTGTTTATGTTCTCATGTTGTATCCTACATATAGTAAATTTTCTAGGAATTTTTAATCATTATTTTGAGATCAATTAATTTTATATTAATTTAGGCTATATTTTACTATAATTAACTTTGCTTTAAAAAAAATTCATTGTCTTGAGCTTGATATCTCATCATTCAATCATCCCTTCATTAAAGTTTTAAACAAGATCTTAATTGTGTATGAAGTGTGTTAATCACATCCAATGCAAATTTAGGTCATTTGTATGTAACCCTTTATTTCAATTTGCATGTTCATCAATTAGTCATTTTAATTTGCATTTAGATCTGACTTTGGATGCTATGGTAAGTGACCATTTTACTATAACATCTCAATGTTAATCATGTGGGGAAGTGTTTTATGGGTGAGTTTTCAAATGCATGGGTTATTGGTTAACCCAAGCATTTGAAAATTCACCTCTTTCCATGCACTTAGCCTTAGGACACTTGTTTGCATGCTATGATTGATTGATTATGTGTATGCTAAGGGTTATCAAACTCTTATTTTGATCCCACATAACCGAGTGACATCTAAGGATAAGAATTAAGGACAAATTTTAGTAATCTAGGAAAATTATAGATAATTAACTGTGCATCCAATAGAGACAAAATTTTGGAACTTTAAACCTAGTGACATTAACTATCTTAGGTTAGGAGATTACTAATTTTAAAAGTCATTGGTAAGAAATTTAATTAACCCTTAATTAAGCCTAAAATTTTGAAAAATTATAATTAATTTAAATTAAATTCAAAAATCCAAATAATATGTCAAATTGACCAAAATTCAACCCTTAACATCAGAAAATTAAAAGCCCCTTGATTGAACCCTTAATTTGATTTTAATTTAATTTTTAACAAAAATTAGTATTAAATTAAATTAAATATTTAAAAAAAACTAAATAATTCTAAATAATTCTCAAACACTTGAGAACACTCCCTTGGGTCATTCTTGACCTTTGAGAGTGATTTCATGAAGTTTTGAATCAGTTTGGATCAAAATAATTAAAGAACTTTTAATTAATCAATTAAAAAAATTAATTAAATACTCAAATTTCAAAAATTCATAATTAATTTTTAAAAATTCTAAATTAAACAAGCTCAAAGACATTAGACTCCATTCAGGGTCTAGTATTTTCTAAAAATGTCAAACCACGAAAAATAAGTCAATACCAAAGTCAAAAAGTCAATTTTTTTATCAATTGTAGTTCAAATACTTCACAGCCCTAGTGTAAATAAAGGTCATAATCACTCAACACTTAAAATATACTCTAAAATTAACATCAAAATATTAATACTTAAACTCAAATTAAAAATCTCTAAAGCCTTTAACAAACAGCAAAATATTAGACAACATTAACAACCACCCGACATAGGACATATCAAGTCACACAGCCTACTGCACACACTTTAGATGGCTTATTAGGACAACTGACTCTAGTTCTAGGCTAGGCCAGTGTTTACTTTTTTATTGTTTGTGTGCCAAGTTTTTAATGATTTTCACTACATACTGGTTGTATAATTGATTGATGTGATGCTCTTTGATGTGTTAATTTTATTATGTAATTTGTGAATTAATGTGATGGGCGTCAAATTACTCCTATGTTAGGAACGATCTGGATGCTCACAGAATTTTCTATAGGTGGTCATGCTAAGACAGGGCTAAAATCAAGGGGACAAATTAAAGCTTAAACTAACAAATTTTATGTAGGTGCTAAAAATACGAAGTCCCTCTTGAAATTAAAAGTGTATGGCCATGTGTGTTATTTAACTTTAAATTTGAGCAATGCATATATAGAACTGCTTGGGATATTTTTTATTATATAATTGCTTAAGATAACCATGCAAGTTATTTTAGAATTTTCTTTTAATTCTCTGTAATATAACTTGATTAAGTCAAGTGTTGTGAAAGTGATTTTGAAATGGGATGTAACACATCTAACTTGGAATCTAAAGAGAAGGGAGCATCCCTTAGGGGAGAGTTCCTCTTCATTTGGAGATTCAAGTTATATTGATTTGAAAATCCAAAGAGAAAAGAAACACCCCTTCGGGGAAGAGTTTCTTTTCATTTGGATATTCGAACCTTACGAATCCAATAAGCTTACAGACGGAAAGAAGATGAAGAAGTGAAGACTTGTAGAATATACCACTCTCAAAATCACTTGCATTATTTTTAGGATTAGAATCCAGGTTATTGTCAAGAGTACCCAGCCACTTTTAATTTCTGCAAATCCTGGGTTATAAATTAAGTGGCACTTGCCATATGGATATTAAAGTTATTTAATTAATTGATTTGATTATTTACATTCTTTGTGTAGTAGAAATTACCTATTTTTTAGCTTTTTTCTTGCATGCTGATTTTGTTTTAGCTTGAAAATGTTCAGAGGCTCATAAGGGTACGCTTAAAATTTTTTTTACTCAAATTAAATAAAATTTGTTTTAGGCTCACATAGAAATTCTAACGATTTAAGAAGTATGCTCGGGATCACTGAGAGTTCGCATGCATACATATTAAATTCTTCTCCTCCTTATTTGGTACCTCCCCATCTGCCGGTTCTGGCGGACCATCTAGCCTATTAGAGTGCAGTTCTGTCAAGGGGATATTGTATAATTTTTAGGGAAAAATTATTTTTAAGTCTGATTTTAAAACTGCTTCATAATGATTTTGCATACATAGTCAACTAGCATGTATTGCATTAGAAATAAGTTAAAAGAGTTAAAAAATTTAATTACATTTTTTTGAGGTATTAATCACCCTACATAAGTCAATGGGCTAATTAGGGCATTCTTTAGATGTCGATCTTAATTCCTCAAAACTTAAATAACAACGCCCTTATCAATCTTTAATAAAAGATCGGACATATGATTTTCAAGTGCCTAGGTGGTTAGCTAGCTCCCCAATCTAGGCCGGGATAAGTCCAAATTTGTACTGCATTAGCTAGGTTCGGGTCACTATCATTTGGTGCCCAAATTAGACTTAAGATCCGGGGCGTATTTAAAATTATAAGACCACAAACATTGGGAATACAATCCCAACCTTCTAATAAATTGATAACTTGAACTAAAATTCCTCTCTTCAAACCAAAATTTAAAGCAAAACACATGATAGACTGAGGCATTTTTTAAGCATTTTAAAATCTCAAAATGCCTCCTACTTCTCCTCCAACCTCCAGAAATAAGTATTCAAACTTTGATTCAATCCTAGTTAAAATTCCAGCATCGCTCTATTGATATCACTCCTTGAGAATTCTAAATGAAATTTCTATCATTATTTTAATCGAGAGTTTTTGTAGGAAACACAAGTTTCCTACGATTTAATTAACTACAAGGGCTTACGCTCGTAGGAGATTTAAACACCCTAGATTAATTTTCAAAATTCAATTAATTCTCTTTGGGAAACCAAAATCAACGGCGATCGCTATCGTTATATTCAAATAATTAATATGGAATGATATTTTCTTCGCTTGGGAAGATATATCATTTATTGTTATGACATCGAATATGAAATTAATGATAACCCATCCTGATTATCATAGCTAAATACTTAATTAAGCATCATTTTGACCCTTCGGGGTCATATATAGTTCATCCATGAATTTGACTACGATATTCAGGAAGAAATTTGCAATTCTAAATCTAAACCCAATAAGAAATTTTATTTTTACCTATCGAGATGGTATATCATTTCTGATTGTGTATTCAATTTCAAAATTAAAATTCAAAAGTCAATTTCAAATTTTCCAAAGAGATTTAATTCTAATTTGCTTTGTATATTGCCAATGCAAAGCCTATCCCTTTTTTAAACTCATACAACATGATCAAATTTATAATATATCCAAACTTGCATGGTGAAAGCTTATGAAATCAGGAGATAATAATAGTTTTGGTAGATTTAAGAGAGATAGAATTCATAGAAATCAAAATCTTTAAAAATAAAAGTAAAAGATTAGTCACTTATAACAAATAAAATAAAATATATAATGAGAATGGCTGACAAATATGATCCAAAGACCTTTCTCTCCCCCTATCTCTTCTTCCCCTCTTTCAATTTCTTCCTAACCAAGCAACCAAGTGATGGAGTCGGTGGGGTGAGGCAAGGAGATATATATATATATATATATACAGTTCATGGTTTGGCACCACAACGCTCACCAGATCAGCGCCAAACTGCTCTACTTCAAAATTTAATATTTTTCAAGAAAATTTATTTCACATATTTGAGTTATTATATTAGAGACATCCAATTGGTTTACTTTCCATTTATGTTGAAGTGCAATTGTGAGAAATAAACAAATTGTCTGAAAGTTAGCCACTAGGCTAAATATTACAGTAAAGTCCAAGCAAAATTTCAGTTTGAATCCTTGTGCTATAAGGCATGCTTTGTATCTTGCCACCATCCCACCATCATAAAGTTTGGTTCTAAATAACCATTTATTACTAAGAACATTTTGATTAGATTAAGGTGGAGCAATAGTCCAAGTCCCTTGGGTATGTAAGGCTTGAAATTCTTATGACATGGCTTGTCTCCAATGAGGAAATCTGATTGCCTATGTGTAACAGGCTGGGTTATTAGAGGAGTTGATGGAGTGTAGAAGATTGAATATAGATCTATGTTTGAGATGACCTGATTGAAAATAAGTGAGCATGGATGAGTTTTATTAGTGACTGGTGGAAGAAGATGTGGTATGAGATGAGGTGGAGGTAGTAGGAGAGGAGTAAGTTTAATTTTGTGGAGAGGCAAAGTGTCTGTGGGATGATGAGGTAGTGGGTGAATTATGAGGAGGAGGAGAATGTAAAGTTTGGGTTAGATTGGTTAGCACCGGAGTTAGAGGAGGAGGATGCATAGTAGATGGCATAGAGTTAGGTTCAATTGGAATGAAAGATTTATGTTGAAAAGGAAATACAACTTCCTAGAAGAGAATATTTATTGAGGTACAAATGTTACCAGTGATTAAATTGAAGTACAAGTAGCCTTTGGATGCTTCAGAATAGCCAATGAATACAAATTGTATAGATTTTGGAGCTAGTTTATGATATTTATTTAGTAGAAGTAAAGGATAACATAGACAACCAAAGTCTTTAAGAAAGTTATAATTTGGTGACTTTTTGTACAGCATTTCATATGATGAAAGGTTAGAGGTAGTTGTTGATGGAAGTCTATTTATCAAATAAACTGCAATGAGCGTAGCATACACCCAAAGTTGATATAGTAAATGAGCATCTTGAAGTAAAGTTCTAGTACTCTTAATAATATGTCTATGTTTTCTCTTAGCTAATCCATTTTGTTGTGGGTGTAACGACAACTTATTTGATGGTGAATACCATGTTTGAGTTGAAATAATTTAAATTTCTATTGACAAATTCAGCACGAGAATCATATCTGAAAGTAACTATTTATTAACCCAATTATTTTCAGTCATCATTTTAAAATGTTTGAAATAATGAAATGTTTCAGATTTGTGTAACATTGGGAAAATCCATGTAAAGGGAGAGAAGTCATTCACAAATATAACATAAAAATGATATCCATTAAAAAAAGGTACAGGTGAGGGACCCTAGACATTAGAGCGAATTAATTGAAGAGGTTTAGATGTATATGTAGTAGATATAGAAAAGGCAGTCCTATGAAATTTTGACTGAAAATAGGAATTACAACTAGTAGTACATGACATATTAGTTATGTAAGGATGTCAGGTGCCAATAAGAGTAGCAACAGTGACATTGGTATGTCGAAGTCTTTTGTGCCAAAGAGAAGATACCAAAGTGGAAGAGATGAGAGCCGTCGGGAAGCCTAGACGTGTGGAGTTGGAAGGGAGAGGGAAGACTCCTCTACGGCTAGTACCTTAGAGGAGAACTGAGTTGGTCATCAAATCCTTAATTTGAAAACCATGAGAGTCAAACAAAATAAAATAATTGTTGTTAGTGGTGAGTTGTTTGACAGATAAGAGATTGTGAGTTAACTTGGGAACATGATCGAGAGGATGAAGTAATAGCTTACAGGATGGAGTAGGTAGGAGGACCTGTCTAATTGCAGCAGTTGGCAAGTTCTAACCATTTCCAACTGTAATTTGCTAATTTCTATGGTATGGCTGAGAAGAGTTGGTAGGAATCAATTGTAAGGTGAGATAATGCTCCTGCATCGAGATACCAGTCAGGCGTAAGAGAATTGTTGGTTGCCGTTAAAGCCATAAACTATTGTGGCTAATAACTGAGATCTATTTGAAACCAACAAGCAGCTATTGTGTGACCATGTTTGAAGCAGATTTGGCATTTGACAGAGCGATAGTTTTTTTGAGCTCCCCTGTCTACTGTTCGACCCCCACGAACATAAGAACGAGTTCGAGATGAGGCAAAGCGTCCTCATCCATGACCTCGGTAGGTATTGAGCGTGGTTGGGGGCCTTATAATATCGAGAATAAGAGCTTCTCGTAAAGCTTCAGCTGCCAGATTTATTTCCTCACTACATAATAAGGTATGGAGATCATCCAGAGTAATTGGGTGAAGTTCGTACGAATGGAGGTTTTGAAAGCATTGTAGGATGCTAGGAGGCCATTCAAGGTATATGGAATGATGTCTTCTGAATCAATATTACTTCCTGTGGCAATAATGACATCTACCTTGGACTTAATTAGAGACAAGTACTAAGTGATTGTCATGTCCTTCATGGTGATATGATGAAGTTCATTTTTTAGCTGCAAAATTTGACATCTATTGGTGGACTGTAGATGTTTGTCGATGGTTAACCATCCCTCATGGCATGTCTCAAGATTGAGAACATAACGCAGAAGTGAGGCCTAAATGATTGAGTAGAGTGCAGTAGTGACATTCTGATCTATTAGCACCCATTGGTTATATGATGGATTGGGGCTGGGAAGGAAGATTATCGGAGCCGATGATGTATTTGCTGGGCGAAGGTGTTGCACCATCAAGGAAGCCATAAAAACTATTTGCTTTAAAAACTGTGATGACCTGAGCTTGCCATTGTTGACCTTGGTTTTCTCCCAGGCTTGGTCAAGGGAGTTGACTTGGTCAAATTGACCAAGTCAGGGCCTAAGACCCTCTCCCTTGTGTTCAATGGGTCAAACTGAGTCTGTTGAGCCCAGACCCAGGCCCTGGGTCAACCTGGTTGACCAGGTCAACCAGGGTTGACCTAAGATAACCCATGTCCTTCTCCCTTGGCCCCTAAACCCAATCCAGGGCTCTCCAAGCCCTATTCTCTCCTCCACTGGACTCAGTGGGTCAGGCTTGACCCATTGGGCCCAAGTCTTGGTCCTGGGTCAACCTGGTTGACCAGGTCAACCCAATTGACCCATATAGGCCTTAATGGGTTTAAATCAAGCCCAAGCCCAGTTCAAACCCTCTTCAGGGCTCAAACCCTAATCCCCTGGGCTTAGTTGACTGCTTTGACCAAGTCAAGCATTGACTTGGTCAACCCTAGCCTCTAATGGGTCTAAATGACCTATTAAAGCCCATTTAAACCCATTAAGGCCCATTTAGAGCTTTAAAACATTTCCTAATCTATTCAGAACTCAAACCACGACCTTAGAGACCTAATAACCTCCTAATCAAACCCTAGATAGGATCCTAGCCGTTAATCTTGACTCTATAGGTTTAAATAGGTGAAATTAGGGTTGGTTTAAGGATCCTTTTCTCTTGCTCTCTCTCTAGACCTCCCCAACCTGAGATCTCTAGGGTCTGAGCTCCCACAAACTCCCTCCACCTTTTCCAAGTCAAAGCCCGACGGTCAAGACCCGCCGGCGGTGAGATCCCGGCGGCCCAAGCTTTGGAACGTCCAAGCCTTCGATCCAACCAACCTAGAGCTCGTTTGATCAAGTTTTCAACAGGAGAAACGTACGAGGACAATCAACAAGCTCAACCGAATCTAAATCTCGAAGATCCAACGGTGAAAATTCCTCAAAACTCTCACCCTAGGTCACATAGTTTGGATTTAAATAGCGTTTTGTATAGACTGTTTTAGATCAATATACTATACCCACACGATTTCTGTTCATACATAGGCCTTAGATATGAAATTTCATCGAAAAATATTCACCCGATCGTGAGAACGAAGAGTTTTATCGTTCTAGGGTTCCGAGGCCTTCATCCGCAGGCTAGGTTGGATCCAGACCGTCGATCCAGCGATCAACGGCCAGGATCCGGCCGCTCCGCCGTTCAGACTAACCGCGGATCTCGATCTTGCGGTCATAACCCTCGTCCGACGAGATCTGAGGCGTCCGTTCGAACCACGCGCAATCCAACGGCTACGTGGATTAGCGAGACCGTTGCGCGGCGCTTGATTGCCGCATGATTGCGCCAATCATTGCTGGCTGCGCAATCATTGCGCCGCCAAGCAATGATTGGCCAGGAATACTGGATCCAATCCAATTGTGACACTTGTCAAAGCCGGAGTAGCCGACGCGGGATTTAGTATAATTAACCCTTTTTTTTATTAATTATTTTAAAACCCTTTTTTTTAGAATTATTTAAAAAATCAATTTAAAATTAATTATAATTAAATCTATTGTTATTATTATTAGTATATTATAAGGATAATAATATTATTATTATCACTATTATTATTATTATTTAAAATTTATTTTTAAATCTTATCTTTAATATTATTATTATTATTATTATTATTATTATTATCATTATTTAAAGTTTATGTTTTAAATCTTATTTTTAATATTATTATCATTATTATCAACATTATTATTATTATTATTTAAAATTTATTTTTAAAATCTTATTTTTAATAATAATAATAATATTATTATTATTATTATTATTACTATATTTAAAAAATATATATTTTGAATTATTATTATTATCATTATTATATAATGTGTTAATAATAATAATATTATTATAATAATACTATTATTATTAATACACAATGACGATAATAATAATATTATTACTATTATAATGTGTTAATATTATTATTATTATTATCATTATTTTTTTTTAAAAAAAGTTATATTTTATTATTATGTTATTATTATTATTTTATTTAAAATTATTTTTAAAAATTAATATTATTATTAATATTAATATTATTATATTAACTTTCTTTTTAAATATTATCATTACATTAATATTATTAAGTAATGTTATTATCTTTAATAATATTATTAAATTAATATTAATATTATTATATTAATAATATTATTTTCCTTAATATTATTATTACATTAATATTAATATTATTTCCTTTAATAATATTATTGTATTAGTATTAATATTATTATTCTAATAATAGTATGTTTCCTAATAATATTATTATATTAATATTAATATTATTAAATAATATTATTATCTTTAATAGTATTATTATGTTTATATTAATATTATTATATTAATAATATTATATTTATCAATATTATTATTACTTATTGTTTATTTTAAAATCTGGATATTATTATATTTGATTTATTTTAAAATTATTTTTAAATATTAATTATCTTAAATCATTTAAAAATTACTTTTAAACCTATTTAACTTCAAAAATTCATAACTTTCCCGTTTTAAATCGGATTTTTGCGTGCAATACCTCGTTCTTTTCAGAAAAATGCAAACTTTAATTTGAAATTATTTCCTGTACCTGATTTTGTCCTTTCTAGATGTTTTCTGTATTACTTTGCTTTTTAGCTATTTAAATATTATTTAATTAATATAAATAATGATTTTAAAGTAAAAATCATTTTAAAACCCCTTAGTGGCTGGTAGACCTCCTATGCTTATGAACTGAAGTATTTTCAATTATCTTATTTTTAAATTTATATTATTATTATTTATAATATTTATGTATTTTAAAAATGAGTTTAAAATTACATATTATTTAAATCCCCCAGTTTTGGGAGGTTTACCCCTTGTGAAACTTTAAACCTAAGACCTATATGTGAACAGAATTCATGTGGAAGAAGGATTAGTGAATGATTGTGTCCCAATCATCCACTAATCACTTCATTAGGTTTCTTTACTTAGTATTTTCGTAGTCCTTGCATGTGTAGGTTGCACAAGCACTTAGCCTAGGCTCTCCTAGATCTAAGGACATGGTTTGGTGTGTTTATACTTGCTGCATTTACCCTCTGTGTTGTGCCCAAGGGTTAGTGACTTTACTTTATCCCTGCTTAGTGTAGTGACGCACTACGGACAATAATTAAGGACTGTCTAGCGAACTCAGAATATTTCTAGAAGCTATGATAGATCCCGGATTGCTATGAAACTTTAAACACTAGTGCTTAGTGACATCTGGAACCCTCTAGAATTTTCTAGGAATTTTCTGGACTCTTTAAAACACTTAATTAGCAAACCTTAATTTACCCGTTAATTAAGCCTTAGAAACTTCAGAAAAATATAATAAATCCATTTTAAATCAGAAAAATACTCATAATATCTTAAACTCTCCAGAATTTAGTCCCTAACCTTAGATAATTAGGGCCCCTTAATTGGACCTTAATCTGGACTTTAATCCAACCTTAATAAAAAATTACCTTTTTGCCTTAATTAAATCATTAAAAATTATTAAAAATCCCAAATTTTCCCCAAACACTTGGGAACACCTTCTTAGGTCATTGCTGACCTTTGGGGGTGATTCCAATCAATTTGGAGCTGATTTGGGCCAAAACCCCCAAAGTACCCCTAATTAGGTAACTTCGATAATTCATTTAATTGCCCCAACTTCTAAAAATCATAACTAATTACAGAAAATCCCAAAATGGGCAAACTAAAAGGCACCTAACTCACATTAAGGTCTAATATTTATTAAAAATATTAGGTGTCCAGAAACCAACTGAAATTAAAAAGTCAACTCTTCGGTCAACCGTAGCCTGTGGTCTAGGGCCCGAAACTTCTAAAATTCATAACTTTGCGTAGAAAACTCCAAATCCAGCAAACTCAAAGGCATTCAACTCACATTAGGGTCTAGTATTTATTAAAAATATTAAAATTTTAGAAATCAACTAAAATAAAAAAGTCAACTATCCAGTCAAACTTAGTTCAAAACGAGACCAAAACTTCGAAAATTCATAACTTTGGGTAGAAGAATCCAAATCGGGCATACTAACTGTCTAACTGATCAGGTTAAGACCTAATATTTTATAAAAATATTAGCTGGTCATAAATACCCTTTAATCAAAAAGTCAATTTTGGACCCCCTTTTGCTTAGTGTATAGGTGGACCCCAAACCCCCTAAAACTTACTAATGCAATTTAAACTTTAAATATTATTTCCCTAAGCATTAAAAATAACATACATACCAAATTAAATAAAATAGATCTTAATTCGCTAATATTTATACTTTAATTAAAATTTCCTTTTAGACCTACAACCAAACTGGATAGTAGGCAATTGTAACTAACTACCCAGCTTAGGATCTACCTCAGCTACACAGCTTTTCACACACATCTAGATGGTTTGTTAGGGCACTACTTCTAGACCTAGGCTAGGCCGGTGTTTACCTTTCTATTGTGTGCTGAGATTTCTAAGATTTCATTATATGTTGTGATTGAGATAATGCTGGTGTGTTTGTTTACTTTTACTGCACTCTGGGAATTGATGTGATTGCACGATAGACTACCTATAGGCTAGGATCGATTTTGATACTAATGATATTTTCTGCAGGTGGCCATGCTCATGCAGCGCTAAATATAAGGGGGGGCAATAATCATGATTTAAAAATTAATGCTGTTTTATGCAGGTGCTTTAGAAATTGCTCAGCCCCCCTAAATAAATGAGGGCTAAAATAATAAATCATTATAAATTGCTACAGGTGCTCCAGAGCTTGCTTAGCCCTCAAAATAATTAAGAGCATGGCCAGTGTGGCTGTGATGAGTATTTTATTTTCCCTATAATTTCTTGTGATATATTAAACTGCTTGGGATGATTTTTAGGATAACCCTGCAGGAGCGTCTAGAATTTACTGCTTTCATTTAATGTAATTGAGTGTAATATTGGTATAGAGTTGTGAAAGTTTATTTTGAGTGGGGATACAAGGATCCAAAGGTTGGATGCCCAAACAGAAAAGGACACCCAATATGAGGATAGTCCTTTTCTATTTGGGAATCCAAATTTGGATCATTTTACTACCCGAGGAGTCCAAGGAGGCTGAGGTCCAAGGAGCCCCAAGGAAGCAGAGATCCAAAGAGTCCAACAAAACTAAGATCTGAGGAGTCCAAAGAAGAGAAGATCAAGAAGATGAAGATCTACAGTATCCCACTCAAAAATAACTTGCGTCAGTCTTAGGATTAGAAATCCGGGTTGTTGGCAGTGGTGCCCGGCCACTTTAATTTTCTGCAGACCCTGGGTTGTAATTAAGGGCAGTTGGCCTATGGACATTTATTAATTTGTTTGGATAATTTTGATGTGTTTTATGATTGTGTGCCTCTAGGATTGTTTGCTTTCCATAGTTTATTGGCGATCTGCATGCCGCTTTTTATTTTAGACTGGATTTCGTTAGGCTCTCTAAGGACTAAAACCTTTTATACTCGCAACTAATATTTAAAATTTTAAGTTTTAAGCAATTTAGAAACTTAACGACCTAGGAAATTGCCAGAACCGTCCGGGGTCGCATGCATATTAATGCATTTCTCTTTCCTTCTATAAGACACTTCCCCGCCTGCGGGTAGAGTCCGGATAATCTGACCTATGAGGATGAGGTGCCGGACCTGGGGAAGCCCAGTCTAATTCAAAAAATTATTTTTATAAGCCTTTTTAAAGTTCTATGCATACCTGATTTGGATACTTTAACCAGCATGCATTGTATTAGAAACTAACTAAATCAAAATTTTAATTGCATTAGCACTAGAAGCATTCACCCGACATCAGTTTGGGGCCAATTAGGAAATCCTCTAGATGTCGGCCCTACTTCCAAGAACCATAATCTACCCACCCATCTTTCATTAAATGACTGGACAACATGGTTTTGAAGCGACTAGATGGTTAGCTGGCTCCCCCTTCCAGGCCGGGGTAAGTCCAGATTTTGCATTGCATTAGTTAGGACACGGGTGTTAATGTTGCGTAGAACACTAAACCCATTAGATTTAGGATTCAAGGCTACTATTATTTCGTAGTACGCCTCATCAGTAGGTAGGTCTTTTGTCTTCCAGAGACCCTAAACCCTACGTATCCGCGTCACACGGATGACGCCACCTCCATCCTTCCCTCCTGCATGTTTCGAGTGCATGATTTATTTATTTTTCTCCAGTTTCTTCTCACTACCTTAGTCCCTCCGGATGCTGATGTGAGCCGTGCATGTTGACTAAGCCTAGTTGAACCTCTCTTTCCCTTCGAGTAGGACTCCCTAGTCTTCCCCCTATGTGCCAATCCCAATTCAGAAAGTATAATATAGAATCCTTAATCGAGAGTATTCTCAGGCTCCAGCTTAAGATGTAATTAACCACGGGGGCTTGCGCCCGTGGGAAACCGAATCCCACTCTCAAATAAACCCCATTCGAGCTAATGTATCGGGTGGGGGAAACCCGTTAAGATCAGATCATATATATTATTACCCATCGGGGTGTGCTGATGAGAGTCGCTATCCTCAATGGTTAATCATATGCATGATCGAATCTGCCCTTCCATTGGCCAGATATTGTCTCCCCTCGCGGGGCGATGGTGTTTGTTGTCCTTTCGGAGGTCCACAGGTTTCTGGCGACCACGGTGGGACAGGTTTCTCTCTCCATCTTTGGATTCTATATTATTCTCTCTTGTGTGTACTCCGGGATTGGTACTCCTTAGATTAGGTCCGTCCCACTCTTAGTTAGGGTCCTTCCTTAGTTAGAATCGTTCTTCTTTTTCTTAGTTAGGGTTCCCCCCTAGCTAGGATTCCTTCCTCCCGTTCTTCTTAGTTAGGGTTCCCCCCTGGCTAAGCTTTCTTCCTTCAGACCTTCTAGGTCATTCCGTTCCTTATCTATCATTCCTCTTCTCATTATTTTTACTAATCATTTAAAATTTCTTTTCTTCTTCTTGGCAGACAGTGCCATGGCTTCCTTCGTGCCTTTCGTTACTTTCAGTTTTAGTTCTGACGCGTGGCTGACACTTCCTGAGTCCCTGCTAGCCAGTCCTCCTGCTGGAGGAATCACTTTTGGTTCCTTCACTGACTCGGCCTTCGTCACTCTTGGCGGGCTGACCTCTGCTGAGGCTGCTGCCTACTCTCCTCCCCAGAGGAGAGCTCGCGCAGCCATGCGACCTTTTGGACGTCCAGTTGCTAGGCGGACAGCCCGGGCACCTGCTCGTCCTACTCCTGTTCGTGTGCAGCCGGCACACCCTGTGGTTAGGCAGCTAGTACCTAGACCACTCCCTGTTCAGCCCACTCGTCCAGCGGTTAGGCGACCAGTGCCTACCGCACCTGTTGTTCAGACTGCCCCGGCCCCTCAGCGCCGGCAGGCAGTAGTTACCCCTGTTGTTACTCCGGCAGAGGCAGCTGTGTTCGGGTTCCCCCTCCTTCTTCCTCCAGAAAGAGGGGTGCCCAGACTGAGGCTCCTTCGCCTTCCTCCCATCGGGTTTCAGCTTTCGCTCGACTGTCTCACCCAGAGACCCTCGCGCAGACCCCGACACTTCCCGTACTTCCTTTTCCCCCTGCCACTCAGGTAGTGGGTTCAGATGTCACTTCGTCTTCCGCCTCCGGCCTTGGGAGAAGGGCTCGGAGGAATAGAAATCGTAGACTTCGGTTGGCTGCATCCGAGGCAGATAGACAGCGGATGGCAGATTCGTTGGCCCACCAGGAGCCAGTTCAGAGGAGAGTGGTCCCCAGGCAGCGGGCACGACGCAGTTGCAGTTTTCCCTACCCCGGACGTTACAGTTACCCCTGAGATAGCAGCGGTTCAGGGAGGACGCTTCTCTCCACTGACACATAGTGGTGATGAGGAGGACGTTGCTCGCATTGCGGCGGCTCCTCCTGTCACTACTACTTTACCACGCGCTAGGGTCCCCAGGGATGATGCTGCTCGAACCCTCTCTCAGAGGATTCGGAGCATTATCCGCTTAGCGCGGGGTCGAGGCCCTGTCAATCGAGAGAGGTTACTCCACCAGATTTCTCAGGCGTCCGTTCAGTTGCATAGCCAGACTGCTAGACAGAGGTATAGGTGGCAGAGAGGACAGCCACCCAGGCAGCCTGTCAGTTCAGTTCCGTTGGCGAGACCACAAACAGTTACTTCAGTTGTTGGACGACGCCCACGTCGTCATGGACAGAGGCAGCAGTTGGAGCCTCCGAGACCTCAGCTCCCTTCAGTTGTAGTAACCCCGCAGCAGTCAGTTGCCCCTACTGGGTCCCGTCGTAGTAGATGGGTGTGGAGACAACGACAGGCAGAGTCCCTTGTCGATGCAGTACAGCCAGTTCAGGCAGTTGAGCAGTTAGAGGCAGTTGTTCCTTCCGGATCAGAGGCAGTTCCGATGGTCTGTGATGCAGCGACGGATGATGATGTTGTAGTTTCTCCTAGTGGTTCACCGGTTCGGGCAGAGCCAGCCCTTAGCCCTTACGAGACTTCTTCCCCTTTGAGTCCGTATGCGGAGGACTTCCATCAGACCCTCTACGAGGATGATGCACTTGAGGATGACTTACTCGAGGAGGAGTCAGATGGAGATATACCGGTTCACAGAGTATGCGTGGTTACTAGACGTGGCCACTCAGACGAGCAGATAGAGGCAGATGATGATGATGAGCAGGGAGAAGCTGAGGTAGGAGGATCTCCCCGGTCAGTTGAGACAGATGCCACAGTGCTACAGTTGTAGACTCAGATGGCAGAGATGGCCAGGGCCATGGCAGCGATGACAGCTCAGTTGACAGCTTTGGGGGCGATGCCCCAGATGACGGGCGTAGGCACTCCTACTACGTCCAGGGACGAGCCAGCAGCACCACCTGTAGTAGCACCAGGTGCTGTGGGAGTAGACAGGGCCCAGAGAGCAGTTCCAGTGGCACCTACAGCAGTTGCTTTTACTATCCCAGTCCAGAGTCAGTCAGTTCAGTTGTCAGCCGGACAGATTCAGGATCTGATTGCCCAGAAGGTCGAGCAGGTCATTTCCTCCAGGAAGTCTGGAGAGGTAGTTAGCAGGGGGCGTCCTTACCCAGTGGAGTACGAGCACGAGCCCTACCCCCCTGGTTTTGTCCCTCCTAGGTTCAGAGTCTTTGATGGATTTGGGAACCCAAGGCAGCACGTGGCCCAGTACCGAGCCATCTGTTGCAACATAGGAGGGAACGATGCACTGATGTTGAGACTCTTTGTTAGCAGTTTAGTTGGGGTGGCCTTTGCCTGGTACGCTGATCTCCCCAACGATTCAGTACGCACCTTTGCAGAGTTAGAGCAGTTGTTTGTTCAGAGGTTTGTCAGTGCAGAGCACCGAGTTACAGTTGGAGAGCTAGTTGTGACTAGACAGCGGCCCCGAGAGCCTCTCCCAGATTATATAGTCAGATGGAGGAACCTCAGCCTACAGTGTGAGCCCCAGTTACAGGAGCAGCATGCAGTAGAAATTCTATTGAAGAACATAGACGGTCCGATAGCACCTTATCTGAAGGGTTTCAGCATCAGAACCTTTCAGAAGCTGTTGACAAAGGTGATCAGTTTGCAGGACAGCATACCCGATGCAGTCCCTCCTAAGGTTGAGAGTCAACCTTCACGTAGACCTCAGCGGCAGGAGTCTTCAGGGGCACCTCCACCTAGGAGAGGGGAGGTACACAGTACTTATGGACCATCAGATAAGGGCAAGAAGCCCTTATTCAGTTCAGCACCACCTCAGCAGTCTCACACACCGGGCCAGTCAGCAGTGCAGTCTAGACCCTCCCGTAGGACCCCAGAGAGTCAGCAGTACCTACGGGAGAAGCTTAGTAAGGAATATCCCTTTAAAAGGGAAAGTGTGATGAAGATCTTCAAGTTCCTTACTAAGAGAAACATCTTAACATTCCCGAACAATAATAGAGTGGAAGAGGAGGGGCAGACAGAACACCCACTCTATTGCCCATTTCACAGACATATCGGGCATGTTATAGAAGACTGCTACGTGTTCAAGGATAGAGTTGAGAAGCTCATGGCTAGTGGGCAGATCCACCTACAGGACAGCGACCTGGTTCAGCCCAAGGGCAAGGCACCTCAGACAATTCAGATGATCTCGGGCTCCAGTGGTTGTAGTGACAGCCAGAGTGGCAGACAGAGCAGTCGTAGCAGATCACCCAGAGGTTCTAAGGGAGAGTGGCAGCTAGCACTCTCTCGGAAGACGAAGCAGATGATCCGGCAGACAGTTCAGAGTTCAGAGGCAGTTGAGAGGAGGCCTACCCAGGCCAAGTCGACAGTTGCCAGCCCAGTTTCTTCGCCAGCACCTTTTTCTTCTTCTGTTGTAGTGCCTACTGAGCACATTTTTTTTCCTATTTTATGTAATAAAAAGATGTATAAAAATGAAAAGTTTGTTGTAACCTCCGAGGGGAAGACGGGACGCCTTCCAGCACTTACGCTGAAGGATTTCGTTCTCCCTTCAACTGATGATGAAATAATAGAAGAAGGTGATTCTGGCTACTTCTGGTGTTCTGCTCCTACTTTTATTTCTTCTAGCACTCGCTCTTTCAGTATTTTACATGTTTCTTGTGATGATTCTATATGTGATGAAGAGTCTGAGTGTGATGAGGAACCGTTCTTTATGATTCCGGAGGGTGGTTGTTACATGGATTCAGAAGATGAATCCGAGAACCCACTCCAGTCACTTTCCTTGGAGCCAACACATGTCATCACAGCTGAACCAAGTGAATCTCCTGTCAAAGATGACACGATACAGGAAGTTCACTTGCGTTCAGGGAAGGTTCTTCCACCAAGGATGGCTAAGAATATAAAAGAAAAAGATAAGAACATTGTTACCCAGCAGGACGATCCTATCCCTTCCTCCCAAGAGCAGTCTAAAGAGAAAGGGAAAGGCCCTCAGCTGGAAGTCGATTACAATGTGCTGGCCCACCTAAGGAAAATTCCTGCCCTTCTCAGTGTCTATGACGCTCTGATGATGTCCTCTGACTTGAGAGAGACCCTGGTAAAAGCACTACTCGAACCAGAGTCCTATCAAGCCTTCTTTGCTTCCGAATCTGTTGGAGATGCATGCCTTTTGAGAGAGATGCCATGCATTACCTTTTCAGATCGTGATCTCCTCTTGGGTACCTCTGATCACAATCGTCCTTTATATGTCACCGCTGAAGTCAATGGTTATGAGTTGAACAGGGTCCTCATTGACCAAGGAGCTTCAGTGAACATCATGAGTTATGAAACTTTGAAGAACCTCTCCCTGGGTCATTTGAAGTTAACCTCCGATAAGATTATGTTGAAAGGCTTCAATGACCAAGGACAGTGTGCCCTAGGGTCTATCACCCTACCCCTGAAGTTTGGAAATTTTCTTACTGAGGCGAAGTTTCATGTGATCGAGGCCGATACTTCATACAGGGCTCTCTTAGGAAGGCCCTGGATTCATGAGTATGGAATGGTGCCCTCTACCCTGCACTAATGTATGAAGTATATGAGGAATGAAGTCGAGTACTCCATTCTCGGGGATACCCAACCCTTTTCCGTGCATGAGATCTCTATTTACGATGATGCTGAGCATTACATACCTCGTAAAAAGAGTAAACCTCCTTCTGCCCAGTCACCAGTGATCCCTACCAGTACTGTACAGGGTCCTGTACAGCTACCTGCGCGAGGTCCATCACAGGTTAGTATTGAGGCAGATACCGCCACTGCAGATCCTGTTGGATCTCCTTTCCAATTTGCAGTTGGGCACGATGTTCCCCCTAGTAGAGGTAGGGGAGAGCGAGGTAGAGGTAGAGGTAGAGGATCGACTCGCCCGCCGCGAAACTACGACGCTCAAATTCCTCCTCCCTCATATCTTTATGCTTCTCCTTTGACTGTCGAGTCCGACTCCTCTGACGATGAGATGTTTATTACTCCTCATCGCCCAGCTCCCTCACCAGCCCCGAACTTCACTGATTATAGTTCACTACCTACCTTTTGTAGGTACCTGATACCCGATGGTGGTTTAGTTATTGACAGTGGTTCAGACGAGGAAGTAGACCCCCGACGTCAGACCACTAGTCAACAATCCCTTTCCCATCAGATACGTGGAATAAGAGTTGAGGAGTCTCACCGAAGATCTTTGGTTACCCCCTCCACTAGTGATGGTGGTGCACTACAAGTTAGAGGTCGCCCTCCGCCTCCTCTGTACGAAACCTTTGTGCCACCGCGAGCTAGTGAGTGTGCCTCGTTATCCCATAGTGTAGGTGCCCCACTGGGCCCTGAGAGTCAGGGTTCAGCAGAGATCGCTATGGATAACAGGGTCACAACTGCCCCTCGTTATTTTTCCCCTTTCGTGGAAGACTGTGTAGAGCGGGATGCAGTTATCTCGACTTGGTCAGATGAACAAGCTCTACGACAGGCTCGTGTTTGGCGGACTGATATGCCTCAAACTAAGCAAGGTTTAGGTTATGTCGAGCAGAGCTCACCTAACCATGCTAACATCCGAGCGGTTTCCCACTCATACCCGGTTGTTTCTCTTACCGATAAAGAAGACCCGGGTGATGATGAGGATAGAGTACTCGATGCTCCTCAAGAGTTTGAAGATGGCATCACTTCTGCCATGGACGAATTGTGTGAGGTAAACTTAGGCACTGAATCAGATCCTAGACCTATTTTTTATAGTGTCTTGTTATCTGACTCAGAGGCTCAAGAATACATCGAGCTACTCTCATAGTTTAAAGATTGCTTTGCCTGGAACTACACCGAGATGCCTGGTCTAAATCCAGATGTAGCAGTCCATAAACTAGCCATTAAGTCTGATGCAGTACCTGTTAAACAAGCACCTCGTAGGATGAGGTTAGAAATAGAACAACAGGTGATCGCTGAAACTAAGAAGCTTATAGAGGCCGATTTCATTCGTGAAGAGAAATACCCTAATTGGCTTGCCAACATTGTTCCAGTCCGGAAGAAGAACGGGCAGATTCGTGTCTGTATCGACTTCCGTGATTTAAACAAGGCATGTCCTAAGGACGATTTTCCTCTTCCTATCCCCGAGCTTATGGTGGATATAGCGTCATCCCATAGCATTTTCTCCTTCATGGATGGTTCATCTGGTTACAATCAGATAAAGATGGACCCCGAAGAGGAGAAATTTACTGCGTTTCGCACACCTATAGGTGTGTTCTGCTACAAGGTGATGCCCTTTGGTCTCAAGAATACCGGGGCCACCTATCAACGTGCTATGACTGTTATCTTCGACGAGATGATACACGAGCAAGTTGAATGCTATGTGGATGATCTGGTAGTCAAAAGCAAGGTCCGTGGAGATCACCTTCGAGATCTACGAATCATTTTTGAACGCCTACGCAAATATAATTTGAAAATGAATCCTCTAAAATGCATATTTGGAGTTAGTGCAGGAAAGTTCCTGGGGTTTATAGTTCGCTACCGTGGCATTGAGATTGATCCTTCCATGATCAAAGCCATAGTAGACCTAAAACCCCCTAAAAGCCTTACCCAGCTAAGGTCTTTTCAAGGAAAGCTAGCCTTCCTGCGGAGATTTATCTCCAATTTGTCTGGTAGATGTCACCCCTTTGCTGCCCTAGCAAAGAAAGACGCCCGCTTTCACTGGGATGAGCGTTGTCAGGAGGCCTTTGAGAGTATAAAGCGCTACCTGATAAACCCCCCTGTTTTAGCTGCACCCATCCCAGGGAGGCCGTTAATTCTCTACACTACGGCCCTGGATGAATCCTTGGGTGCATTGTTGGCTCAGGAGAATGAGGAAGGCAAGGAGAATGCCTTGTACTACCTCAGTAGACGGTTGATACCCGCAGAGCTGAAGTACCCCGCGATGGAAAAGCAGTATTTAGCTTTGATCTTCGTGGTACAGAAGCTTAGGTATTATATGCTTTCACATAAAATCAACCTAATCTCTCGAGTCAACCCTTGCAGTATCTGATGACCCGTCCGACCCTCTCAGGTCGTCTGGCACGATGGTCTATGATCTTACTACTGTTTGACATCACTTTTGTCCCTCAGCGGGCCGTCAAAGGACAGGCTCTAGCTGATTTTCTTGCTGCTCACCCGATCCCCGCAGACTCCCCACTCAACGACGAGCTACCTGACGAGCTAATCATAAGTGTGGAGGAGCAGAGTCCCCTACTTGGGAGTTTTACTTTGACAGTGCGTCATACGTTAGAGCCTTGAGCCCGAACGAAACTCCTATAGTTAGGGTAGGTCTGGGTCTCATTTTCGTATCCCCTGAAGGTCACACTCTGAGATATTCCTACAGTCTTTCAGAACCTCGTACTAATAATGAGGCTGAGTACAAAGCTCTGATTTTAGGACTAGAGTTGGCCATTCAGATGAATATCATGCGGGTGAAAATTTTTGGAGACTCACAATTGATTATAAATCAAGTAGCAGGAGTCTACAAAGTACTTAAGCCGGAGCTCTTGCCCTATCACAATAAAGCAATGGAGCTCTTGTGTTTGATTCTGAAGTGACCTTAGCTAAAATCCCTAGATCTGCCAATGGCAAGGCAGATGCATTAGCTAAGTTAGCAAAGGAACTGGCCGACCCAACTAGCAACCCACTGTCTATCGTTGTCCAGTGCCGTCAAGCCCTATGCCCCGCAGACCTGTCTTCTCCCGATCAGACCCTCACAGTGTTCTCAGTTGAGGAAGAATCAGACTGGAGAATACCCTTTATAGAGTATTTGAAGCATGGCAGGCTTCCAGATGATAGATCTCTTGCTGACCAGATCAGAAAAAGAGCCCTATCATTCACTTATGTGAACGACACCTTGTATCGACGCTCTTTCGACCAAATGTGGTTACGTTGCCTCAACAACGAAGAGGCTCGCAAGGTCATGGGCGAGATACATGAAGGTCTTTGCGGTGCCCATCAGTCCGGACCAAAATGAAAGGCAGAATTAAACGCCTCGGTTACTATTGGCCGACTATGATCGTGATTGTATGGAGCACGCTAGAAAGTGCCACCAATGCCAAATTCATGGCACGGTGATTCACCAACCCCCTAATCCGCTGCACCCTACCGTATCATCTTGGCCATTTGAGGGCTGGGGCACGGATGTAGTGGGTCCTATCGACCCTCCTTCCTCTAAGGGTCATAGGTTCATTTTAGCTGCCACTGATTACTTCTCTAAGTGGGTAGAGGCTATGCCACTTAAGGAAGTCAAATCAGAAGATGTGATGTGTTTCTTTCGTGATCATATTGTCTATCATTTTGGTGTCCCGCGCCGTATCATTTCAGATAACGGCCCGTCGTTTAGAAGCACCAAAATTGCCAGATTTGCCCGCCGCCATAACATCAATTGGCGATACTCTTCAATTTACTATCCCAAGGCCAATGGCTTGGCGTAGGCATTCAATAAGACCCTCGTGCAATTAATAAGAAAAATCTTGGTTGCAAACAAACGAGAGTGGCACGATAGACTTCCCGAAGCACTATGGGCCTATAGGACTACATACCGTACTCCTACTCAGTCTACCCCATATGCTTTGGCTTTCGGGGTCAAGGCCATCCTCCCACTTGAGGTCGAGCTCCCCTTGTTGCGTGTGGCAGTCAGCCACAATCTTTCCCATGAAGATAACGCCCGACTACGCATGGAAGAGCTTGATGGTTTAGAAGAGCTTCGCCTACGAGCTTATCAGAATCTCAAACTATACCAGGCACGTATGGCTCGATCACATAATCGCCTTGTCCGACCCTGTGCTTTCCGGGTTGGCGAGTTGGTCCTTGTTTTACGCAGACCTATCATTTCGCGCCGTCGCCGAAGTGGTAAGTTCGAGCCTATCTGGGAAGGCCCCTTTGCTGTAGAGCAAGTTTATGAAGGTGGTGCCTACCTACTCGTTGATGCCAATGGTGTTCGCCCTATGCCTGTCATCAACGGGCAGTACTTGAAAAAGTACTATACCTGAGTTCGCTCTTCAAAAGGGAGGGGGTCTCCTTACCGCCTGTAAATACTCCCCTGTATATATACCCCCTTTGGAGGGGCTTCTTCACTTCTCGACAGTCTGTGTGGCCACGACGATTTGTCCTCTACCACACGATGTTTGTTACGAGAAGTATGAGGCTATCCTTAGGGGTGGTGAGGTGAGATGATATGATTCATATACTAACATAAACTCTAGACTCTATCATCTCCCTTGTCTGAACTCTTCTAGGCCAGATCTTGACCTATATCAGTCCAAATACATATCCAAGTTCTATTTTCAATGGTGGGATCTTTAAATTCAATGTGTAAAAGTTCTAAAAGAAAGACTAATCTGAGAAAAGTCTGAGAGCTTAAAACACGAAGTGGACTTTTTAGAGAATTTTTCCTTAGAAAGTACAGAATTTATTTTTCATAATGAAAGATATACCCCTGTCTTCTTTAAAAAATGAACTAGTGGTTGACACCTCTAAGCGCTTGAAAGATGATTATAATGATTCAAAGAAAAATGTATGCCTTCTCTCTCATCCCTTGCTTGGGATGATTTCCTATTTTGAACTAAAATCTATATCAAATTGAAATTAGATTTAGAGACGCGTATTTTCTCAATCATCTTGCAGTTTTCTATCTCATAGGTGTCTTTCGCAGGCTGATGAATCTACCTCATAATTTTCTTATTCAAGTCGTTCACTCTTATCATAGGATTGGATTTGCTTTGTGGATTTTTCTTCCTTGCACAAGAGAGTGAGTTTTTCTTCTCTTATGTTTGGAGGATAATCTTACAACTGAGAAAGTTTTCTTTTAGGGATTTGGAAAGGGAGCCAGTAACAAAATGAAAGATACACAAAGTGTATCAAAAGTGAAAAGATACGCAGTGCGCCAAAAATCAAAGATACACAAAGTGTATCAAAAGTGGAAAGTTGCGCAAAATGCGTCATAAAGTCAAGGATACACAAAGTGTATCAAGTAATTAAAAGATGCGCAGTACGCTAAATTAAGTTGAGGGGCTCAAAATGAGCCCAAAGTGGATAAGTAAATGGCTCCCCTTTCTCGTAAATCTCTAAGTCTCAGAAAATCCATACCCCTTGATATTCGTGATACTTGAGTTTGAAAATCATGATTTTGGATTCATCATCGTGCAAGGATGTTCTATTAGATATAAAATATTTCCATACAAGAAGATTGAGAAGATCCAGTTTCTCTCTCTAATTTACACCCTTTTGAATTAGATATTTATTCAGAATATGTAAGGGAGAAAGCCCAGCTTAGCTTGTATGGAGCTTAAGTTGGGTTAGTAAAATTTAAATCCCTAACCTTCTCGGGTTTAGATGGAGTCAACATATATTGCCGAACTTTCGGAACCTTTTTTAAAGTTCAAGATGATTCAGAGGTTAATTTTCATTTCTAAAAATAGTCATTTTACTCTCTGATGAAATCTTTGCTCTTCAGGAAGTATATGGATCAGACTTCTCTCAGATTAATTGGTAAGTGCTTAAACATCTCTTAGAGGTCACACTATTGAGTTTGTCTAAATGCTTGCCATATTCTTTTAAAAATTCGTGCACAAAAATATTTTGACCCCACATCTAATTATAGACCATTCTTAAGGACTGATAAGAGTCTCGCATTTATTGTACATTCCTCTTCTGAGTTATGGTAATTTGGGAGTTTCCCCCTCTCTGTTCCCCCAGTTTCACTTGGTGCTCCCAAGTGTGGTCTGGAATATCAAAACCAATTCAGACTTCTTTTGTACTGGGTCCATACCAACCTATGCTAGCTAGGGAGGGTAATGTTGATCCACTATCCTAATCTAAATTTCATTCACATATCAATCGTGTTATGATTGTGCCCCCAGTTTTATTCATGTGGCGGATGTGGCCTGGGTTATCAAAGCCAATCCTATCTCCCTCTTTGAGTTCCAATCATTAGAGGATGTCTCATACTAGGAGTAACACACGGATATGGTAAACGTTCCCTCTGCCGGGTGTTGTCTTCGACAGTACGAGATATACTTAGTCTATGGTTGAGAACATATAAGAAATGCATCTATAAAATAAAAGAGGGAAGCTCTCAGCAGAGCACAACCGGTTGCCCTTGTCACAGGTGGAACCCGGTAATACTCTCTAAGAGCTCAAATTCCCCAAAGTCTTTTTTTTCTTCTCCTACGAAGCGTCCGAGTGATCGCTTCAAGGATGAGTTTGCACTTGTGATTATTATGATCTTTTACAATCATGATAGTCCTTGTTAGTGGTGTGATACATCTTTCTCAAGATGTTAACATCCCACCTTCGCGAGCTTTGATTTCCTAGCAGGGAATCAACTCTCTAGTTTCTTTTAGTGACCTACTTTTTCACCCTTGCCCTGCTCCCAGCTACTAGAGTAGTCCTATGGGTCTGGTAGTGTTGCTCCCGCCTCTCACAGGGTCCCCCCGGTCAGGGTGAGTGTTACCGCTGTGATGTTTGATGTTTATTGATTTTACTCATAAATCATTTCCCTCAATGGCGAGTGTGTCTCCTCGCCATCTTGAGTTGTTTCCCCAGTAGTGTTGCAGTACGCCTGGTTACCGGCGTTAGTATCACTGACTTGAGAGCTCTGATTTTCTAGTAGAAAATCAACTCATTTTCTACTTTACTCTCTCTCTCTCATTCGTACTCTACTCTCAGCTGCTGGGGTAGCTCTACGGATGCACTGATATTATTCCACTTCCTACAGGGTCCCACCAATTTGTGTGGGTGCCACCACTGTGAGCCTTTCATAAATATTATTCCTATGCAATGTTACTTCCCTTAGTGGCGAGTGTGTCCCCTCGCTACTCTTGTGTGCTTTCCTAGTTGTGGTGCAGTACATCAAGTCTCAGATGTTAGCGTCGCTTCTTAGTGAACTTTGATTTTCTAGCAGAAAATCATTTCACTTGTCTCGTAGTGACATACTTTCCCACCGTGACCCGACCCTCAGCTGTGGAGCGGTCCCTTGGAGGTGTTTATGTTGCTTTCCACTCCTACAGGGTCCCACTAGCTTACGTGGGTGCACCACTGTAGTCTTCTATGATTATTTCTCATTGATATAGTCCTTTTCTCTGTAGCAAGTGTGTCCTCCTTGCTACTTTAGCTACTCAGTGGGAATAAGATTACCCCTCTCACACTTTGTTGAGGGTGCACATTTCCCTATGGTCTCTCGAGGCATCATTCTGGTGCTTCCAGGTTTGTATGATCTTAGTTTCGCCTAGGCAGTTTCACTGGCATTTGGATACTCGTGGCCACGACGACTTGTCCTCTACCACGTTGTACCCAAAACACTAGTTTGAAACTCCTTAGACGACCCTTCTCTCTTTGAAAATTTTCCATTTTCTACTCCTCTCCCCATCCCTACACATATGCGTGTTAGGGTATGGTTGAGATGACTTTCCCCTGATTGCTCTGCTGCAGGCATATGCGCCGAGTAGACATTAGGCTTTACTTGGTTGGGAGCACCCCGCAGAGCCCCTGTGAGGCATAGCTCACCACACCTTTACTCTGGTTGTCTCGCCGCACTGACAGGCATCAGACCTTTACCCTGATCGTCTTGCTCTGATCAAGCGGACATCAGACTTTACCCGGTTGAGTGGGAGCCCGATAGAGTCCTTGGGAGGCATTCCCCACCACCACTTTTACTCTGGATGTTCTGTAAAAGACTATGCAGACTCCAATTTCGTGGCTTATTTACTTTTGTTGAGCTCAGGCAGAAGTATTGACTCACCCCTATCCGTTGTTCCGAAAGGAGCAGGAGGAGACGGGATCCTTTCACCTTCTATTCTGTTGTTTGAAATGAACAGTCAGGTAGTTGGTTTTACTTACCGGTCGAGAGAGCCCGACAGAGTCCCTGGGAGGCATTCCTCACCACCCCTTTACTCTGGATGTTCTGTAAAAGACTACACAGACTCCAATTTCGTGGCTTATTTACTTTTGCTGAGGTCAGGCAGAAGTATTGAATCACCCCTATCCGCTGTTCCGAAAGGAGCAGGAGGAGACGGAATCCTTTCACCTTCTATTCTGTTGTTTGAAATGAACAGTCAGGTAGTTGGTTTTACTTACCGGTTGAGAGAGCCCGACAGAGTCCCTGGGAGGCATTCCTCACCACCCCTTTACTCTGGATGTTCTGTAAAAGACTACGCAGACTCCAATTTCGTGGCTTATTTACTTTTGTTGAGGTCAGATAGAAGTATTGAGTCACCCCTATCCGCTGTTCCGAAAGGAGCAGGAGGAGACGAGATCCTTTCACCTTCTATTCTGCTGTTTGAAATGAACAGTCGGGTAGTTAGTTTTATTACCGGTTGAGAGAGCCCGACAGAGTCCCTGGGAGGCATTCCTCACCACTACTTCTTCCCTGATTGTTTTGCTTTGATCAAGCAGACATCAGACTTTACTTGGTCGGGTGAGCCTGACAGTGTCCCTGGAAGGCATACCTCACCACTCTCTCACCTTCTATCCTGTTGTTTCGATACGGCCAGATGGATAGTTGGTTTGTTTTACAACCTTACTTTTTTGGGTTTTCTCTCCTCAGTTCTGCCCTCACTATAGGGTAAGGCAAAGAGAAGATCTCCCCCACTTTGTTACCTTTTGGTGGCATGTTACTACTTCGCTCTTTGTTCTATCCTTGGCTCTGCCCTCGCTGTAGGACAAGGCCAGGGGAAGATCCTCCTTTGCTCTCTTTCACCTCTTATGGTACTCTGTTCTGGGACCTTTACTCTACCTCTTTTGTCACGTTCGGTCAACGCCAACACGAGCGGTTCACCAGTTTGTTCATCGCTCTTGTTGGGGGTCCGTTTGTTGACCTTGGTTTTCTCCCAGGCTTGGTCAAGGGAGTTGACTTGGTCAAATTGACCAAGTCAGGGCCTAAGACCCTCTCCCTTGTGTTCAATGGGTCAAACTGAGTCTGTTGAGCCCAGACCCAGGCCCTGGGTCAACCTGGTTGACCAGGTCAACCAGGGTTGACCTAAGATAACCCATGTCCTTCTCCCTTGGCCCCCAAACCCAATCCAGGGCTCTCCAAGCCCTATTCTCTCCTCCACTGGACTCAGTGGGTCAGGCTTGACCCATTGGGCCCAAGTCTTGGTCCTGGGTCAACCTGGTTGACCAGGTCAACCCAATTGACCCATATAGGCCTTAATGGGTTTAAATCAAGCACAAGCCCAGTTCAAACTCTCTTCAGGGCTCAAACCCTAATCCCCTGGGCTTAGTTGACTGCTTTGACCAAGTCAAGCATTGACTTGGTCAACCCTAGCCTCTAATGGGTCTAAATGACCTATTAAAGCCCATTTAAACCCATTAAGGCCCATTTAGAGCTTTAAAACATTTCCTAATCTATTCAGAACTCAAACCACGGCCTTAGAGACCTAATAACCTCCTAATCAAACCCTAGATAGGATCCTAGCCGTTAATCTTGACTCTATAGGTTTAAATAGGTGAAATTAGGGTTGGTTTAAGGATCCTTTTCTCTTGCTCTCTCTCTAGACCTCCCCAACCTGAGATCTCTAGGGTCTGAGCTCCCACAAACTCCCTCCACCTTTTCCAAGTCAAAGCCCGACGGTCAAGACCCGCCGGCGGCGAGATCCCGGCGGCCCAAGCTTTGGAACGTCCAGGCCTTCGATCCAACCAACCTAGAGCTCGTTTGATCAAGTTTTCAACAGGAGAAACGTACGAGGACAATCAACAAGCTCAACCGAATCTAAATCTCGAAGATCCAACGGTGAAAATTCCTCAAAACTCTCACCCTAGGTCACATAGTTTGGATTTAAATAGCGTTTTGTATAGACTGTTTTAGATCAATATACTATACCCACACGATTTCTGTTCATACATAGGCCTTAGATATGAAATTTCATCGAAAAATATTCACCCGATCGTGAGAACGAAGAGTTTTATCGTTCTAGGGTTCCGAGGCCTTCATCCGCAGGCTAGGTTGGATCCAGACCATCGATCCAGCGATCAACGGTCAGGATCCAGCCGCTCCGCCGTTCAGACTAACCGCGGATCTCGATCTTGCGGTCATAACCCTCGTCCGACGAGATCTGAGGCGTCCGTTCGAACCACGCGCAATCCAACGGCTCGCGGCCCGCGTCCTACGTGGATTAGCGAGACCGTTGCGCGGCGCTTGATTGCCGCATGATTGCGCCAATCATTGCTGGCGGCGCAATCATTGCGCCGCCAAGCAATGATTGGCCAGGAATGCGGGATCCAATCCCGTTGTGACACTTGTCAAAGCCGGAGCAGCCGACGCGAGATTTAGTATAATTAACCCTTTTTTTTATTAATTATTTTAAAACCCTTTTTTTTAGAATTATTTAAAAAATCAATTTAAAATTAATTATAATTAAATCTATTGTTATTATTATTAGTATATTATAAGGATAATAATATTATTATTATCACTATTATTATTATTATTTAAAATTTATTTTTAAATCTTATCTTTAATATTATTATTATTATTATTATTATTATTATTATTATTATTATTATTATTATTATCATTATTTAAAGTTTATGTTTTAAATCTTATTTTTAATACTATTATCATTATTATCAACATTATTATTATTATTATTTAAAATTTATTTTTAAAATCTTATTTTTAATAATAATAATAATATTATTATTATTATTATTATTATTATTATTACTATATTTAAAAAAATATATTTTGAATTATTATTATTATCATTATTATATAATGTGTTAATAATAATAATATTATTATAATAATACTATTATTATTAATACACAATGACGATAATAATATTATTATTACTATTATAATGTGTTAATATTATTATTATTATTATCATTATTTTTTTTAAAAAAAGTTATATTTTATTATTATGTTATTATTATTATTTTATTTAAAATTATTTTTAAAAATTAATATTATTATTAATATTAATATTATTATATTAACTTTCTTTTTAAATATTATCATTACATTAATATTATTAAGTAATGTTATTATCTTTAATAATATTATTAAATTAATATTAATATTATTATATTAATAATATTATTTTCCTTAATATTATTATTACATTAATATTAATATTATTTCCTTTAATAATATTATTGTATTAGTATTAATATTATTATTCTAATAATAGTATGTTTCCTAATAATATTATTATATTAATATTAATATTATTAAATAATACTATTATCTTTAATAGTATTATTATGTTTATGTTAATATTATTATATTAATAATATTATATTTATCAATATTATTATTACTTATTGTTTATTTTAAAATCTGGATATTATTATATCTGATTTATTTTAAAATTATTTTTAAATATTAATTATCTTAAATCATTTAAAAATTACTTTTAAACCTATTTAACTTCAAAAATTCATAACTTTCCCGTTTTAAATCGGATTTTTGCGTGCAATACCTCGTTCTTTTCAGAAAAATGTAAACTTTAATTTGAAATTATTTTCTGTACCTGATTTTGTCCTTTCTGGATGTTTTCTGTATTACTTTACTTTTTAGCTATTTAAATATTATTTAATTAATATAAATAATGATTTTAAAGTAAAAATCATTTTAAAACCCCTTAGTGGCTAGTAGACCTCCTATGCTTATGAACTGAAGTATTTTCAATTATCTTATTTTTAAATTTATATTATTATTATTTCTAATATTTATGTATTTTAAAAATGAGTTTAAAATTACATATTATTTAAATCCCCCAGTTTTGGGAGGTCTACCCCTTGTGAAACTTTAAACCTAAGACCTATATGTGAACAGAATTCATGTGGAAGAAGGATTAGTGAATGATTGTGTCCCAATCATCCACTAATCACTTCATTAGGTTTCTTTACTTAGTATTTTCGTAGTCCTTGCATGTGTAGGTTGCACAAGCACTTAGCCTAGGCTCTCCTAGATCTAAGGACATGGTTTGGTGTGTTTATACTTGCTGCATTTACCCTCTGTGTTGTGCCCAAGGGTTAGTGACTTTACTTTATCCCTGCTTAGTGTAGTGACGTACTAAGGACAATAATTAAGGACTGTCTAGCGAACTCAGAATATTTCTAGAAGCTAGGATAGACCCCGGATTGCTATGAAACTTTAAACACTAGTGCTTAGTGACATCTGAAACCCTCTAGAATTTTCTAGGAATTTTTTGGACTCTTTAAAACACTTAATCAGCAAACCCTAATTTACCCGTTAATTAAGCCTTAGAAACTTCAGAAAAATATAATAAATCCATTTTAAATCAGAAAAATACCCATAATACCTCAAACTCTCCAGAATTTAGTCCCCAATCATAGATAATTAGGGCCCCTTAATTGGACCTTAATCTGGACTTTAATCCAACCTTAATAAAAAACTACCTTTTTGCCTTAATTAAATCATTAAAAATTATTAAAAATCCCAAAATTTCCTCAAACACTTGGGAACACCTTCTTAGGTCATTTCTGACCTTTGGGGGTGATTCCAATCAATTTGGAGCTGATTTGGGCCAAAACCCCCAAAGTACCCCTAATTAGGCAACTTCGATAATTCATTTAATTGCCCCAACTTCTAAAAATCATAACTAATTACAGAAAACCCCAAAATGGGCAAACTAAAAGGCACCTAACTCACATTAAGGTCTAATATTTATTAAAAATATTAGGTGCCCAGAAACCAACTGAAATTAAAAAGTCAACTCTTCGGTCAACCGTAGCCTGTGGTCTAGGGCCCGAAACTTCTAAAATTCATAACTTTGCGTAGGAAACTCCAAATCCAGCAAACTCAAAGGCATTCAACTCACATTAGGGTCTAGTATTTATTAAAAATATTAAAATTTCAGAAATCAACTAAAATCAAAAAGTCAACAGTCCAGTCAAACTTAGTTCAAAACGAGACCAAAACTTCGAAAATTCATAACTTTTGGTAGAAGAATCCAAATCGGGCATACTAACTGTCTAACTGATCAGGTTAAGACCTAATATTTTATAAAAATATTAGCTGGTCATAAATACCCTTTAATCAAAAAGTTAATTTTGGACCCCTTATGCTTAGTGTATAGGTGGACCCCAAACCCCCTAAAACTTACTAATGCAATTTAAACTTTAAATATGATTATCCTAAGCATTAAAAATGACCTACATATCAAATTAAATAAAATGGATCTTAATTCGCTAATATTTATACTTTAATTAAAATTTCCTTTTAGACCTACAACCAACCTGGACAGTAGGCAATTGTAACTAACTACCCAGCTTAGGATCTACCTCAGCTACACAGCTTTTCACACACATCTAGATGGTTTTTTAGGGCACTACTTCTAGACCTAGGCTAGGCCGGTGTTTACCTTTCTGTTGTGTGCCGAGATTTCTGAGATTTCATTGTATGTTGTGATTGAGATGATGCTGGTGTGTTTGTTTACTTTTACTGCACTCTGGGAATTGATGTGAATGCACGATAGACTACCTATAGGTTAGGATCGATTTTGATACTAATGATATTTTCTGCAGGTGGCCATGCTCATGCAGCGCTAAATATAAGGGGGGGCAATAATCATGATTTAAAAATTAATGCTGTTTTATGCAGGTGCTTCAGAAATTGCTCAGCCCCCCTAAATAAATGAGGGCTAAAATAATAAATCATTATAAATTGCTACAGGTGCTCCAGAGCTTGCTTAGCCCTCAAAATAATTAAGAGCATGGCCAGTGTGGGTGTGATGAGTATTTTATTTTCCCTATAATTACTTGTGATATATTAAACTACTTGGGATGATTTTTAGGATAACCCTGCAGGAGCGTCTAGAATTTACTGCTTTCATTTAATGTAATTGAGTGTAATATTGGTATAGAGTTGTGAAAGTTTATTTTGAGTGGGGATACAAGGATCCAAAGGTTGGATGCCCAAACAGAAAAGGACACCCAATATGAGGATAGTCCTTTTCTATTTGGGAATCCAAATTTGGATCATTTTACTACCCGAGGAGTCCAAGGAGGCTGAGGTCCAAGGAGCCCCAAGGAAGCTGAGATCCAAAGAGTCCAACAAAACTAAGATCCGAGGAGTCCAAGGAAGAGAAGATCAAGAAGATGAAGATCTGCAGTATCCCACTCAAAAATAACTTGCGTCAGTCTTAAGATTAGAAATCCGGGTTGTTGGCAGTGGTGCCCGGCCACTTTAATTTTCTGCAGACCCTGGGTTGTAATAAAGGGCAGTTGGCCTATGGACATTTATTAATTTGTTTGGATAATTTTGATGTGTTTTATGATTGTGTGCCTCTAGGATTGTTTGCTTTCCATAGTTTATTGGCGATCTGCATGCCGCTTTTTGTTTTAGCCTGGATTTCGTTAGGCTCTCTAAGGACTAAAACCTTTTCTACTCACAAATAATATTTAAAATTTTAAGTTTTAAGCAATTTAGAAACTTAACGACCTAGGGAATTGCCGGAACCGTCCGGGGTCGCATGCATATTAATGCATTTCTCTTTCCTTCTATAAGACACTTCCCCGCCTGCGGGTAGAGTCCGGATAATCTGACCTATGAGGATGAGGTGCCGGACCTGGGGAAGCCCAGTCTAATTCTAAAAATTATTTTTATAAGCCTTTTTAAAGTTTTATGCATACCTGATTTGGATACTTTAACCAGCATGCATTGCATTAGAAACTAACTAAATCAAAATTTTAATTGCATTAGCACTAGAAGGATTCACCCGACATCAGTCTGGGGCCAATTAGGAAATCCTCTAGATGTCGGCCCTACTTCCAAGAACCATAATCTACCCACCCATCTTTCATTAAATGACTGGACAACATGATTTTGAATCGACTAGGTGGTTAGCTGGCTCCCCCTTCCAGGCCGGGGTAAGTCCAAATTTTGCATTGCATTAGTTAGGACACGGGTGTTAGTGTTGCGTAGAACACTAAACCCATTAGATTTAGGATTCAAGGCTATTATTATTTCGTAGTACGCCTCATCAATAGGTAGGTCTTTTGTCTTCCAGAGACCCTAAACCCTACGTATCCGCGTCACACGGATGACGCCACCTCCATCCTTCCCTCCTGCATGTTTCGAGTGCATGATTTATTTATTTTTCTCCAGTTTCTTCTCACTACCTTAGTCCCTCGGAATGCTGATGTGAGCCGTGCATGTTGACTAAGCCTAGTTGAACCTCTCTTTCCCTTCGAGTAGGACTCCCTAGTCTTCCCCCTATGTGCCAATCCCAATTCAGAAAGTATAATATAGAATCCTTAATCGAGAGTATTCTCAGGCTCCAGCTTGAGATGTAATTAACCACGGGGGCTTGCGCCCGTGGGAAACCGAATCCCACTCTCAAATAAACCCCATTCGAGCTAATGTATCGGGTGGGGGAAACCCGTTACGATCAGATCATATATATTATTACCCATCGGGGTGTGCTGGTGAGAGCCGCTATCCTCAATGGTTAATCGTATGCATGATCGAATCTGCCCTTCCATTGGCCAGATATTGTCTCCCCTCGCGGGGCGATGGTGTCTGTTGTTCTTTCGGAGGTCCACAGCCATGTAGGGTGGTTATCAAAAGTTAAACGAGAATGAACAATATTTTTAATATTGTCATTAAAAATCTGAGAGAACCTGGGATCTGAACTTCAGCCATTGTACTATAACTAAAGTTATGTGCAAGAGAGGCAGTAGAAAAAGTAGCCGAAGAAGTTATACGGAAGATAAGAAAAAAAAACACTATACTTGAACTGTCGAATAAACATTGAGCTTTGTAACAAAAGCTCTGATACCATATTAACTTATCTTTACATTAAGATCAGCATTCAAATACAAACACAAATGCTAAAACAGAGAAAACTGAAGAACTCTCAAACTGGATCAGAATCCTTGTTTCATTTTTTAACTTCATTACATCTGTATGTCAGAATTTTCTGTATATATAATAGTGTAAGGTATAGTGAAGCAGAGCAGATGAAGATCAAGTCGTTGATGAGGCATATCAGTAGATGGCTGAGTTGAGAGCTGCATTTTCCTGTGTCTGACTACTGTGCCGGCTACTGCATTTTCCAGAATCAGTAAGCAAGCAGAAAAAGTGAAGCAGATTTTGAGCGTGATGTACCATCATAACCGGGTTTGTTTATAACATAACCCTTATCATAGAGAAAAAGTCATCTTCTCCAAAGTCCAAATCACGAAGAAGTATGGAGAAGGGCATCAATCTGCTCCATCGTCGCTTTTGGAGCTTGAAAGTAGCATTGCCGCACCGCTTGGGCAACTGCATCTTGTTGCTCTTGCAAAAACCTTTCATATAATCTCAGCTTTCCGATTCTCATCAACTGCAATTCAATATCCCACCAATAAAACTTTGGATCACAGTTCAGAACAATTTATAGTTGCCAGCGGCAAGGTGTCAGCTGGGTTTTAAATGACATTCAGAAAGCGGCCAAGGACTAAATATTGGCCAGAGAAGTAAGACTCGCCAGCAAGAAAGAATACGACAGACAGTGACTTCAGCACCACAAAGAATGGAGAGCGCATTGGCTTTTTTAAAAGACCTTGATGGCGCTTTGAGAAGCAGACTTGCCTGGTTTTTCGCTCTTTCTATAGGCTCTATCTCTATCTTCTTCCGGCCTTTGCAGTTTTTCTTTTTTGTCTCAGCCGGTTTCATGATTATTAGCAGCCAAAGAAGAGCTTCGCAGATCGTAAACAGAAAGAAGGCACCGGAGATGAGAAGTTTGGAGTTTGGGGAATAGGTTTAGGAGTACTGATGCGGAGCAATGAGAAGAAGAGGAAGACAGAGAAGTAGTTTATAGGCTTAGGAAATGGCCGTAAGCTCAAAAAGAGGGAAAATTATTAGGTCCGGTCACCGGACCTATTCCGCGTTCGGACGCCAATAGAAACACGCCATGTGGCAAATTTTTTTTATTCTAAAACTTTGCTTTATGTCTTTTCAGCCCGACCGGCCCGACCCAACCCGAAGATGTTTCGAAATTTCGAATACAAAAATCGCGCACGAAGAGTTTCTACACACGACATTTTCATTTCCATCGGTCGACCTGTTCTTCATTCATTGGCATTTCCATTCTTGCAAGACATTCTTCCCGGCGGTAGACATTCTTCCCGGCGGTAATGTTACGCTTTTGTTGCGCTTTCGTTGCTCATAAGTTACGTTTATGGTGCGCTTTTAAGTTTTATAATTATTGTTAGGGTTTAGTGTTGATTTCATATATACTACTTTATTCAATGTGATCTTAAAATATTTATGAACCATATCTCAACCTTCTGCAGAAAAGAGGAAACCAGTAAAAAGCGAAAGCTTTAGTTGAGCTTTAGGTGCGCTTTAGGTTTGCTTTATTTGCGCTTTAGTTGCGCTTTATGTGCGCTTTATATGCGCTTTAGGTGCTGATACAAGCGCAACTAAAGAGCTTTAAATGCGCCTCAAAGCGCAACCAACGAGATTTAGTTGCGCTTTTGTTGCGCTTCCTATTTTTTTTTTCAGATGCCGTATCAAAGGCCAGTAACTTCGCGATGCTATGTTACGATGTTCAGAAAAATTTGCGATGAATTTTTTGAGATAATTGATGATGAAGTTGAGCAAACCTTTCGAAATTTAAAAATTTATCAATTTTTGAAGTTTCCTGCGTTCCAGCAGTGCATACCATTGCTATTTGAGATTCTGAAATTTTGGAATGCTAATGATGAAGGCTTTGTTGTCAATAGTCATGTGCTTAAATTTACTTCTGATGAGGTTTCATTGTTGACAGGTCAGCTTTTGAATAAGAAATTTTTGAGATATTTTTATACTTTAAATTTACTATATTTGGCTAATTAAATAAATATTTCTCACAAATTTGCCTAACAGAGGTGAGGAAATAAAATGGAAGGTTGATCCATTGACTGGACCTCTCTCAACTTATATAAAAACTGATATCACAAAATTAGATAGATTAACCGATAATGCTACTAAGATAAAGACCTTCATAATATTTTTATTATATAATCTTTTTTTCCACTCAATAACCATAAAACCCCCAGAAGGCTCATATCTATATCAAATAATATAAATGAGTTCTCTTCAATTAATTGGGCTGCATGCATACGAAATTTCATGGTCAATGAATTCAATACAATTCTTGTTAAGTTTGCAATGGAAAAACCATTGGGTTACATCAATGGTTTTTTTCCGCTCCTACTGGTAAGTCTCGTGTACTAAATTTATTTTATTTCATTAAAGTTTTTAATATTAATTTATAATATTTTATGTGTGTTATTATATATATATGGTTTTTGGAACACTTTGCCTGTAATAAACCATCCAATCCAGACTTAAGACCTCGATTTTTGAGATGGTAGGGGAATACAGACATGTATTATACCCAAGACAGTGCTACAAAGTTATTTAAATTTTTGAAGAATAATGAGGTAATTTTTAAGACCTAATTTTAATTGTTTAATTTATTGTTAGAAACTAAAGCGCAACTAAAGCGCTTTAGCTGCACTTTTATGCGCACCTAAAGCGCAATAAACCCTAAACTAAAGCCCAACTAATGCGCTTTAGCTGCACTTTTATGCGCACCTAAAGCGCAATTAAAGCGCACATATTCGAACCTAAGGATCTTGAGTTTAGCAGCTCTATATTTGCTCTTTTAGGCACAACAATAGCGCAAATAAAGCACAATGATAACGCAATTAAAGCGCAACCTAAACTGATATTAGTTTTATCTTTTATGCAGATTTATCTTATTCTACATAATGTTACAGACGAAGAAGTAGAACAATTAGGGGCTGACTTGAATGCCCTTCAGAACCGGGATATCCGTCCAGATGTGTATCCCATCAAACTTCATTCACCAAAATCCAAAAAAATTCAAACCTCCCTACCTCCCTCTCCCCATTCTCCTCATGTTGAACCATCTCAAAGCTCTCCTCGACCTCCTGCTGAACCACCTCAAAGCTCTCCTCGACCTCCTGCTGAACCACCTCTTGCAACAGAATGGTCTAGTGTACAGAATAAACTTATGGAAGCAATACAGAAAATGTGAAATAGAATTGAAGATAATATGGGAAAAAGAATTAAACAACTTGAAGATAATTTGGAAAAACTTCAAGCAAATGTAGATTCTTTACAGTATAAATTTATCGACCATTTTACCCATTGTAATTATCATCCTATTAAATCCTCTCTATCTTCCTCTTCCTCTTCCTCTTCCTCAAATAACAAATATGTAAATCCTTCCAAAACTTCTCCACCACCACCATCCCAACCACCCACAACAGAAGCAGCTCCACCACCACCCCAACCACCCACAACAGAAGCAGCTGCACCACCACCCCAACCACCCACAACAGAAGCTGCTCCACCACCACCCCAACCACCCACAATAGAAGCTGCTCCACCATCACCCCAACAACCCACAATTGAAGCTGCTCCACCACCACCTCCTACAGAAGATCCTCAAGCGTTAGTGAAGTACGAGCCACAAAAAAAAAGAAAAAGAGATGAAAAAAAAGAACCTGACACATTGGAGAAACCAAAGCCAAAACAGGATGTGATTTCCGTGGAGAAAATAGAGGTATTACCTCGACATGCTGAAATAAACATGGAATATCCCGGCAAGGTTTCCCTTACGTCAGAACAACAAGCATTCATAGATGACTGTTTCAAGAAGTTTAATAAAAAATAAGTTTTATTATTCTTTACTTGCGGTTTACCTGCGCTTTAGTTGTCCTTTACTTGCGCTTTACCTGCGCTTTACTTGCGCTTCACCTGCGCTTCACCTGCCATTTACCTGCGCTTTACCTGCGCTTTACCTGTGCTTTAGCTGCGCTTTACCTACTCTTTACCTGCGCTTTACTTGCGCTTTACTTGCACTTTACTTGCACTTTTTCTTTTGCATGGACGACATTATTTTTCAGTCTGGAAATATAGAAATAAATCGAGGTGATATTGATGACATTTTGACAAATCAGTATTTGGCTAATAACCATGTAGATGCATTTGTTTTTTTATTATCTGAAAAGAGAATGATTCTGCCAAAAGAATTTCAAAACTACCTATACATTTCTCCACTGTACTGGGTTAGTAAAATTTACAATCATCTTATATAGTTTTTTAAAAATATTATTTTTGTCTAAGATTCTTTTTATGTTTAATTATTGCATGCTTATAGAGGTTATAAACAAGATTTTCATATTTTCATACAGCACATAAATCCAGATTCTATTAGGAAAAGCAAACTTATTGTTCAACCTATTTGTTTCCAAGGTCATTGGGTACTAGTTGTAGAAAGGTTAAAAGATAAAGTATGGAAATTATATGATTCGTTACCCAATCCAGAACACAAGGCAATTTGTACTGAAGTTGTGAGTTTAAAGCTTGACTTTGTGAAACTGTTTTCTTCAATATCACCACACGAGTTTAAATCTTTTTTTCAGATTAAACAAATTCATGAAGATAAAGCAGGAGCCTTTCCAAGCGATATAACAACTTGAAAATTACAAACTGTTCGTGGAGTTTCAACTCAGTCAAACGATTATGACTGCGAAATTTTTGTATGCAAATATATGGAGAGAGTCGTACTTCGACAGAAAACGGACTGGGCTTCTTTAAAAGACTGGCAGAAATACATGCCAAAATTTAGGGCTGAACTTGGATATGCACTTTGTCTTACGACAAAGATGTAAAGCTGTGTGTTTGTAAATTTTGTACATTTGAAAGCTTTTATAGAATCTTCGTGTTGTAAATCTTGTACATATTAATGTTAATATATACACCTTGTGTTATACATCTTGTAACTTTTTCTGTTAATACATAGTTTATACCTTCGTAACTCTTTAATCGAATTTACTCTCATAAAGTAAGTAAAGCGCAAGTAAAGCGCAACTAAAGCGCAGGCAAAGCGCAACGAAAGCGCATTTAAAGCGCAACTAAAGCATTTTGGCTGAGCTTTGAGGCGCATTTAAAGCGCTTTAGTTGCGCTTTTAGCAGCGCCTAAAGCGCAGGTAAAGCACAGGTAAAGCGCAACTAAAGCACAACTAAAGCGCAAGTAAAGCGCTTTGGTTGAGCTTTGAGGCTCATTTAAAGCGCTTTAGTTGTGCTTTTAGTAGCGCCTAAAGCGCAGGTAAAGAGCATGTAAAGCGCATGTAAAGCGCATGTAAAGTGCAAGTAAAGCGCAGGTAAAGAGCAGGTAAAGCGTAGGTAAATCGCAGGTAAAAAGCAGGTAAAGCGCATAACAGTACATTAAATAAATATATATTATTAAAATTCAATATTATTACACTGAAAATCCAATATTATTACAATATTATTTTCACTGATCAGTGAATAATTAATATTATTATACTGAAAATTGATTAAATTCCAACTCTGAAGTAATGAAATCCATCATCAATCTGGTGTACTCAGCACCTGGCTGGCCTGTTGGGTGGTCTGTTACATATTCCTCACTGAAACATTCAGGCATGCTTGAGAAGTTCATCTGTGTTGAAGAAGGATCTTTCATTATTTTTTCCTCCACTATAGGTTGCTTCTCTGTAAAAAACCACAGCTTTAGTCTTAGTTAAGCAAAAAATAAATTTGACAGGTTATTAAAACTTACTTTTAGGCCGCTTCTTCTTTTCCCAATGGCTTTTTAGTCTTACATTAGAGATGCCTTTAGGTCTACGTTTTAGTGGATCTTTCAAATTTGCACTGCCACCTTGAGATCTTGCAGCATATTTCTGATTTGTTTTCTTACCACCAAGAATTGAGTATAAGTTTTCAGCCATGTCTTTCATCGAAGCAAGAATAAACTCCTCTGCATCCTCATTCCCTTGAGCTTCTGTACTCATCTGGTATGCAAATCTGCTCACTTGGTTCCTGAATATTAATCCCCTATCACCTTCAAGGTTATTATTTCTTTTAGCATTGGCCAAGTTACCTGAATAAATATCTTTTCGAGCCCTTGCTGACCATCGCAGTACTAGGTACTTCTCGGGGATTCAAGCAATATCCAACTGTCTCAAAACCCTCAAACTGTGAGAACACAATAATCCCATGGTAACATACTTATTGCAGATGCATTGAATGTTACCTGCCGTTGCATCAAAGTCAACCACCCAAGGATGTTGTTGTTCCTTAGTCTCTATGTAGTTGACTAGAAACTTTGAAGAATCAGTCGAGACGAAGTCTATGCTCATTCCTCCCACACCCTATATAAATTCTTCCTCAAAAAATGAATATAATTTTCTTGAGTAAAACCTTGCAGTTTGCTTTAATATTGAGCTGGTCCTTATTATAGGAACAATTTCAGACTAACTGCATTTGTACTCCTCATCTTTCTCATTTCGCCGCCAATTCATCAGTACATTTTCTAACCCAAGAAAAAAATCAGTTAATGAACTTGTTGGCTTAGAAATACCATGACACACATTATTAGTACACTCGCTACGCTGCGTGGATAAAATACCCATACTAAAACAATCCTTATTAAAAGCTGTTGACCACTTTCTCCTTATCTTATAAAGATCCTGCAACCATTCATGATTATGAAGGTTCCCTTCCTTTATCATTTCAGCCCATTCCTCCTCAAATACTTCCTCAGAATCACACTTCCTCATACACTTGTAGAAGAGACCTCTGGCTTTATTATTGCTACTGAAGATAGGTACTTTTGATGGAACCTTCTTGAAGATGTGCCATTGGCATAATCTATGACGAGTGTAAGGTAATGCATCTTCTATGGCCCTAGTCATAGCTTGGTCCTGATCAGTGAATATTGTTGTTGGATGTTTAGGGCCCATTATTCGTACAAATATTTTAAACAACCATGTAAAACTTTCAATTGTTTCTTCTAACAAAAAAGTAACCCCTAACAAAATGTTCTGTCAATGATTGTTAACACCAACAAATGGTGCACATATAAAATTATACTTGTTGAGCCCGTAGCTAGTATCAAAAATCAACACATCTCCAAAACATTCATAATCTATCCTGCCTCTCCCATCAACCCAGAAAAAATTTAACAATCTATCATGCTCATCAATTTGAACATCCCATGCGAACATGTTGTCCTCAACTTGTCGATCTTTAAATAATTGAATCAAAGAACTAGTGTCACCATTTTCAATCCTTGCTCTTTTCTCCTTTTGAATAATATTGTAGGCATCCCTCTTAGAGAATCCAACATTCTCAAATCCTCCAACTTCCTCTGCAAGGTAGGCATATGCATCAACGGTTCTAATTCCTGCATCTGTCATTGATTTTAGGACCGAAGCTTTTTCTTCAACAACATTTCTACATGATCTTAGAAGGTGTCGGTCGGCAGGGCTAACCAATTCATGGTTGTGAGATTCAATAAATCTTTTGACATGCCAGTAACCATCTTCATCAACAATAAACCTCACCATAGAAGGACAACCGGTTCGAACATCTGGTTTAGTAAATCTCTTTGTTGAATTAAGATTAATACTTCTCTTGAAACCAGCTTTTGAGCAGACAAAGTCCTTCGATTTTATCTTCCTAGAATTTTGATAGAAACTGTGATGATCCTTCCGCACGCTAAAGCCATTATCATGGGCATAAGTACAATAACATTCATATGCTTCTCTCTCGTCTTTATAAACAGCCTGAGATGATAACAAAACATCAGATCAGAAAGCGCAACTAAAGTGCAATTAAAGCGCAATTAAAGCGCAACTAAAGCGCAACTAAAGCGCAACTAAAGAGCAACTAAAGCGCAACGAAAGCGCAGGTAAAGCGCAACTAAAGCTCATCTTCTACAGCTTTTCCAAATCTAAAATCAATGTTTTTCTTCTTCCTAAAATAATTAATTTTATCGATAAACAACAAAATCTCAGAGTTTATTAACTTTTTCACCTAAACACTAGACTGACTGCACAGCTTTCTTTACTTTAAGAGCTTGTGTCTCTAATGACCGGAAACCATATAACCTTTTTCTACACAGCTAAACCCCTACAACTTTCTAGCTCGTATTTTCTTCATACAACTTGCGCTGAGATTGAAGGAAAACTTACCGAAATATTGAAACCTGAGGAAGATCCAGCTAAGTTCACTTCCGATTCATTCATACTTTTGATTTCATGCACTCCTTCCCCCTCTCTCTTCGGTGAGCAGTCCATCTCTTCTCTGCAAATTCCTAGCTCATTTTTTCTTCCCTACGTTTAAAATGAAAATAACATTAGGTTGGGTCAGGCCGATCGGGCTGAAAGAATAAAAAAATTTTGCCACATGTCATGTTTCTATTGGCGTCCGAACGCGGAGTAGGGGAGTCTAGAAGTTTCAGAGTTTGTGGAATGCTGAAGAGTGATGCAGAGGAATGAGGAGAAGAAGAATACTAATGAGTTATTTATAAGCTTCGGAAATGTCCGCATTTTATATTATGTTCTAAACTATAAGCATAGATCTCTCCAGCGAATTTCAACAAATGTTTTTTCAACCGTTATTATAGGAAAGGTTTGAAGTTTTGGAGACGAAAATGGTGTTTATACACAACGGTTAATTTTTTTAACCGTTATTACGAGAGATTTTTTGAAAATGGGGTTTCGAAATATCTATTGTAGAAACATCGAAGCATTTAAATAGCAGAACTAATCACCATCACAATTTCAAGGATAAAATCGGCAAAATTATTTTTTTACTAAAAAAATGCTTTAAGAAGCAATAAAAAAACCGTTTGGGCCTAAATGTTTTATAGCTTAAACTAAAAATTCTTAAAGTCATTTTGAGGGGTTTTCAAATTTAACATATTTATAGCATCATATTGAGGTAAATCCAACGAGTTTATGATGACCTTAATCAATATTTGAGCTCAATTTCCTATATTAATTTCAAAATTTTCAAAAATCTTGTTGAATAAACTCTTACATCCAATTAAAATTTTTCTAAGAATTTTTAATAATTAATTTGGGTATTCATAGTTCATATTTTCCCAACTCATCAAACCATATTAATTGTAGATGTGCCAAATCACCAATAGCTATAAATGTCATATTAGCTTATGAACAAATAATTTTCATAAAAAACCACTTTCTATGAAATCTAGAAGTCAGTTTTAATTAATTTTTTTAATATTTAAATAAAGAATACTGATATAAAACCATAAATGAAAAAAAAACTTAAGTTTAGATAAATATATAAATGAAGCTTGCTATGCTACAAAATATTAAATGTCTCAAAGTGCTAACTTTGTGATGTTTTCATTAGTAGAACATTAACAATGAAGTGATGAAATGCATTAGAAATGTAATCCTAAATAGAGACAAAGATGAATGAAGCACCTAAATAACTTCAAACAGATGAAAACCATATGACATGAAATGATATAAATATCTAAAAAGTTAATAACTTCTTTAGAATCATTTCAAATGAGAGCTAATATGTGAGGATCTCAAAATTATATATATTGAAAAAAGGAGAAGATACAAAATAATCTTAGTTGATTTTATGAAACGTATTAATCAATTATATATATATATATATATATATATATATATATATATATATATATATATATATATATATATATATATATATATATGAGAGGAGAAGCACATACCTTAGGGAAAGGCAAAACCCTAGGCAGTGTGAAGGCGAGAATGGTTCAAAGAAATCTCTCTCGTTATTTCTTTGATGTTTTATGCTTTCCATGGGCATCTCATTGTCCTCCTAAGCCCTTGCAATCCATCTCGCTGATCTCCTCCTCTTCTCAGTTTTACCTCTCAGTCCTGCCACTCTAAGTTATGTCCATTCCTCAACCTTTTTACTTCCGCGACACCCTTTTGCTCAAAACTCTATTTCTTGACCCCTCCTAATAAAACCTCTAACATGCCTTTCACTTTTTTCTCAGCCCCAACACATTCTGAATAAAGTGTAAAGTTAAAAAATGATGGTGGTTCTTCCGTTAGATGTTTCACTCATTTTATGAACGTCAAATGATATTATTAGACTATATTAATTTATTATATTCTAAACTAAGGCTGCATATATTATCTAAATCAAGTAGAGAATATGATTACTAATTCGGTATTAACTTATAAACTTATCTTTTTTACTTATATTGATCTTGATAAACAGTTGATTATTTTGATTCAACTTTCTATTAAATTTTAAGAACTAAACTCGTTTGTTAGTGCTTAATTATTTGAGAAATTTGCATTATGTTAACCGAAGTAATTTTTTTTCAGTGGATGATGCAATTAAGGATTGCAACTCAATCCAGATTACTATGCTTCTTTTGCTTCAATAGGATCTTTTCAAAGGACTTTTTGGAACTATCATATAATTGGATGATTGCACCACATTATACTCCTGCATTTTCTTTAATTATGTCACTAATTCTCTTTAATCTTCACCTTATTTATTCCATTATCAAACATATTTTAAATGTTTGATTTGAACTTATTTGGAGTTTGATCAAATCATTTGTCGCATCGATAGGTTTGTCACTTGGTCTTGTCATGGTCTTCAATTCAACTATAAATTTTCTAAAGTCGAGGTTTGGATGCTCCTAATTTAATTTCAAAAGTTTTTAATTTAAATACTGCTTTGGGATTCATGCTAATTATATAATTCTTTTTTGTAGACATATCACTTGTTATATATTAATATCCAACTAGTTTATCGATTAGTAAATTATTAAATTAATGAAATATAAATTTTAATTTAAAATTTTTTTATTAACCCTAAGCAGATGAATTAAATTATACGTATTAGATATTTATTACTACTATTTTTTTATTAACCTTATTTATTGATCCTCTGTATTTTTTATCACATTTCTATTTCTATACTTTCTCTTCCATTTGCCTTTCTATGCCCTACTTAACCAAAATTGTTTTATCAATTTATTTATACTAGTAAAATATTACTATCATAATTAATTATTAAATAATTAATTATTAAAATAATTAAATACTAATGATAAGCAAAAGTAAAAGAAGCTGATAGATCCCTGAACTCCCGATTGAAAACCATTAATAGCCAATTTGCTTTCTATTCCTCCTTATGGGCTTCTTGGATTATTTAGTGATCTAAGACTAAGTGGCTCTCCCATGAGGAAGATGTCCTCAAGTTCTTATATGCTAATATTAAAGTCAGACAAAACTATAACGAGTTAAAGAGCTATCCACCTTCCCTAGAAATTCTTCCTCCATCCAAGACTCTACAAATGCCATTGTTCATCACTTTCAAAAACTCTTTAACTCTCCCAAACCACCCTAGTTAGGCATGCGTCCATCTATCCTAGCACAATGGTCCCACCTCATCATGCTTGCCTCTATTATTGCCCCTATGAATGATAATGAAATTAGAAATATCATCTTCTTTGGCCCCAACTCTTTGGTCCTACGTCTTGATGGTTACACATTTGAATTTTACAAAAGCACCTGGAATATTATGGGGCAGTAGGTCTCCAAATATGTTAAGTACTTCTTTCAATGATGTTGTGGGTCTTCGAAAAGATTCTGCTTAGCGGGGACAGAATGCAAAGAGTACGATCGCACTATCCCGTAAGACAAAACGGTCGTAGACCTTTACATTCTATGCAAGCAGGCTAATAGAAGAACAGATGAGATCATATATATGATTAACCATATATGATAGCAATTTTTACCTACACACCTCGATGAATAATAATATATATGACCTGATCAAAGTCACAAGATTTCCCCCATTCGATACATCAACTCGAATAGGGTTTATTTGATGTGGGGATCAATTTCCCACAGGTGCAAGCTCCCGTGGTTAATTACATCTTAAGCCTCGGCCTAAGAAAACTCTCGATTAAGGATGCTAGATTATTCTCTCAAAAGGGTTTGACGCATAAGGAAATTTCTAGGCTCTCCTAATCCAAAGGAAATGATAGGCTCAATTTGGTTTAATCGATATACACGGATCATATCATCACTCGGCACGTCTAAAGAAGAGAAATTGGAAAAAAAAAAAGGCGACTGCATTCAAACATACACGAGAGAATGATGGAGGTGGCATCATCCATTTGATACAGATGAGTGAGATTTATAGCCTCTAAAAGATAGAGAGCTTGCCCACTAATAAGGCATACAGCAGTATACTACTACCACTAGCCTTTGACCCTAAATCTATAAGAGATATAGTATTGTACACACAGTACTAACATTCATAATCTAACTAATGTAATATGGGCTTATATCTTGTCTGGAAAGAAAGCCAGCTAAAACCATCTAATCATATAAAATCCATGCTATCCGATCTTTATGAAAGATAGGTAGGTAACTGAGTTTATAGAATTTGAGGCCGACATCTAGAGAAGTTCCTAAGTTGCTTTATACTTATGAATAATATTATGCATCTAAAACTAATGTAATTAAATTTTAATTTTAGTTAGTTTCTAATACAATGCGTGCTAGTCAAAGTTTCCAAATTAAGAATGCATAATATTTTAAAAATGCTTACAAAATAATTTTTTAGAAGACTAGGCTCCCCAGGTTCAGCACCTCATTCTCATATCCACAGGCGGGGAAGTATCTTAAAGCAAGGAGAGAGAGATGCATTAATATACATGCGACCCTAGACAGCCTCCGGCTCATTCCCTAGATCATTATCTTTCTATATTATTTAATTCCTAAAATTTTAATGTTAGTTATGAGTAGAAAAATTTTATTCATAAGAGCCTAATAAAATTCAGGCACATGCACATGCAAAAAAAAAACTTATAAAAAACATGTCATTTCTACTACACAAACAAAGTAAACAAATCATCACATCAAATCAACCAAAGTAGTGTCCAAAGTCCATGGCAAGTGTCATTCAATCAACCTAGGGTCTGCAAAAAAGTAATGGTGGCCAAGCTCCACCAACAACCTGGATTCTACTTCTATAGAATGACGCATGTTTTAAAATGAGGCATTTTTAGTCTTAATCTTCATCTTCTGGTTCTTCTATGGATTGCCTTCCTTCGGTCTTTTTGTGGTACATCTTCAATAGGATATCCAAATGAAAAGAAATTCCCTATAAATAGAGCTTTCTTTTCTCTTTTGATCCATAATATCTTATTAAAATGCCTCATTTTACAGACTTTCACAACTCTATACTTTAAATAAATTACATCAGAATTATAAAAAGAAAAATCTAGACTCTCCTGCAAGGTTATCTTAAGCAATTATAATCAAACATCCCAAGCAGTTATATAATAAAAATTAAAATACTCAAACCAACCACACTTGACTATGCTCTTATTTATTTAGGAGCTAAAAAGCTGAAGCACCTATAACAATTCTATATTATTTATTTATTTCCTCTTTTAGCCCTGTATGAGCATGACCACCTTCAAAAAATATCATGAGCATCCAAATCGCTCCTAATCTATGAGTAATCTATCGCCTATCACATCACAGAGAGCAGTAATTAAAATAATCGTCACAGAAATCATCACAGAAAACTAAAATAACTAGCACACATTTCACATGCAAATCACCACATCACAAAAAACAGAAAGAAAGAAGACACTGGCCTAACCTAAAGCTAGAAGTTGTGTCCTAACAAATAGATCTAGGTGTGTGTAGTAAGCTGTGTGGTTCTAGGTATGTTCTATGTTGGATAACTTGTTCATTGTACTTTGATTTGTTAAAAGTCAAGAGAAAAATTTTAGTTTAAGTTTAAATATTAATGTCTTAAGGTTGATTTTAAGAATTCATTTTAATTTTTAGTGATTATCACCTTTGTTGCTCACCGAGGCTGTGAGGTTTATTTCACCCTCCTTGAGGTTAACTTAATAGCTTAGTAGGCCTGAGCTACCCAGTAGTAACCAATCTTATTATATTAATTTAGTTGGTTGAAAATTTAAAAAAAAAAAGATAAATTAAATAATTTATTATCAGCTTGGGAGATTAAGTTAATTAAGTTTGCTATCAAGTGATCTATAGCATTATGCCCTCAAACTCGAGGTTCATGCCTCCTTAGGATACTTAACCCCGTAACCCAAAGTACTCCATCCTAAAAACTTCATCTTTAGAATGCTTATTGTGTATTATGGGAGTTGGTTGATTAATTTTAAAGGATTGATTTATGATTTGATTAAGTTTTAGATGAGTTATTAAATTCTAAAATTTTAAGTTATGACTTAGTTAATTAGGTTCTAATTTGCTTACATTCAATATTAGCGATATTTTAAGTTAGGTGTGTAATTAATTGTAAAAGGATTTAATGAATTTAGAGTTTGAGTTTTAGAAGTCTTTTATTTTAACAAGTTTTAGTTTAGATTTATTCTTTTGATTTAGTTCATCTCTTTCAAAGTTGGGTTTGTTAGAAGGTGATTAATGGATTGATTAACTTTAGTTTAAGTTTTAAGTTTATGTCCGAGTTTGCCTCTTAATGATTATACATGTTAATTATGGTTTGATTAGGAGTTAAGTATCTTCTATGTATTTGATTTGAATTCTTACTAATTTATTGGAGGTTTTGATTATAGGTTGGTTATTACTCATGATTAATTAGACTTAGATACTAATACACTAATCCTATGGTAGAATGTCACTATATTTTCTATGTCGGTATTTTTTCTTCTAAAGAGGACATGCATCCTAAGTCTATGTTTTCTAAGACTCAATCCTTAATTTTTATCTTTAAATATCACTAAAGTTATGGGACGAAAAAGAATTTGTACCTAACCCCTTGGACATTTGCGGGTGTGCAAATAGGTTTAAGGATATATAGTAAAATAAAAAAAGAAACTAACCTCAGAATTGAAGTTTCTACATAGTCCTAAGAGTAGGGGAACATGCACATAGAAGGGCTCCCTAAAGGCTATCTAAGTTTTAGGAAAACTTACAACACCAGGGGCTACGACCCAATGGTTCCGCCCGTAGCACCCCCACTAGAATGAATAGGGGCGACTGATGCTCGGATCCGTTTGTCCAAGCTCCTTCATCTGTTGTTCCCAAAAGCTCCTTCTCCTTTGCTTTCCTAAAAATACCTCGCACAGATCACAGAAAAGAAAGAAGATTATAGTATTAGAGCAAGTTAATATTAATTATGCAAATAATTAAAATAAAATGCAATTAAAATATTAACATACCCTTTTTTGGGCTTGCATACCGACTTGGTTATCTGCTTTTTGGGATTTTGGAATTTTGGAGACATTGTATTTCATCTCAAGGCACAAGTAAAAAGTAGTAATAGAAAAAGAAGGGAAAGAGGTAGAGAGAGAAAGAGAGAAAGGGAGCTACTATTTACTTTCCCCAAAACACCACTTTCCAACAATTACCCAACGAACTCATCTTTCCAACCTACTTTATCCTCTGAAATTTATGAGAAAAAGCTTCATGCCACATATAAAAAGACAATGCAAGCTTCCTTCTCTAACTAATATATGAAACATCACAAATCACCCTACACTCACTTTCATCACCATAAGCTATAAATGCATGTGATAAACTTTTTCAAAATATTTCAAATCCTTTTCCAAAATGCTTTATAAGAAAACTTGTAAACGCTTACAAATAAAAGAGAAAACACATGATTGCTCTCCAACATTCGAAAGGAGCTTTAATTCAAATTTGTAAACATGCCTTTTGTGCCAAACATTCAACATTGCAAATCAAGAGCTCATCGTAACGAATAACTAATGAAATAAAAAAAAGTTTTGGAAGGTCACAAGTTTTGAATACATGCCAAGTGATTTCTCTTAGCTCCTCCATAACCACCACAATGAAATCATAAACCTTTTTTTTAAGATGAAAATCGAGACTATTCTTCTCCAAAACCAAGCAACAACCAAATAATTCCTTAAAAGTTTAAAACCCAGCACCTTTTATTAAAAAAAGGTAATAATAAGAGGTTTTGGTACCAATTCGTTCTTCCAAAAATTCAAGAAACATTTTAATGTAATTGCCGACATGATTTTCGCATAAAGCTCCAACAAGTGCAAAACGAAAGAAGCAAATTTCGAGAAAAGTATGTAAGCATCTCATTGTTAGATATGTCTTTTCAAAGCCGAACACGCATTCGACACATCCTTCGCTCCAATTCAACATTTAAGCTAAACGCGAATAAGATGAAAGAAATTTTGATGCTATTTATTCTTCGCACGTTTCAAAAAAGCACTCAAAATATTTGACACAATTACTCACATCATTTTTCATATAAAACTCAAAGTAGCAAAGAAGAAACAAGTCCTGAAACCAAAACCCAAACAAGTTCTTCAACTCCAAACCAAAACATGCTTTCAACCCACATTTTTTAACTCGTCCTTGAAATCAAATGCGAATAGGAGAAACAAAATTTATCCATGAAAGTTCATTTCACTTTGAGAAGACTTAAAGAGCCTTCTAACATCAAGCTCCCAAATGCAAAGCCTTTCATAAAACCCCCAATCCCCAAAACAACTTATAGAACCTTCAAACAAAGCAACTCATAAAATCTTCCCATATAAAATTCACTATAGTTTCTTCCGATGCAAAATGAACAAGAAATCTTTTCAACGTGGGATAAATCCATAAAAATTTTCCAACAAGAAGGTTTCGTAAAGCTTTCCGTCATAAAACATTCATAAACATATCATAGAACTTCTCAACACAAAATAATTCACAAAGCTTTTCATAAAGCTTTCAACAATAGAGGAACTCATGAGATTCTCCAACGTCAAGCAGCTCATAAGGCTTTCCAATGCAAAACCATCCATAAAACTTTCTAACATAAAATGACTCATGACACTTTGCATCCAAAGTACTTCATGGAACTTTCCAAAAAAAAGTGCCTCATAGAATTTCTCAACATAAAATAAGTCATTGACTTTCTCAATGTGAAATAAGCCACAAACCTTTCCTATATAAAATGAACTATAACTTTCGGAAGTAAAACGCCCAATAAAACTTTCTAATGTGAAACAGTTCATAAAACTTTTCTGTACAAAACCAATTATAACTTTTCTTTCCATCATGAAACAATTTACATTATAAAGCAGTTTTCAACAAAAGGGGCAACACAAAAAACTTTCCTACAAGAGGACAATTCATAGAACCTTCCAACAAATTTTTATTCTCCATGCTACATGTAATATTAGCATGAAGACCTTTATGTAAAGAGAATGAAACACAACTCACACACGTCAAATCCCACCGATTATGCTTCAATGAAAACTCAATCATGAATCATCAATAAGAAATATAGTTGCACCAATGATTCATCAAAATGAAGAGAGAACTTTCATAATGTTAAATACATGTGTTTGCTACAATGCTTCATGTTCCACATAGCATCTATTCTACAATTATGAGCAATAAGTCATGGAGATTTCGCTAACCCAAAAATAAGAATTACTTGACACTCTCATATGTGAGATGAGACGAATAGAAACAGTCAATTCCTAGCCTAAGTTTCCACATAAATCACATGTTCTTATGTAGAAGGAGAGAAAAGGTCACCTATGGAGATGAGTATTAGAGAGCATATCAATTGTACTGCATTGACTATAACAAGAGACCAAGCTAACTATTATTCACTCTTCACACAAATGCTCACTCCTAGTCTTATATTCTCACGAAATACAAAGAAAAAGGAGATGATGTGGAATTCTTGCATCTAAGCATTTGGTTAAGAAAGCAACTATCCAAACATCACAATTTTCTCAATGGCATTTCATCAAACACTTGGTGTGCAATAATTACAAGCTCACATAAAATCAACTAGCATGAAAATCATGATTTTTACACCTACTTGATTGAAATCATATAAGTAATCCACACAAAACCTTCCATGATTCATGTAATAACCAACTCAATAAGAAGATACATATGTATACATATAGAAAAGAAAACCAAGGAAATATTAAGTTTCAGATTTTTTTGTAAAGAATTCAAATGCTATTACTCTTTTCCATTTTCTTTATTGAAGCTAACATGAAGGAATGGGAATAAGTAGAAGAAGAAGAGGAAATAGAGGGGAGAAGCAAGAAAAGAAGAAGAAGGGAATGAAGGAGAAGAAAATCTGGAAGAAAAAAAAAAGGAGAAGAAGGAGAAGTGGAAGAGGTGGGGGAAGAAGTTACTTGCGGGAGGAAGAATCAGCAAAGGGGCTTCGGCTGCTAGGGACAGACGGGAGCTGGAGCTCGGTTCTCTCTGGGATTTTGAACGGGAGGAGGGGCAAAGACCGACTGTCTGGGGCGTCGGGTCTTGTCCGATCCAAAGGAGGGAGGGAGAGAGAGAAAGAGAGAGAGAGAGAGAGGCGGAAGCCCTCTCTTATGCGAACTAATGGGAGACGGGAGTAGGGGAGTTCACCTAGGTGTGCTCACGCCAGAGGGAGAGAGCTCGGAGAGGGAGGGGGATTCCGAAGTCTGTCGTCTGCCAGTGCGGGGAGCTCCCAATGGAATTCAATCGAAGGGAAGTCGTATATTTGAGCGACTGTCAAAGGCACGCCAGAACTAAAGTGACCCTTCGCTGCCATTCTCTAGAGCGATAAGATCTCCTGTTCGCGATCTCTGCCACGGCAAAATTAGAGAGAAAGGAGGCAGGAAAAGTAAAAATAATGTGATAATAATTAGAAAGAAAGAATTGATGGAAGCCACTGATTCCAAATAGATGTATGGCAGCTGAGTGAAATTAATTTATTTCAATTAAATTTCTTTGACAAAATTGGTTCAAATCGACGCTAATTTGAGTCAAATTAAACTTGACGAGGCTCCATCAAGCCGATCGAGTTAAATTGAACATAATCGGATCTAATTCGATTCAATTCGAGTTCGATTTTAGTTCGATTGGATCTAACCGAGTCAATTTAACATAAATTAAACTCAAATCGATGCAATTAAACTTGAATCGACACCGACTTAAATCAGATTAGGCTCGAAACGTGCTCGAGGGAAAATCATATCAAAATCGAGGTCAACAGCTGCCACTTGCCAAGAATAGTTAAAGCTACTACTACTGTCTAGATCCCTAAATCCAATCATGCTAGTAACATATCTGACTTCATGCCTATCTCTCTTTGTAATACTTTTTATAAGGCTATTGTTGTTGTTGATGATGTATGGTTGCACTTTCTAATCTCTTTAACAATTCTATTAATGAGCAGAGCTTTGTAGGCATTAATATAGACAGAAGATATTTCACTCATCTACTGTATGTTGATAATCTCTTTGTGTTCGGTGAGACAAATATTTAGAATGATGCTTCTCTCAATAGCTTCTTGAGTCATTTTAATTCTATGTTTGGTCTGCATGCCAATCATGCCAAAAACTTTATCATCTTCTCTCTAAACACACCCAATGCTACGAATACATGTAACACTCAACATTCTCTTAGCTGCAAAAGAAGACTCCACAGCTCTTTTTCAACCTATCATGTAGAAAGTTACTCAACTTTTTATTGTCTTTGCTAGTAGACTTCTATATATATATATATATATATATATATATATATATATATATATATATATAGTTTTATTTTTATATTTTATGAATTTAGTTGCGTCTCTTTTTCTTCACAATAAATAGCTTTATAAATATGAAATTAAAAATTTTAAATATTAAATAACTTTATAAATCTATATGAGATATTGAAAAATATAAGCAATGCATTTTGATTGGCTTGAATTAAATATCATTTTTGTAATGATTGCCAGCCTTCAACTTCTTTCATGATAGCGTGAATAAAATTTCAGTCAAAAAAGATCTCAACATAGTCCCTAGACTACTCATGATAGTCAATTTAGTCCTAAAATATCAAGTTGCCTCAATTTAGTCCCTCAATTATACGAAATTGATCCAAAATAGTCCCTCATGTATTGTAATTAAGATATAAAATTGATCTCAATTTATTCTCTCAATTTTATAAAATTGATCTCAATTTAGTCTCAAAGGGACCATTTTGAATCAATTTTGTATTATCAACGGACTAAATTAGAGTAGCAATATACCTTGGGAATAAAATGATCATATATGAATAGTCGGGAGGCTACTTTGAAATTTAATCCAAATTTCATATATTTCCTTCAACTTGAGGTGAAGGATTCAAGTCTCACCCATGTTGAGTGACTCAAAAAAAATAAAAATAAAAAATAAAAAAATAGAATAGAATTTTATAAGATGAGTGGAGACTAGCAATCTTAATTAGATTTATTTTTAATTTTGCTCATACATCAAATTTTGGCTCTACATGGAAAATAATTGTGAAGTTCTGTTAAATAGTATTTAAAAGTTTGAAAATCAATTATGTTAAGTGCATGTATCCATTTTGCTGGAGGACATGCATTTCTTTTACTCAATTTACATCTGCAACTAACTAAAAACCAAAGTAATTGGCTTCTACATATTTAGTTGTGGAGTTTAGTTTTCACCTTAGGAAGAAAACATGCTATGCAAATTAGGACTTCGTTTGAGACAATTTTCATATTGCTTTATGAAGCAGCTTTCTATTACAAAAATTTTTAATTTTAAAAAAATTGTACTAAAAAATTGCTTCATAAAACAATTTACAATAGAACTTATACTTCTAGCATCGGTATTGGAGCAGTTCACTCCAATAATGGTAATCCAATTACTTTCGATTACATGAAACTTACCTCAGTATGCAACAAGCTTCAACAAATATATGGGAGCCTTACGCAATCACCGAAGCAGTTGTGAACTGGCACCTGTATCTTCTAGGCTCCAATATGGACAAATCAACAAGATATTCACGAATTCATGTTGTGGGCGGTCCAAACACCAGAAAAACACCTCTTCTTAATTAAGGCTTCATTTGGGGCAGCTTTCTTATTATTTCTTAAAGCAATTTTTTAGTATAAAAAATTTTTAAATTAAATTTTTTTTGTACTAAAAAGGTGCTTTAGAAAATAATACGAAAGTTTTCCCAAACGAAGCCTAAATTACTCCGACATAACTACACCATTGACAACAAAAAAGGAAAATTAAACACGGTAGTAGATGCTCTCTCGTGTTCATGAAGGAGCATTTGATTTCAATGACCATAATTTCCACTACTGTTTCTCACCTTTTGTAGTAAATACATCAAAAAGTTATTACAAACCATATAGCTCATCACACTAAATTAATAACTAGAGTAGTCTCTAGAACTTACCCCAACCTTCAATTTTGTGACATTGTTGTACAAAGGGGTCATGTACTCTTGTCTTCAACTTTACATTATAACAAGATTTACTGAAACAATATCATGATGGTGTCATCAACAGCCACAGAGGCTCACACGAAAACACTACATTGTCTATGACAACATTTTCTGCAGCCTCATATGAAAAAAGTATTTGCAAGCATTTGTCAACTCATGCCCTTGCCAAGTAACAAAAGCATTAACCATTTGTTCTAGTCAGCTTACTTCAACCTCTACCAATGCCTTAGGCAGCTTAGCAAGATATTTCCATGGACTTCATCATCTGATTCCCCCCTTCACATTGAAAATCCATCTTTATGGTAGTCGTGGCTATCAAATAAAATATCCTCATTTTTCAGCCACCTTCACCACTATCTCAATGGCATCCCTCTTCATTTTTGAAGTTTGCAGTTAGCATGCCAAAAATAATTTTCTCCTATAATAACTGCATCTTCATGAGCACTTTATTCAAAGAATTGGGCATTCAATTACATTTCACCATAGCTTGCCACCACAAAACAAATGGCCAATTGTCCAAATCAAGGTAGCCAATCATGGATTTGAGCAATACCTACATTGTTATGTTATAGATAACCCTAAATATTGGCTGAAACGCTTACCATATGTAGAGTTCTCTTACAATGCTTCACTTGTGTGACTCCATTTCATGTCATATATGGAAAACAACCTCCATCAATTGAACCATATATTGACCATGTGATGTCGGCCATACCTAATATACATGGTTTACTTATCCAACATGACAAGTTTTTATGAAACCAGCAACACAATCTAGATCATGCTCAACGTCAAATGAAGCTCCAATTAGATATTCTCTATCGTGATGTCCAATTCACTCCTGATGACATGGCCACATCATACTCAAACTAAATTTTCAAACATCACTATAGCTAAAACACTCTCTATGAGGAATTATTTTGGACCATTTAAAATTTTAAAATATGTTTGTCAGATTACTTATAAATTATAACTACCACTAAACTCAAGAATACATCTATTTTCTTTCAAATCTCATCTTAAACCATTCCACCAAAATAGTTCTCTTCATACTACACTATTACCCCCAAATAATTGGCTTAAAAATCTAGTTCTCCAACCTAACATTATCTTAGCCAACCACCAAAATCTTCACAACAACATGCTAATTTGCCAACACCTCGTATAGTGGCATACTCTTCTGACTAAGGAAGTGACTTGGATAAATGAAGTAAAGCTGCACAAAGTATATTTGAACCTTGATCTTGAGGACAAGGTCACCCTATCGAGGGATAGGAAAGTTGATGAGAACCTTCTAGCAACAAAAACACTTGCGGCTACATGACAGGCATGACCTGGATGAGTGCATCGAACTCCTACTTGGCTTAACAATTGTTACATGAAAATGAGACTTGGTGCAATTGGGTTATTACAATAACAAGTGTCCTTAGTAAATCAATAATTTCAGTGAGTAGTTGACATGTGTAATACTTAAAGATTCTAAATAGGTAAGATTTTTCTTTCTAATTAAAAATGTTTTGAATTTGAAACTTTTAAAACATATAATGCATTGAAAATGTTAAATAATCAATGGGAATAAAATTATCTCAGATAGCAATGTGGAATTACATTTGGAAGCACTGTAGCATTTTCCTCTCTCTTTTTTTCAGGGAGGGGGGATGGTTGAGAGAGTCACATTGAGCTCTCTACTTAGAAGGGATCTGAGAAAATCTAGAATATTTTGGTCAAGCACTGCATGTCTAAGAACTGCGGTGCTGACTACTGAAACATGTTTTTATATAATAAATATCCAAATCCATTTCATCATCCCCCCCCCCCCCCTCACAATTCCATCAACTTTCTAGAGAAGGAGAGAGAGCGAGAGATTCAGTGTTCATATCTTGGGATTCATCCATCGAGCCAGCTAAGAAAATTATTGTGCCCTAGGTTGGCTTTATATACCCTATTTTTTATTTCAATTTAACAATGTTTTACTGTGTAACTTCTAATATGTCATAGATGCTCTATTCTAAATTTTTTGACTATAAGAAATAAATTTTCTCCAATTGATTTTACCTATGTTAATTCTTGAGTGATATTTTGTTAAAATGAGCAATTCTAATGTTGATTATAATTCCCTAAAAGTCTTAAAGTGTTGTTTTAAAATTTATTTACAAATGGTTTCTTAAATGGGGAAAGTTGAAAATGCGAATAAGATATACATGCATCATTCTATATAGTGTGGTATACTTGTGTTCATGATCATGCTTAGCATGTTGTATATACATTTATGATCACGTGGTAGATGTTCTGATGTGGAATATTGATTAAGTGCACTATAAATTTTATTTTGTGGGCCTAGCTTGTTATTCTATTTTGCTTGTGATTTTGGCCCCATCTATCCTAGAAGTAAGCAGAGGCTATTTTTGGCTCTATTTCTTTATGCTGGTATGAGAGGTATATGGGATATATAAGTATAAGTGGAGCTATAAGAGGATTCAGGATGATCTCCTTCACTTAGTAGAGGTTGGCTATATGAGTTATAAGTAGAAGTGAAATTATAAGCATGCATCAGGACATGTATATCACTCTACATATAACTGCATATTATGTTAAATAAAATAAATTGATTATAAAGAATATTCTAATGAATAGAATAAGCTTAACAAAGAAGGAATGTACTATGTTATTCCTATACATGTAAACTTGATGCTTCTTTGATGAAGTGAATGAAATTATATTTTCTTTTCTATTATGAAAATCAATACATTCTGACAACCATATAAATGTACAATAAAATTATTAATATTTGAAAAGTAAACTTTAACATGCTTTTAGAAAATTATATGGCAATTTTTAGCTTATTTTTTATTTAAGTATTTAAATATAGATATTGAATTCTGTAATAGTATTTAGGCTTTCCTGCTAAGTTGAAATACTCATTCTATTGATGTTTAATATTTAAGGAAAGGGAAATGACCCTGCAGAGTGAGGTCATAGAAAGTAGATCAGTTAGGACTTTTTATTAAGGTATTTTCTAATCCAATTTTTATTTTAATACATAGATCACAATTTTACTGGATTATTTATATATCATTCTTTTGAAACAAAATTTTAAATGCTTCCTCTTTATACAAATTATTTTGAATTTTATATGGCTCAAGTGTATTGTATTGTAGTTGAGAAACTTATGTTCAGGAATTAAATTCTTCCCTTAGATCACAGGGAATCACACATGCATCCCATTTTGATTAAACAAGGATATTTAGGTAAGTTATTGAATTAGGACACTCGGCAGCCTCTTGATGTTGGAATGATCAAAAGTAATGGGTATATTGGATGTAATAGAATAGAAACAAGGCAATTAAAATAGTGTTTTCTATTGAACTCTTCTTCTCCCTATTTTTTTTTTCATCTATAATCCCTCTATCATGCTCTAAATAAGCGATCATCCACCATGCCCACTCATATTGGTTAGGAAACATTTTCAAACTCCAACAAATAATGATTTTCTACCATTCTAAGTTTCATATTTGCCAAGCTGACAAACTGATCTCAACTATATATCAGTACTTTCAAAGCAATACATATGGAAGAGAAATAGTTGATTGAATAGATAATTCTTGATTTATCTAAATTCAAAAATCATTATTACAAATAAGAAAGGTATTTGGACAAATTAACCCAAAGAAGAATATGTATCCGCTTTGAATTGGATTCAATTTGATGCCATATAAAGCTCAAGCATAGTACTAAATTTTTAGAAGGAAACAAATACTTAAAGTCAAAGAAGATAACCAAACGTTATGTAGAACTCAAGCTCATAATAAAATTTTTTAGAATGCAACAAAACCATCAAGACAATGAGCAAAATAATCAAAAACATATATTCATCTGGCCAAGAAGGTTATATAAGGCTATTACATTTGATATACACATCCCAACCATCATTGCTCTTTATTTAGAATGCAAAATCATCCACCCATATTGATAAAATAATGGCCAATCCAGATTTATATGGACCCCTTCAGCTATCAACTATTCTTTAGGTTATAAAAAAATAGAATAGGCATAATATTACTCAAAGGTAACAAAGACTATCAAGGTAATGAACGAATCATCAAAGGCAAAGTATAATCCAACCAAGAAAGTTATATAAGATCAATAAATTGACAAACATAATACAAACATCACTATTCTATATAAAGCACTTCTAAACCAACCTTCCATATTGGCAACCATGACACTATTATGAATCCCATAATTGCTCTTCAGCAAAGAACATAATAAGAAATAGGAATATTTCTATTCCAAATAAGATGATAAATTGGAATATTAAGTCAGCTAGACTTAATAGATTTCAATACTTCCTTTGATATAAACATGATAGAGGCTGATAGAACATAAATCATACAATCTTCAACTAACAAATCAATGAGAATACAAGTAATACTACTCATCAAATAAGAAGGAAGAAAACTTAGAAGCTTCTCAACATTTCAACATCCATTAAATATAATTTTTTTTTTACTTTAGGAGTGGACAGAGTATGAGTATTCAACATATAATCAATTGAACCCCATCCCATCTAGTTACCTTGCCAAAAAATAAGAACAACCATTACCAAATATCATTGAATGAATCTTCAGCTTCCCATTTTACACCATAGAGCCTTTTCCAAATTAATGAACCCCCCATTTTATAAAAATAAGAAAGGAGATGTTCATTAAAATAATATTTCTTATGCATAAATTCAATCCACCTATTATTACCATTTCTACAACCCACCAAAGATTAATATAAAATGTAATAATTAAATCAAATAATCTTTTAAAATCCAAACCTTCTAATGTAGCACACAAAAAAAAGAATTGAAACATAATCTAGCCCACAAAAAGAGTAATGTTATATATTGTCAATCTAAACTTAAGAAAATTACATGACATTGATGAGAAGCTATATTAACTTTATAACAACAGAACGATGTTGATGAAGCACTAACCAAAAAGGCCTCTATTGCCTCCAACTCAACCCATAGTGTAAAAGCTAATTCACTTTCTACATAGTCTTGGGCCACAATGGCATCATCGAAGTCAATACCCATATTTATAATTTATTAATAAATGTTTAAACACTAAATTCAAATAAGCAGGAAATAACAATTATTTTTCAAGAAACTTGTTAGAATTTACTTTTCACACACACACACACACACACACACACACACACACATATATATATATATATATATATATATATATATATATATATATATATATATATATATATATATATATATATATATATATATATATATATATTACTTTCACATGGATATCAGAATGTACTAGTAACCAAAATAGAACATGTACTTTCACTTATACTTTTACAAAAACATCAGAGTATACTTATACAAAAATATTATTGTGTACTTAACAACAAAATATTCTTTTGCATTCCAACTCATTTTATTTACTAAAATATTATTTGTATTCAACTTATTTCATTTAAAAATAATATGCAATTATGTGAATTGTGATATATATATATTGTGATATCTTCTTATAACTCCACTTTCACTTACGCCACCCACAGTCAACCTCCACTAGGTGAAGAAGATCATCTTGAATTCCCTTATAACTCCACTTTTACTTATGCCTTTCTTGAACCTCTTACACCCACATAAAGTAGATGGAGCCAAAAATAACCTCCCATATATGTATATGATAGATGAGGCTAGAATAAAAAAAAGAATATAATAAAATGTCATGCTCATATAATATAATTTATATTGCACATTAATAATATCCACATCAGAATTTTTATCATAAACATGAATACATATGCAGAGATAAACTAGATCAATAAAATTTTATAATGTTGAAAATGAATATGAATATATGTGGGCTACACTTTAGGGGATGATGCATGTATGAAATTCTCTCTTTCTCTTCTCTCTCCTCTTCTTCTCTTCTCCACTTCCCCTCTTCTCTGGCAAGTAGTTAGGAGAATGGGTTTTGGCAAATAGATTTAGATCTTTATATATAAAAATAAATTTGAGTGGTCAGTGTCATGGCGCTCAGCCTTGTAGCATTGCAGCACTCGACCAAAATATTTTAGATTATACCAAACTTCTCCAAATAGAGAAGCGCAACAGTACTCCTTCATAGTGCCACAACACTCCCTTGATTTTTTCCACAATACAAAGAAGGCAATGCTGCAATGCTGCCACTACTAGCATCGCGATGCTCCTTAGAGCTCTAATCGTCCATGCGCCAATCGATTATACATCCAACTTCTTTAAGTTCTGATATCCATAATATAACCTACATATAATATGGATATATTAGATAATGTTATATATAACATTTATTGAAGAAAGATACAAAGACTCTTAGCCTGCTCGGAAGGCCATCGTTTTAATTAAGTGACCAAACCAAACTAGACTTAGGCTCCGTCCAGGATGACATTTAGCATTTCGTGCATACTCTCACTACAGCACATAGCTTCGAGTGTATCGACCACCAATTTCTTACTTTTCTAACTGGGTCATCAGGAGGCCGCCATTTTATGTGACCAAACCATCTAAGGCGACTCTCTCTAATCTTATCTTCCACTGGAGCTACTCCAACCTTTTCACGTATTTGATCATTTTGCATCTTGTTTCTAAGAGTAAAGCACTTATCCACCTGAGCATCCTTATCTCTGCAACACTTAACTTAATATTATGCTTCTATTTTAATGGCCAATATTCTACACCATAAAGCATTGTAAATCTAACCACCATCTTATAGAATTTCCCCTTAAGTTTGAGGGGGACTTTTCTATCACACAACAAGCCCAATGCATTCCTCCACTTCAACAATCCAACTTGAATTCTACTAATAATATCACACAACTTAAACTCTAAGGTTGATCTCTATAATTCAAGTTTTTCTTCAACTCCCTCTCTAGTCTTATCAACAAGAAGAATATAATAAGAAAAAATTAAGCATACACTAGGGTACAATCTCTTGCAAATGTCTAGTGAGAACATCCATGACTAAAGAAAAGGAGAATGTTACCTTCACACCAAGGGAACGTCGTCAAAGGAGCGAAACCTGTAGCGGATAAGCCGAAGGAACCTCGCCGGAGCGTCGTCGGAGAAGGAGCGAATTCGTCATCGTCAAAGGAGCGAATTGAGTCCGAACAACAGCAAGGGAGCATTGTCGGAGAGTCGTCAAAAAGAGAGAAGCCGAACAGAATGAGCAACCAGGCGCGGGATGGCACAAAATAGGGCCTTTACGGACGGAATTTTCGGCGGATAAACCGTCGGTAACATTTTCGGCGGATAAACCATCGGTAACATTACCGGCGAATATTACGTCGGTAATATTTCATCGACTTTAAGTAAGCCGGCATAAAATACGCTGGTAAAGCCGCCGGTAATTTGCGGCGGACTATGCGTCGGAAATCAAATATGTTTCGGCGTAATTGCGGTGTAATATCCGCCGGTAAATATGCGACGGCGTATCCACCGAAAATGCCGCCGCAAATTTACCATAGAAATAACCGCCGGTAATTGTGTCGCTAGGTTCCGGCGGATATCATCAGCCGAAAATTCTGACGATAATAGCAAGTTTTCCTGCATTGGAGCTGTTGACCTTCTATTTTATCTTCTTCTCCATTTATTTTCTAAATTTATTTGGATTTAAATTTGACCTTAAATAATTTAAAATCTCAAAATGAAATTACAACAGATTAAAATTTATATCAAATTAGACCAAATCAACCAAGTTCTAGAATAATAAGTATTACTGATATGGGTTTGTTTATTTAGGGCTTGTATGTGGCATAATATGAATATGCTTAGATTTGTTTTGATATAAAAATAATAATAATAACCCACTACATATGCCAGTATACATGTCGATCAAGTAATAAAGTGATAGTGAAGAGTGAGATCCCATGAGAAACTATTTTGCCTAATTACAAGTAAACTTCTACTATCTAATATAGATGCATAAGATATCATACTAAATAAAAATGGTTATTTTGGAGATTTTTCCTATTAATAGATACTTGCAAGATAAAAAAGATACTAATATAAATAAAATATTTTGGACTAATGAATGCAAAATAATATAATTTTCTTGATGAGACTCTCAATTTTTATATGTGGATCAGAACATATATATTCCTAGATCTCTGTCAAGCTTGTATGGATGAAAAGAGAGGTTTATGGCCTTCCTATAATTATAATGTCTCCATAAAACCTAGAAAGTTAAACACCCTATGTCTAGGTATGCCAATATTTCATTTTAATACTCCTATTTGCTTAAATATTTCTCCATTGAGGTAATATGTCACACTAGATTTTAACCACACACATGGCCATTATATGCATTAAATTTAGAATGAGAGATATTAAAAATATCTATAAACTATTTCAAAATACAAGAGTTTATATTAATACTTGCTATTGGTTTACATCATCAGCCCAAAACTTAGAAATTTAGCTAGACATGGATAACACAAAAAGCAAACTAATGTTCATTTCATTCATGTAACATAAAGATATCGAAGAAATGTCATCATGAAAGATCAATAGATATTTTTCACACTTGTTCTTCCTCCAACAATAGAATTTGCTTACACAATATATGCAAAGATCTCCAAATACAAGTATCTTGTCCTTCCCTAGCCTTACTTAGATTTTACTCTTAGGTAGAACTAGAGAAAGACACTCAAAAGTACAAGACTCCACTAAGGATGATAGAACTCTATCAACACTAACTCTCTCTAAAATAAAAGAATTAAAAACCTATTTATAACAAGAACAGAAATGGCCTCAAGCACCATGGTGCTTAGAGTATGGGTGTTGCGGCATTGTAAAATGAACCAGCACCTAAGGACTATAAAAATTAATCCACTGTGGTGCTATGTTGACCTAGCACGATTAACGGTTGAAATGATGCATCCTTTGACAAAGTCACTCCTCATTTTGATAATTTCTCCACCATGATACTGTAAAAGTTGAGCACTATGGTGCTTGACAGTATAATCCAGCGTTGTGGCATTGCAATGATCAGTGCTCCAGCATTCAAATTGCTGAGACTCAAGTGCTATGATGTGGATTTCTGATGCTGCGATGCTATGGAGCACTGCGGTGTTAACCTTGGATCAACCTGGCCATTATTTTTTCTTTAAATTCCTGAGAGGCCAGCGTTGTAATGTCTGAATAAGATGATGAGGTGTTGTAGATGATAATGCTACATCATTGAATTTATGGGCATTGTAGCTCCAGTTCAACACTTATGAATTTTTTCCTTCTCCTGAATATTTTCTACATAAACACAACTAAAATAATATATTTTTATTGAATTTTAATAAAATAAATAGTACATAATTTACACCTAACAATTACATCACTACACATCCCTCTTTATTCTTTTTTATCTCCTAATGATGCTATCCTTATTTTAGATCTTATATTCATAACCCCATAGGAGGTAACTATTTTATGAATTCATTTAAGGAGATACTAGAATTGGATGTGGAAGAGTATATAGATTATATGGACTTATTAGTTGGTACAGAAGAAATAGTTTTGGATATATGGGGCAAGGTTCATAGCTAAGGGTTGATCCTAGTGTTGATGTGGAGAGTCTGAAGATGTGTAGGTGTATCTTGTATTAGTGAAGAATGTTCATAACTTTTTTAAGTACTTCATGAATATTCATACTTATGATGCACCATTCATCTTATACTTTTATATCCTGGAAGAACATACCTTTATGATTTCTTGTCTTGTAATTTTATAAGTTTAAGGTGAGTTAATTTACATCTTTAATTTATCTAAAAATATATAATTTAGATATATATATATATATATATATATATATATATATATATATATATATATATATATGCCAACTAAATTATGTCTGTTCATAAGCCCCTAACCTAATACTTCATATATCAATATCTACCTATCCTCTTCTTGCATTTTTGTAAACTCATGTCCTCCCATTCTTCTCCTCTCCCTTGAACAAAGCAAGGCCACCCACTACCCAATCTACTCATCCTCTCTTTAGTTTGCCCCTTCTACTCATGTCCTATGCACACAGAGTAAGATGCTTAAATGATTTTTTTGATAATTTATATCCTGACATTCAATTGCAGAAAAAAATAATTTAAGTGATAGTTTCCATCAAATTAAAGTAAAAAGTTAAATCTATATAGTTTTAATTAACACCTCCAAACTCAATACAAATTTTTGTTTATGTTGTGAATAAAAAAAATGATTGCATGTAAATTATTTTCCTTTTTTTATATTTTTTAGTTTATGATGATATACTTCACTTGTTGTAAAGTACTAGAATTGTATAGTGGTCATTTATTTTCCTTGCTTCTCCAAAGATCAAATTTCTCTTCTCAATGGTGACATAAAATAGAGAATAACTTTATTTGGAAATTATTAAACATCTAAAATGCTTTTTTACATTATTTAAAGCAAAGCAACTTGTTTGAAAAACATTTTATTATGTGCATTGTTAGATGGTTAAGATTACTAAACACCAAAAACTTTTGATTTTGTGTATTTTTAAAATACTTAATTTTTACATATTTATTGATGTCTATAAATTTAAGAAGTTGATCAACTAGATCGGAAAGAGCATATGTTGGAGTTACATGTAGAGTATGTGAAGAAGAGAATGGCACTTCTCATATACAAGGCTATGTTGCACCGATACGGATACGACGACACGGATACGACATGATACGGATACGGGACACGTCAATTCTTAAAAATACAGGATACGGGTACGGCACGGATACGGCGCGGATACGACATTATAATATATAAATCATACATAAAAATAAAGAAAGTAATTAAAGTGTGATATTTGAAATGACAAAAAAATGAAAGCAACATCATTTGTAGCATTGTATTGTTGACCTCATTTTTGTATGAGGTCATTAGAGCCTAATCCAGACTTCAAATCAATCCTGAACTTAAGTCAATCCAAACCTTGATTAAGTTCTGACCTCGATCAAAATCCAGACTCCAGCCTAGTCCAAGATTCAAACCCTAGTTCAGATCTTGATCCTGCCTTTGATCTAGTTCAAATCACTTTCAAACACTTATGATCACTCCAAATGATCATGAATGGTTGAGATGATTCAAATCCAGATACTTAAACTCAAGATCTATATCAAATTCAGATTTCCAAATCTAGAATTCAAGGCCAAAGACCTGAGTCCTAAAAGCCTTTTTCAGGGAATTTTCAAACATTTCAAACCCCAGTCAAATGACCTTCGATTCATGATCTGTCAGTTGCATACTGATGTGGTACATCTCTAGAGGCAAACCTCCAAGTTTGAGCCCATTTTGGAGTCTCTAACCCCAGAAACTAAATTTAAATCCAAAGGCTGCAAAACCTTCAAATATTTACGGCCTGTGCCACTGGACCCATTATTTTGGGAAATTTGACCTTGGAATTTCCCCCAAACCCTCTAATCACCTCCAGACCATTGATATTGATGTGTTTAACATTAATCTATATCTTTTTGGACCCACCTCGACCCAGGATTCATCCGGGGTCAAAATGACCAAAATACCCTTTAAAGGGGTTTTTGGACTTTTGACCAAAATTTAACATCGTTCAACATTTTAAACTTTTGAAACCCCTTCCAATGAATGTTTTATGATATTTGAGACCCATTGAAATCAAACCCACTCCTTGGTTTGACTTGTTTGACCAAGTCAACTATGGTTGACCAAATCCACCTTTAACCCAACCATTATTATTTTCAACATTTGAATCCATCTCAAACCAATCTAATGCTTCAAAATCATTTGTTTCGACACTCATGACATGTCCAAAGATTTCCAAGTCAATCCTCCCTAGGTTTGACTTGGTCAACCCATTTGGAGGGGTCAAAACCCTCTCCAATTTCATGTATTCACTTAAAGTCTCAACACCATGGCCCCATGTCCCTTGATATTGACTCCTACAGCACATTTGACTCCTCCCATGCACATCCTAGTCATCATTGACTAGTCAACAAGTCAATGGGTCAAGTTGTGTTGAAATGAGGCAAAGTCATGGGCTTTTGACCATGCCACATGGGCAAGCCCTTCCCCTCTCCCAAAACCTGCTCCCACCTGCTCAAAAGGGACTAATTTCCCTCCCTAAGAGGCCACAAACCAGCTCCCTAAACCTTGCTTAGGCTTGGTTTAGCCAAATGAGGGAAAAGAGGTGTGGTCCCCCCCCCTCTTGGCTCAAGGCAATCCCTCTCAATCCACCAGCCTTTTCCTAATCTTGGGCTGCTCATGGGACACTTGGCAAGCATCCAAGGCACCCATGGTGAGATCCAAGCCATTCATTTCAAGTGATGAGGGTTAAGTGGAAGAATTTTGCCCTAACCCTCATATTGCTCATTTCTTGGCCTAAGTCCCAAAACTCCAGCTTCCCCAAGACTCTCCAGCAGCTCCCCACACTCTCCAGCACCTCCCAAGGCCATTCCAAGCCTTCCCCCACCATTTCCACCATTAAAACCTTCATTTTAGTGGAAAAGGAGAGAGAAAAGAGAGAAATACCTTCTCTCTTCGATATCTTCAAATCCAGCCGTCAAAATCTGTTGGGGTCTTCTGCAAACTTGAGCGTGGACAAACTACAAGTTCAGAGAGCCCAAGAACGCGAACATCCACCGGGTAGATTGTAAGTTATCTTCACTTTTAGTTAGAATTTAAATTTGAAACTGTACAAATTTTGCAATGCATGGAGCCTCCAAACTCCAGGCATTGCAAGATCATGTTGCCCCCTAGCTACAGTTCAAATTTCGTTGAATTTCGTCAAGTATTTTGAAAGTTATGGGCGTTTGAAATTTTTAAATTCTGGTTCAATCAGAGCCGTCCGATCGCGCCTGAAGGCGCGATCGCACGGCCCAGAATCACGCTGTAGTGTGCTGTCTCCCGCTGGGTTCGAACCGGGGCCAATCCAAACCGTGGGCGCATACGTGGCACCATCTCGGCTGCCCGTGCGTCCCGCGGTCCGGTCAACGGCCACGATGGGCCGCTGACATGGTTAAGTGGCGGGACCCCGCCTGCCACGTGACGAAATCGGATGTGCCGCCACCGTTTCGGCGCCAATCATTGGCAATGATTGGCGCCGGCGGCTGATTTGACCATTAATGGTCTTAAAATTTTCAAAAAATGTCCAGAACTTCCAAAATTCACAGAAAATTCATTTCTCCACCAAAATTGATGTTCTTGGGCTCGTTGGAAAGGTAATTAAGTGTAGAATTTATTAAAATTAAAATCAAGATGTTTTGAGCCCTGGATTATGGTAAAATTTCAATAATCTGATTTTAGTTTTTCTCAATTTTCGTGCAATCTAGGGATCAAATGGATCCCAAATTTTGGTGGAATGTTCATGAGCATCTTAGGCATATCCTGTAATTTTTCTAGGGTCAGATGCTCTGTGGTTTTCTGTGATGTGAATTTTTAAGGTTATGGGTCCAATTTGGACCCAAAACTTTGAAAATTCATAACTCCCTTCCTGTGTAGAATTAGGCTGCATGTTTTGTGCTGTGTGTGTGCATTTGGGTCAGGGTTAGTCACACCAAATTTCAAGCCCATTTGAATAATAGAAACACCTAGGGAAAATATTTAGTGAAAAGTCTAGAAAACTTAGAAATTGCCTAGGGGATTGTACACACACCCAATAGGGGTGAAATTTGAACACAGAAAACTTAGTGACATAATAAGTCTTAGGTCCAAATTTCACTGAATTTGGAGGTCATTAGGTCAGAAAATTAATTACCCAAAGTTTCAACCCTTTTAAGGACCCAGAAAATTCAAAAAAATGTAATAAATCCAAATTAAGTCCAAAAATTACAAATAATACCTCAAATTGACCAAACCTTAGTCCTCTACTTAGGAAAAATAAAAGCCCCTTGACTGAATTCTTAATTTAACTTTAATTTGACTTTTAATGAAAATAAACAATTAATTATATTAATTAATTAAAAATTATTAAAAATCTAAAATAATTTCCAAACACTTGGAAACACTCCCATGGGTCATTCCCGACCTTTGGGATTGATTCCATGCAGTTTGGGATGAGTTTGGATGAAAATGATCAAAACCTCCCTAATTAAGTAATTTTAAAAATTCAATAATTAAGGAAACTTTGAAAATGCATAACTAATTACTGAAAAATCCAAATTGAGCAAACTTAGTGTCAATCAACTCCAATTAAGGTCTAGTATTTTCTAAAAATGTCAAACCTCTAAAATCTGGTCAAAGTCAAAAAGTCAACTTTTCGGTCAACCGTAGTTCAAATCTAGGCCCGAACTTTGAAAAATCATAACTTTTCATAGAAAACTCCAAATTGAGCATAATAACAGTCTAACAACTCATCATAAGGTCTAATATTTATTAAAAATCTGAAACTTACAAAATTAATTTTAATTTGAAAAGTCAACTTTGGACCCCTTAATTAACTAATTAAAATAATCCATAAAATTCTAAAATTCAATAAATCATTCAAAATTCTAGAAAACATCAATTTTTTTTTTAAAACTAGCAACAAATCAATTTAATTAAAAGTTAATTAATCTTCAAACTTTAATCAAACTCAAATCACTTAATTATATCGGGTACCACTGGGTAACCCAGGCCTACGAGGCTATTAAATTAGCCCCAAGGAAGGTGAAATAAACTTCATGGCCTCGGTGTGCAACAAAGGTGGTATTCAACAAACAATTAAAATCAATTTTAAAATCAAATTTAAACCATTAAGACTTAAACTTCAATTAAAATCTCCCTTAAGCCTTTCAACCAATCAGGACATCAAACAACTTCAATCAATTACCAATCCTAGGATCTACCCCAGCCACACGACCTTCTACACACACTTTAGATGATTTGCTAGGACAACCAACTCTAGATTTTGGCTAGGTCGATGTTTCCTTTTCTGCTGTGTGCCGAGTTTTTCGAGTTTTCATTGCATGTTATGATTGAAATTGATTGATGTGTTTGTTTACTTTCTTTACTGCACTCTGTGAATTGATGTGATGGGCGATTAGATTACCCTTAGGTTAGGAACGATCTGGATGCTCACTGGATTTTCTGCAGGTGGCCACGCTCGTGCAGGGCAATAAAGGGGGCTAAATAAATCATAAATATAAATGCTACAGGTGCTTCAGCTGCTTAGCCCCCAAATAAAAAGAGCGTGGCCAAGTGTGTTTACTTTTCTGCACGTATATACATATAACTGCTTGGGATGTATTCTAATATTTAAATGCTTAGGATAACCCTGCAGGAGAGTCTAGAATTTTTGTTTTTATATTCATGTAATTTGTTTGAGTATTGAGTTGTGAAAGTGACACTTTGAGTTTGGGATACATAGATCCAAAGGTTGGATTCCAAAGAGGAAAGGATACCCCTTTGGGGGATAGTCCTTATCCATTTGGAACTCCAAATTTGGATCACTTCACTACCCAAAGTGGAAAGAGTAACCTCCCCCTCAAGGGAAGAGTTCTCTTTTCCATTTGGGTATCCAACCACGAAGAATCTAAGGAGCTCGAGGAAGAGAAGACCGAGAAGCTGAAGACATAGAGTATCCCACTCAAAGTCACTTGCGTCTGTATTAGGATTAGAATCCGGGTTGTTGTTAGTGGTGCCCGGCCACTTTTAAATATATGTAAATCTGGGTTGTAATAAGCAAGGCAATTTGCCTATGGACATTTATTTAATTAATTTGATTATTTAGTGTGTTGTGATTTAATTTGATTGCGTATAGGATTGCATATTTTTTTTTCTAGTTCTTTGGCGCTTGCATGTCGTTTTTGTTTTAGCCTGGAATTCGTTAGGCTCTTTAAGGACCAAAAATATTTCTATTCATAACCTATATTTAAAATTTTAAGATTTAAATAACATTGAAATTTAACGACCTAGGGAATAGCCGGAATCGTCCGGGGTCGCATGCATATTACTGCATCTCTCTCCCTCCTTGCTATAAGACACTTCCCCGCCCGTGGGTAGAGTCCAGATAATCCGACCTATGAGGATGAGGTGCTGGATCTGGGGAAGTCTAGTCTTTTCAAAAAAAACTATTTTATAAGCCTTTTTTAAAAAAAATTTCATGCATACCAGATTTGGATATTTTAACCAACATGCATCGCATTAGAAACTTATTAAATTAAAATTTTAATTACATTTTAGTCTAAGCATTCCACCCGACATAAGTCAAGGGGTCATTTAGGAATCTGCTCTAGATGTCGACCCCAACTTCTTAAACCAATCTTAAATAACGCCCCTGATCACTCTGCATCAAAAGACCGGACTCATGGTTTTGAAGCGTTTAGGTGGTTTAGCTGGCTCTCCAATCCAGGCCGGGGTAAGTCCAGATTTTGCACTGCATTAGTTAGGTTCGGACTACTGTGTTCCAGTGTCCAAATTTAGAGTTAGGATCCGGGGCTGATTTCTTTTTGAGTCATAAGACCCCAACCTCCGGGAATATAATCCCAAATTTCTAATAAAATGCTCAACTCAAATTAAATATTCTTTCAATCCAAAATTTAAAGCCCAACACTTAGCTTAGATCGGGGCACTCCTGAATTATTTCAGAATCCTAAAGTGTCCCCTACCCTTCCTCATTTGATTCCAAAATAATTGTTCAATTTGATCCAATCCCTTTTCAAAATCCAAATTCACCTCTTTGGTATCACTCCTAGAAATTTCTAAACAAAATTTCTGCCATTATTTTAATCGAAAGTTTTCGTAGGGGACCCCGGCCTCCCACGATGTAATTAACTACGAGGGCTTGCGCTCGTAGGAGATTTAGAACCCACATCTAATTTTTCAAAACTAATTTTTAAAACTCGATTAGTTATCTTTGGGAAAAATCAAATCACTAATGATCATTATCGTTATGTTCGAACGATTATTAACAAATGATATCTTCTCCCTTCAAGGAGATATATCTTTTGTTAAAATGAATTCGAATATAAAATTAACGATCGCTCCTCTTGATTATTGTAGCCCGATATTTGACTAAACCTTATTTTGACCCTTTAGGGGCCATATGAAGTTCTCTTTTGAATTTGGCTACGATATTCAAGATAGAATTCTTAATTCTAAATCTGAACCCCATCCTGAAATTTTATTTCCACCTCCTGAGGTGGTGTAATATTTTTGATGGGATGTTTGATTTTAGAATTAAATTTTAATTTCAATTCTAAATTCCCCAAAGAAGACTAAATTTTTTTCAAAACCCGCTTTCAGCACCAACATGTATCTTATAATATCAAAATAAAAGTAAGCATTAAATATTTAAATGTCTAGTACAACAACAAAAATAAAAATATAAATTGTCTAGCACATGAAGTTTCAACTATTCAATAGAAGGAATGATAGGATTAGCTTCTTCAGTGGTTTGTCTTTGAACTTCTATATCATCTTCAATAAATATCATAGCTTCCAATTCAGGCTCATCAAGTGAAAGATTAGCAATTTCTAATATTCCCATCTCCTCAAGAGATTCAAATCCATCTCCAGCAACATCCCACATCTTGTTGTCTCCTTCCATATAAGTTGGAGTTTTCCTTGAGAGAAGTCGAAGGTTTGTATGCACATAAACTAAATCTTCAGCCCATTGTGGAGTAATTTTATTTCTCTTCATTGATTGGATGAACGAGTATGTGCTCCAATTTCTTTCACAACAGGATGAAGATGATACTTGGCCAAGTAATTTTATGGCGATTGTTTGAAGTAGAGGTGCTGAAGCTCCATGTATAATCCACCACATTTTTGGATCAATTTTCCACCTATCACGCAATGACTCTTGGTCATCAAAGTCCTCTAAATAACCAAAAAATTTAGCAAGCTCAATATTGACACTTCTTCTCTCCTCATCATTAGGAAAATAACGCTTCAAACATGTCTTCCTCATATTTGAAATTTTTAAATCTTTCTGTGGAGAAACTCTTTGAGGATCCTCTTGAAGCCATTCTTTACTTGAATATCTTCAAATAATATTAAAAGTAAATAATGAAAAAAATATTGAAATTAATAAACAACAAATTGTGAATTAATAATGAAAAAATGTTCAAATTTACCTGGGATTTAGTGAGTGAGCCAAGCAATGTAAAGGTGTATTACTTTTGCTCCACCTATCTTCTAGAATAGCATAAATAACATCCCAAAAGCTTGAGTTTTCATGAAGCGCCTTCCTCTCATGTCTATATATAATTTCTTTTACTTTGGCTAACATTGAATCCCATATCTCATAAATGAGATGTAAAAAAGACTTATCCGTATCAGCTACTCTCAACATCTCATAAATTGGATCTGTGAAATTTAAGATATATTCAATCTGATCCCACCATAAATCATCTAAAAGCTTCTACTTTACATACCTAGCTTTTCCAACATCATCTTCCCTATAACAGGACCATTTGTCACTGATCACCATAGCTTGAAGAGCATTTTTTATTTTTTTGAATCTTCTCAACATCATAATAACTGAGGCAAATCGAGTTTCAGCAACTGCAAGCATCTTCAAATTAGAGAAATCATTGAACATAGAGAGTCTCATGGAGTGATTCATAATAAAATTCCTAATTACAACTGTATCTCCAGCAATCACTGTGATCCAATGACATTCATTGTAGGTGATTTCGTTTGACTCGGTATTCTTAGCTTCACAAATGTTCTTCAAGGCAAGATTAAGTGTATGTACAACATATGGTGTCCAAAAAATATGAGGATAGGCTTGCTCTATAAGTAGACCTGCAGCTCTACAAACAGGTGCATTATCAGTAATGACCTGGATGATGTTTGAAGGCCCCACCATCATGATAACTTCTTTAATTAAATTAGAAATGAAAAACTTATCCTTGTACTGTCCTTCACAATTAACAGCTTTGATAAACTTAGGATAGCTCTCTGTTACAGCCATGAAGTTGATAAGTGGTCTTCTTTGTGGATCTGTCCACCCATCACAAACCAAAGTAACTCCTTTTTCCCTCCAAACTCCTCTAGTAGGCTCAAGCAACTTCTCAATATTATCCCTCTCTCTTTGCAACAGCTTTGTTCTAATGAGATTATATCCTGGTGGTACATATCCTTCAAGATTATTATTGCATGCATAGGTAAAGGCATTCTTGTAATGTGGATTCCTTGCTAGGTTAAAAGAAAGTCCAGCTGAGTAAAATATTCTAGCTATTTCCCCATCTAATTGCTCTTCATTTGTAAATTAAATGCTTTCTCCAAAGCACTATCTACAACATGTTTTCTTCTTTTTGGTTCATATCCCTCCATCCGAAAAGACCCTTTGTTTACAGTACTGTCATCACTTCTAATTGAAGAAGATGATGAAGGATATGAAGCATGGGTGCTTGGAAGTGTAATCTGTTTTGGAAGCTCTTTTCTACTCCTCTGTTCAGCTTCATTGATTTTTCTTTGTAATTCAGCCACTTGTGATGAGCTTATCTTTGGGCATACTTTAATTCCATAACCGCTAATCTTCAACAAATGAGCTTTCACTCTATAATATGATCCTTTGTATGTGGAATTACAGTAATTGCATTTGAATGCAATATTGCCACCCTCTTCAGATGTTTTACCTATTTTTGTCACATAACCCCACAGAGGTTTGTTATCTTCACTATTGGTCTCTGATGGACCATCTTCAGACCCAATTCCTATGCCACTAGAGCTCATTATCCTACGAAGGATCAACACAAAAAAACCACATGAATTTGAAATATGAAAATTTTTAAGCAAAAGTGTAGAGATGTCGCGGATATGCCGGGGGTCCAAGGGGGCGCTGCCCCCTGGTGGGGTTCGAGGGGCAGCGCCCCTACAGGGGTTTCCAGGGGCAGCGCCCTCGGAACAAATTTTTATTATAAGAGTAATTTTAAACATTTCCCTAATGGTACCGAGCATTGATACCGAGCATGGTACCAAGCGGTACCGAGCGATACCGAGTATCGGTACCTAGCGGTACCGAGCGGTACCGAGTACCGGTACCGAGCGATACCGAGTACCGGTACCTAGCGATACCGAGCATTGATACCGAGTATCGGTACCGAGCGGTACCGAGCACCGGTACCGAGCGGTACCGAGTACCGGTACGTAGTGGTACCGAGCATTGATACCGAGTACCGGTACCGAGCGGTACCGAGTACCGGTACCGAGCGGTACGAGTTCAGGTACCGAGCAAAGCGAGTTACGGTACTGAGCCTACGATAAATAAAACGAAGAAAACAAACCTTCACTGCTCGCGTCGCCTTCACTGTTCGCGTCGTCGAGCTGCTCTGTCGACGAAGGATGATCCTGTCGGCTTTAATGCTTGCGTCGTCGAGCCTCTTCGTCGACGAAGGATGATCCTGTCCGCTTCTATGCTTGTGTCGTCGATCCGCTCCTTCGACTACCACGAAGAAGACGAACGCCTGTGCGGAAACGAAAAGTCTAGCTCGCAGAAATGTTTCAGCCGCAAAAATGAATAGGGATATTGAGCAGCTAGCCGAAATGAATAGGGTAAATTGCGACTCCGGTTTTTTTTTTTTTTTTTTCATTTTTTAACCGGACACGCGTATCCGATACGCGTGTCATGTCAATTTTAAATAATATTTAAATTGGACACGGCAAAGCCGTATCCGACACGTATCTGTGCCGTATCGGAGGCGTATCCGTATCCGACACGTGTCCGATACAGCATGCCTCGTAAATAGGAGTATCGGTGCAACATAGATACAAGGGCTTAGTTCCCTTGATGAAATATAGTAAGAGGATGATATATGCAAATTCATGTGTATTTCTACTCTTATTTTTATTTAACGTGTTTAGTATTTTTTTTTTTTATTAAATTAGATGTCGGGAAGAAACCCAATCTTGGTGAAGCTACACATGCGTACCCATTAAAGGTAGGCAAACCAATATTTGGTGGGAAATAAATCATAGGGCGTTTAGATAAATATGAATAAATTTTAATATAAACATTGATTTTTAAATATTTCAATAATTTTATGAATATTGGGTTTTTAATTGAGTATGTACATAAGATTTAGAGATGTCCAAAGCTAGAGCTTCACAAAAGAGCATGATTCAATAATCTTATATCCTTTATCATGGTTATGTAGAGGATCATTTGCATGTGATGGTGTAGTGTTATATGAATTCATAGTTGTAAGTATATTTCAATTTTACAATTCAGTAATAAGTAAGATAATGGTACAACATAACAACAAATAAGATGACAAGTAGGAAGAGAGCAAGGGAGATGAAGGAAGTGAGGAGAGTGAATGACTATAGAGATGAGTGAAAAAGAAAATGTAATAATTTGATTATTTATGTAAGTAATTATTTTTTATTCATAATTATGCCTTTTTTCATAACATACATGTTAGTCATGTCCTTTTAGCTAGGAGCTATTCTTTCTCATTGTGTAGAATAATAAATCTTTTATGATGAATAATGTGTAAATTCACTCACTAAAGAAGTGTAGCAAAAAAATAATGCTTAAATTGACATGTGAATTTGATAACTTATATTGATAATTATTTATGGTGAAAATCTACTATAAATTTTTAATAGGTTTTCAGCTGTATGATTATTGATACATAAATTTGTAAGAAAATATATATATAAAAAAAAACATATTTTCTAGTAGTTTTCATTCACCAAAAATCATTTTCATTGAAAATTTTAGCGACGGAGGTAAATATACCATAAACTTGAAATTTTGATCAAAATTGCCTATTTCCCACATTATCTTTTCTCTAGAAATAGGCTATTTTCCTCTATTTTGATTAAATTTTGTCAGAATAAGGCTATACAAGGCTCATTACAACCAATTGTATCAAATAAATTTAACTCAAATAACTAACATGACACGTTAATAACCATGTTAGAGCAAAATGCATGAACTAACTCATGTTTTGTTTTCTTGAGTGATGATAACATGAAACCTTCACATTCTTAAAAAAAGTATGATGATATATATCTTTCAGCATGCAGTAATAAAGACAATATTTTCTTAGAACAATACATTTGGACGATATCCTTGTCCATGTACTTTTCATTCTAGACAATATTCATAACTCTCATTTTAGACGACACAAAAAACAAAGATAAAATTGACATAATATTGAATAACACAAATTTTGACCTTCATTTTGAAATAAGATAAAACCAATAACAAGATTACAAACTGATTAAATGCATATTAATTAGGGCTAATGAGGATGAGAAGCTCTATCATTTATCACTACGGTACTTTGCCTTTTTCATTTGTTTTGAGTATTTGCATCCTTCTTTTGTTGTTGGAGAAATTTGTACCAAGTGATGATTTCCAAGATAAGAAAAACACTAGCAATGCTGCTTAAATTTCCAATATATAGCCATCTCCATTTAGGAGGAGGCCTGAGGATATTGAAGCCTTTGAATATGTTCACGATTATTAATGCTAGTAATGAGTATCCCACAAAGTGATGATAAATGCTCCAATATTTACGATATTTGTCCTTTCTTTTTGGCCTTAGCCATAATGCCATCATCTACATCATTCAAATATTGAATTGTGAACAAGTTAACTTTTTGGGAAAAAAGCTATTATATATTTCAGTCAATGATTTCTTAAACTTTATTAGAACTTATCCTTGAATAAACTCTCAAGAAATTGTACTCTTAACTGCTAAAGAATCATGGTACAAATATGGGAAAATTAAGTATTAACCTTAAAATGATGATGCATAATGTGAAGAATAAGATGATAATGTAGAGAACATATATAGAGATGAGGAGATGGGGTGGTAGAGAACAAGTTATGTATCTCTCTCTTTATTCTCTATTTTATCTCTTCCTACTTAGTGTATGATATTTTTGCCAAAAAACACAAAAAATAATTTCTTAAATTATGCTTATCAATGATATAAAAAGTATTAAAATTAAAGTTTTTTGTTCAAAAAAAAAAATGTTCATTTTCTGAGTAAAGTTGTATAGGCATACTATTTAAATGACATAGCTATCTTTTATAATAATGTGAAAAATGATGCTTTTCTCAACCATAAAATCAACATTATTCTAAATATGCCACTTAAGCCTTCTAAATATATATGAAGAACTCTCGATCATGCTTTATGTCCTCTATCCATTCATAATGTTAAATATTTTATATCTTTGAAAATTTGATAGATAGTATACTATTGGGTGATACACTTATGACCAAACCTAGGATGAAATTATGTTTTGAATATGAACATTTTATTTATCTCAAAGTGTCAACAAATCAAAAATTCAATTAAGAAGAAAGAACTTATCAATTAATATTTCTAAAAATAATAATTAGAACTAACTAATTATAATTTATTACCTGCAAGGTAGCCAAGCAAAAGATCAAAATTCCTATGATTCTGTGGCTCAAGATGGTGTAATAATATTTTGAACTACGAAGTAAAGCTAGCCCAATAGCCCAGGCAGTAGTCCCCAAAACGTATGCAGTAATCTGACAAGAAGAATGGAAAAGGAACCATTCTTTCTTTTGAAAGGGAAAGGTTTTGAAATATCTGGCTGTTATAACACCGATAGGCAACAAAATTCCCCAGCCTATTACACTTAGTACTCCATGTGCCTGTAAAGATTAACAAGATTAATATTGATAGAATTAATAATGCTATTTCATAAAATAAATATTTGATTTTTTTTGTGGATGAATTTACACATTTATATTATTGAAATATTATCATGCTAATTTTACTAAGTAAATAATTATTAAAGAAAAAAAATACTGTTGATGTATGATATAGTGTTTAATGTATAATGGGTTCAAGAAAATTTTGCTTGCTATAAAAATTAAGTAATTTAAGAGGTGATGTATTTTTAGAAAATTAACTTTTTAACTTATAATAAGCTTGAATAAGTTTATTACAATCTATTTTTTAACACCTAATAAACCTCCTGCAGGTTATGTTGTGTGAGATTTATAATGGGGGATTTACATACATAACTTTTAAAACTAACATCTAAAACTTTCTATTTACTAAACTACACTTTGTTTGCTCTCATCCTCGCTCTCCACTCAAAATCGTGAATCCCTCCATTCAAAATTATGGAATCCTCAATGGCAAAGAAGAGGTGGGAAATTCACGAAGACATCTTGCAAGGAAAGAACACTAAAGAGGCTTGCAACACCCTACAACAAAGAAGCCTTGAAGAATTCATGATAGGATTTTGCTGGCAAGTCCATGATGAACTGACTGCATGTGAATGAGGGGAGAAGTTCACATGAGCGATTCAAAGCTATGGAGTGAAAGTGAGGAAAGTGTTTTGTTAATTTTATTTAAGGAATTAAGAGTTGTGTTAGTAAATATGATGTTTAGATGTTAGATAAGTAAATATGATAATTGTAAGTGTTATATATATGCAATCCTCCTTTATGTTCTAATTATTTCATGATCAAAATCGAACAAGAAAATTAAAATCCAATTCTTTTCTAACAATGGGGGAATAGTTTACTTACATCTCTAAGAGCAGTATTGCTATGGCCCAGCTTCCTCCCCGTAACTAAATCCAATGTCTCCACACCATCAAAATTCTGCAACCTTAATGGATGAGGCAACAGAACCATTCCCGCGGCCGCCGGGCCCATCTGCCATACATGATTCAGCCTCCTCACATCATATTCCGCCACCGGCAACATCAACCTCCCCGCCACCACTACCCTTCCCGTCGCCGCCCTGTAACTTGACCGCACATTACTCACGCTAAACTCCACTGTTGAGTTCACCAACTTGCACCCCAGCGTCACCTGCCCCGTAATATTATACGTCGCCACCACCACAGGTCCATCTCCGCCGTCCATTTCTCTAATCCCGACGATCGCCCTCGTGCCGACCATTTGAGGCACAGGGCCGGGATTTACGCCCCACGCCACCCAGCCGGTGCTCGCGGCCAGCACGACGGAGAAGAGGAAATCAACAGTCGAGATCGTTTTATTCTTGGTGAAGGCATCATTGTGGAGGTTCCAACCAAGCTCGGCAGAGATGGTTGCAAGTTTTCGACAGTGACTGAGGTTGGCAGCTGCGGCGATGTCGGTGTTGAAGAAGGAGAAGGTTTCATCACATTGGTATGGAGTCTTTGGTTGTTGGGATAGGACAGTGGTAAGAAGAAAGAAGAAGAATAGGAGTAGCTGAAGTGAAGGGAGGAACCACATCATGTTTTTGATCAAGCTATGCTATTCTATTCAATTCACCATCTTTTAATCCCATGGCGAAGGCTTCTCTTAAGTGTTAGCTGTAATTAACTGGAGCTATTATACACTGTAAAAAAAAAAAAAAAAGGCCAATGATGCATTACCTACTTTTTTTTTTTTTTTTTTTTTTTGCTCTTTACAGTACGACGCCAGAGAACAAATAGATTCTTAGCTTAAGGTTTGGGAAACAACTGGTCGTCTGGTCCACATAAGTTAATTAAGTACTTAATCTAATACGGCATTATTCAATATAAACTTTGCAAGTGATTAATAATTATCTTACAAAAATACAAAATAATATGATCAAATAACTAATAAATCATATCAAATAATAAAAAAATAATAGACCAAATAATAATAATAATAATACTAATAAATTATATCAAATAATAAACAAATTTAATTAAAACTTTTCAAAATAATACTTTTCCATTAAAGTTAAAATCTTTATACATGCAATTGTTTCTTCCAATCAAAGTGAATAAAAAATAATAAACAAAATCAATGGACAAATATGCCCACAGAAAACGCAATGTTTGGCTTTTTTGGCCTGGCTAGGATAGGATATGCTAAGTTTGGCTTAGCATTTTGTTGGCTTACCAACATTGATGGCTTTGCATGGCTTCACTTGATTTTTTTGGATTAGGTAGGCTTATGTAGGCTCAAGATTTGGTTTTGCTTTGATACTAGGCTTAATTTTGTATGGTTTTTCTTGAATTGATTTGGATTAGGTAGGCTTATGTTGACTTGTTGAAACTAGTCTTGGCTTAGCTTATCTTTGCCTGGATTATTTTTGTTTTACTTTATTTTGATTGATTTTGCTTGGCTTTGCTTTGATTGCCATGGCAAGCTATTTTGCAATAGGCTAAGTTAGATTTGACTTAACTTTATTTATATCATCTTATCTAATTTTGCATGGCTTGACTTTACTTAGCTTAATCAGTTTAAGTTGGCGTGGATTGGCTTTCTATACTTATCATGGCTTGGTATGGTTTATCATGTAATGCCCCAGAATGTAATTTGAAAAAAATTATTCTTTTAGCATCTACTATAACATCACTAGATCTTTCTAATATTTTTTTTATCAATATAATATCAGAAGAAGTAACACTATTGATCAAAACATTAATATGCATATGCATTCATTACATCAAAAAATTTTTTATATACACAACTCAAGAATCATGCAATCGCATTATGTCTATCCAATCATGAGTACAAAAGAATAACTAAAAAAAAATTGAATCTAAGGAATCCTGGACAATCTCTCCCTCCTAATCCTCTGCCTTGACCTAAAATCATTTAAACCACATATAATGAGGTCAATAGCTCAATAGTTCATCAAATCGTATGACTGAATTGAAAGAACGGCAAAAAAATAATATGCATGTCATCAGTCAATTCATGGAAGTGACATTCACATGATCATGAATCAGTATAGGAACAACAAACCTCGCATGTAGTAATGGTAAAGTCGATAAACCAGTAAAATAGTATGGTATGCATGGAAGCTAGTAAGGCAGTGCAATATGCAAAAATAATAAAATCTATTAGCCGGTGAATCTTGTATGATGACAAATCATAAAGCGGAGCCCAATTATAAATTATGTCAATACAAAAAATTTGTAAATGTGATGTGATGTGATATTATGCTAGTGCTAGTGGGCGACCGAGGTAAAATTCTATTACGTCGGTGCCAATGTACAACCGAGGTGGGATTCTATTATGTTGGAGTTGATAAGCTGCCGAGGTGTGATTCTGGTATGACATGTGATGTTATGCTAGAGCCAGCGGGCTAGCGAGATGGGATTCTAATATTAGATATGTTATGATGCTGAAGCTTAAGGGCGATTCTAAAAATTTTTATAAGATATTTGTTTATATTTTAATTTCAGTCATGTTCATTAGTTAATTAAATACATTTAGTATCAATATATATTTCAATATTAGCTTTTTATATAATATTTTAATTTATTATTATAACACAGTAGTTTCAGTTCATTTGGTTTCAATTATTAATTTTTGTTTTAAGCTGTGATAGCCTACTAAGCTATGCTAGCTCACTCCTACTTTTACTTTTATTTTTAGGTCAGGGAAAGGGTAAGGAGTGAGCTGAGTAGTTTTAGATTCTAGGTTTCGATCTATATTGTAGGTATGTTTTGGTTAGTTTTAATTTTTATAGGCTTATCTTTTATTTTGTTATGTTGTTTGTTGCCAAGCTCTATTATAGATATATCATATTGTATATATATTTTTTGATGATAAATAAAAAATAATTTTAAGATTTATTAATCTTCTATTTTATTTGTATTCAGTAATGGCTCTATGGTATGTTTAAATTGAAAGTTTTATTTTAGTACTTCTCTAATTGGATCTTGGGTTTGAGTCTTGCCACAATCGGACAAGATATGACCTGTGTGGTATCAATCATATTGTTCTAGATTATGACATGCATTTTTGGTATCAAAGAAAGGTTGGAGAATCAAATCATAATAGAACCATAAGATCTTATCAAATTTAATCTATAAAGAGTGAGATGCTTCTGGATAGTTTTAAAGCTTTAGAATATTGTCATAAATGATATCTAATGCTTCTGAATAGTTATAGGTGCTCATTTTATTTATTTTTTATATGCATGTATCAAATATAACTATGCTTAATATTTTTGTGATGGCTGATCCATATCAGCTAGATCTAAATATGATTGATATTTAGAGCTCTAGTTAGGCAGCTCTAGTGCAGGGTACACCTTCTCAAATTAATTCTGAGGTAATTTATCATATTGCAGGTATAATAACATAATTGATAGGTGAGGCTCATATATAATTTTTTTGTACCCATTATGATGATATGGATAAGTATTTATAGAATTTCATGAGATTATAGTTTCCTAGACTTTTAGGTACTATTGAGCTTAGAGTAATTGAGGATTGGCTGATGAGGATAGAAAAGACTCTAGATAAGATACATTATCCTTCTGAGAGGAGAGTTATATTAATTGAATTTTTGTTAGATAATGAGGTAGAACGCTGGTGTGATAATGAGGTAGAACGCTGGTGTATTGCCTAGAAAAAAGAGAAGTTTCAGGGTCATACAAATATCCTGATTAATTTGGAAGAGTTTATAAAAACATTCAGGATATAATTTGTAGCTTTATCTGCTAGGACACACCTACTAAGTCCATTTCTAAGATTGATTCAAGGGAGTATATCGGTGATGCAGTATGAGGCTGAGTTTACTACTCATATAAACTGTAGTTAATTAGTACTTGTGATGAGAAATATTATCGATATCTGGAGGGACATTGAGATGCTTTAAGGCAGCCTTTATTGGTACAAGATATTATTTATTTTGCTTAATTGGTTGAGAGGCCAAGAGGATAGAGACTAATTTGGTAGCAGTTTGATAATGGTGGATTACGAGCAAGAAAAGATTTGGCAATGAAATGGCTAATAGTAGCCATTTAGGGAAGAAGAGCAGGTTTTGACCTACTGAGTTCAGAAGGAGGGGACAACAGTAGCAATTTTTTCTTGATTAGTTAGAGGCAGTGTTGCCAGTTCTGAGGGTTCAGTCAGTGGGGCCCCATTATATTAGTAGTGTGGTAGGAGGTATACTGGTCAGTACAGAGTGTCGGGTTGTAGTTTTTATTATTTTTATTTCAACATAAGATTGTTGAGTATCCATAGGGTGCTTTAATAGACATTCTGACTTGAAGATGACAGTTCTGGGCAACTTAAAGTGGGTAGGCTGAGGATAATACCACCTTAAATATCGATGATTTTGCCTATGGGAGATGATATAGTAGTTAGTAGGATTTATTTTTATGATTAGAGTTTTCTGGTAGGATTTGGAGATCTGGTTTGATTTTATTACTTATTTTTATATTAGATATTTTTTGGGTATGGATTGGATGAGTCAGTATGGGCCTCAGGTTTATTTTTTGAAGAAGAAAGTAACTTTGTATCAAAGTGGTGAAAACTTTGTGGTTTAAGGAATCAGGGGCATTCCTTTTTGTCTGATTTCTACTCTGAAAGTTGATAGACTTTGGAGGAAAGATAGTCTAGTCTTTTGAGCATTTGTTAGAGATCCTTACATCTCTTAAGCATCTAAAAGTAGTGTTCTTGTGGTTTAAAATTTTTTTGATGTCTTCCTTGAGAAGTTAGTGACTTTACTGCTAGACAGAGAAGCAGAATTTTGTATAGATATTTTTTTAGTACAACCCCAATTTTAAAAGCTCCATATAGGATGGCACCTCGGGAGCTTCAGGAGTTAAAGGTTTAGCTTCAAGAGTTAGTTAATATGGGATTCATCCATTCTAGTGTGTCTCCATAGGGAGTATCTGTTCTATTTATGAAGAAAAAGGAAGGTATAATACACATATGCATTAATTGGAGGGAGTTGAACAAAGTTACTATCAAGAACAAACATTCTTTACCTAAGATTGATGACTTATTTGATTAGCTGGCTGGATGTTCAATATTTTCTAAGATCGATCTATGATCTGGCTATTATCAACTAAATGTGGAAGAGGATTATGTAGCGAAGATTATATTTAATATAAGGTATGGGCATTATAACTTTTTAGTCATGCCATTTGGAGTTATTAATTCCCTAGCAGTCTTCATAGATTTGATAAACAGAGTTTTTAGGAAATATTTAGACTAATATGTGATCATATTTATAGATAATATTCTGGTTTATTGTAAATCTTAGGAGCATGTAGCACACTTAAGAAATGCTCTACAGATTCTGAGACATTATCAGTTATATATTATATTCTCAAAGTGAGAGTTCTGGTTGAGTAGTATTCCATTTCTGGGGTATATAGTGAGCAGTGCAAGTATTGTAGTAGATTCCTAGAAGGTTCAGGGTATTTCTGATTGGCTAAGGCCTACTATAGTTTCTGATGTTCATAATTTTTTTAGGCTTGGCTGGTTAATATCAAAAGTTTGTTCAAAGGTTTTATAAGATTTCACTACCATTTATGAGACTGACTTAAAAGTCAGTAGCTTTTATATGGACTCCAGAGAGTGAGGAGAATTTTTAAAATTTGAAGGATTATTTGACTTCTGTTCCAATGTTGATTATTCCTTCAAATACAGATGAATTTTAAGTTTTTTTTATATGTTTCAGTGAAAGAATTGAGATGTGTAATAATATAGCATGGTAAAGTTATTGCTTATACATCTTATCAGTTAAAAACCACATGAGAAGAACTACCTAACACACGATCTGGAGTTAGTAGCTATTATATTCACATTAAAAATTTGTAGGCATTATTTATATGGAGTCCTATGTGAGATCATTATAGCACATCAGAGTTTGAAGTACATCTTCACTCAAAATGATATGAATTTGAGATAGAGGAGATGGCTTGAGTTGATTAAACGATATGATATGTCTATTTAGTATTAGCCTAGTTAAGTGAATATGGTAGCAAATGTTTTGAGTATGAAGTTATCATGTACTTCTCTTTCATCACTTACTTCTATAGAATTTCTTATTTGAGATTTGAAGAAGCCGGATTTCACACCCCATTTTGACTTTCTTATTAGTCAAACTAGAGTGTAACAATGAGGAAACTTATTATACCAAAAATATTAAGCTTAAATTTTAAAAAGTTTTGGTGTTATACTGGAGATAGAGGTAGCATTAGTTAATATAAATCAAGATTTGTTAGCCTGGATAATTATTCAGCCTACTTTGTAAAAAAGAATTCAGGAAAAACAAAAGTTAGATATAGAGTAATTGAAAGTGATTGATCTAATCAAAACTGATAAGAAGCCTAAACTACGAGTATTTACTTTTGGTGTCATTTTCTATAAGAATAGATTATGGGTTCCTTTTATTAGTTGGTTGAGAGCTAAGATTCAACATGAGGCACACTATTTAGGTTATACTATTCATCTAGGAAACATGATGTATAGAGATTTGAAAGGTATGTTTTGATGACCGAGATTAAAGAAGGATATAATAGAGTTTGTATTAAAGTAGCAGGTATTATAGTTAGTAAAGGCAGAGCATTAACGATTGGGTGGTCTTTTGTAATCATTACCTATTCCAGAGTGGAAGTGGGAATAGGTGATAATGGACTTTGATATGGGTTTTTCTAGATTGAGATAGGGACATGATACTATTTTGGTTGTTATCGATCAATTGACGAAGTTTTCATATTTCATTTTGATCCGACAGATGGATCAGGTTGATAGGTTAGCACAAATATATATCAGAGATATTATCAAATTATATGGTGTACCCAAGGCAATTGTATTCAATCATGATGATTGATTTACCTCTAGGTTATAGAGAGATATTCAGCAGGGACTAAGTATAAAATCACACTCCAGTACAACTTTTTATTTGTAGACAAATGGATAGTTCGAAAGGATTATTCAGGTACTCGAGGATCTTCTGATACTCTATTTTTGAATTTTGGCGACAATTTGGAGGATCATATTTCGCTGATAGAGTTTACTTATCATAACAACTATCAGTCTAGCATCAGTATGGCCCTTTATGAAGCTCTATACAATAGGAAGCATAAGACCCCTTTATCTTTAATAGAGGTGGGGGATAGACAAGTGATAGGCTCTGCTTTTATGAATGATGCTACAATAAAGATTAGTCTGATTAGACAAAGGCTGGGATCTGCACAAGATAGGTAGAAGAAATATTATGATCAAAGGCACAAGCTAGTTAAATTTCAGGTTGGTAAATTTAATTATGTCAAAATTAGCCTTATGAAAGGTATCAATAGAATTTGAAGAATCAATAAGTTCAGTCCAAGGCATATTAGACTTTTTAAGATTATTAAGAGGATTTATAGTTCTGCTTATAGGTTATTGTTACCTGATCATATATCAAATATACACAATATATTTTATGTATCTTCTTTAAGGAAGTGGGAATCTGATTCTTAAAAGAGATTATCTAACGATAAAGTTGAGGTTTATCCAAACCTGTACTATAGGGAAGAGCTAGATATGATTTTGGTCTACGATATCAGAAAATTGTGGAGCAAACATATTCTGATGATTAAGATGCTAGATAAAAAAAATAGGATTTCCAGAGAGGTTATTTGGGAGAAGGAATATGAGATGAGATAGTTGTATCCAAGTTTATTCTAACTTATTTGGTCTGAAAATGCTGAGGACGGTATTTTTTTAAGGTGGGTGAATTGTTATAACTCTAAAGTTTAAAAATATATATATAATTAGACTTATAACGGTCAACTTGTTTTTGGAGTTATTTAAAGTCCAAATTACAAACTGTCTTCACTATAACATAGATATTTTTATGCTATAATTATAATAATTTTTTTCTAATTTTTTGGCACTGTCATAATTCCTTAAGAAATAGATATATGTCGGTGCAAGTTAATTTTTTCGAACCGTTAGGTGTCCATTTTACAAATTAATTTTATCAAAATCTTTTAGACATCCTTAGCTAACCTATGAATATATTTTCAAATTTTTAGATTTTAAAATTTGAATATATATAAGGATTTATGTTAAAATTGAACAATTGGCATAATGGCTAATATGTTAATTGAATATTTTATTATAAAAAATTTAAGTCACTTACTAATTTTTTATTAAATACCATATAATTCCTCCAGTTGGCTAACAAAGAGCCATTTCATTTTAACTAGAGAAAGGGAAGGAAAAAAAGGAAGAAAAAGAGAGGGGAGAGAAAAAGGAAGCTAGGATTTGGTAGTTGTATAGTCATTTTTATCCATCGACCCAGCTAAAAATTTTGCTTGTCTCGATGTAGGTTACATTTTGCCTATTTTAGTTTTCAATAATTTGATATTTTTGAGATTTTTTTGATCAAATTTATATTTTTATTGCCAAAAAATAAGGATAATTTTATTTTGATAAAATTTTCACTACGTAACTTTTTGTATGTTATAGAGATTAAGATTATGAAAAATTTGAATATCTTTTAAAAAATTTTTCCCTGAAGATTTTGAAAAAGCAGTGATTTTTATCAATTTAACAATTTATTTTGAGATCTAAAATAGTATTTTAGTTCAATTAAAACTTTAAAATATTGTTATACATGATTTCTAGTAATTTGGTTAATTTTTAAAACTATGAATTTGTGTTCAGTAGGGTTTTCTATTACCAATTGTTAAGACGATTTGACAATTTTTGAATTTAGTCCAATTATGCTTTAATTAATGAAATACATCAAAAAAATGTGAAAGAAATATGATGTTGATTGATTTAGTGTGATGTGATTTTATGTCGGTGCTAGTGGACGATCGAGGTGGGATTCTGTTATGCCGGTGTTAGTGGGTGGCCGAGATGAGATTCTGTTATGCCAGAGCCGGTGGGCTGTCGAGGTGGAATTTTGATATGACATGATATTATGCTGGAGCCAGTGGGCTATCGAGATTGGATTTTGATGCGAGATGTGTTGTGATGCTGGACCCTAAGGACAATTCTAAAATTTTTTATAACATATTTGTTTATATTTTAGTTTCAATACAATTTGTTGGTTAATTAAATGCATTCAACATTAGTACATATTTTAGTTTCATCTTTTCATATAGTACTTCAATTTATTATTACAGTGCGACATTTATAGTTATTTTAGTTTTAGTTATTGATTTCTATTTTAGGCTCTGATAGCCTATTGAGCAGTATTAGTGTTAAGTGTAAATTGTGCATTATTTATTGCATTTAAATTTAGTAAAAATGTATTATTTTAATTATGTTTGTGTAGAAAATGTGCACGAAAAAAACTATAATTGCTGACCAGCGCCATAGTGGCATCATCAGAAGCATCGTGGCATACGATTTCAACATTGCAGTTCCAAATTATATGTTTTCAAGCACTGTCGTGTCACTAATATCAATGCCGTGGCATTTTTTTAAAGGTTTTGGCCTTGAATATAACTTGAAGCATTACTCATACTTTGGTGATATTCTCTAAGAACTTGAAGCATTTTAATCTTCCATTCATTTTCCTCAATAGCACAATTCTCATACTAATCATGAGAATCCATAATTATCACTTTGATCAAATTAAGCTGATGGGATGCCAAAATCCAAAGAAGAATCAAAATGGTTGGTTAACATCCCGTTATTCTCAATTAAATGAAAGTTGAATAATGGTAAAACTCCCAATAACCATTACTTGAATCAGACCATTAGAACTAAAAGAATGACCATCACATTCATCTCTAATGAACATATTCATCTTCTAATGATCAATCAATTCCTACATGATTTCGTTCGAACCAATACAAAAGATACCAAGGAAAGTATCTAGAGTTCCCTTAAGTAAGACCACAAAGTTTTTTATGGACTGCACTGCTTTTCTAGATTAGCATAAAAGGCATTAAGAAACTAAATGGAAAGCAGCCTCTCCAGCGCCGGTCCCCTCGGCGCGAGCGCGGCCAATTTGCCAACTATATATATTTTTCTCATTCTGGGAATTGAATCAATAGGACCTAACTTCTTTAGCTCTTTATTCAACCTTGCCTTAGGCACAGTAGATTTCCCATCACCTGAGATCTCCTCCAGCTTATGATTATTAACACTCTCATCATCCATAGGTGCTTGAGACGTACATACAAAAGTTTTCAGAATTACCTCCTTACTACTTTCACTAAGATTATACACATTCTTTTGTTAAAAACAATCTTTCGATAAGGCCTTAATAGCAGCAGAATTTGATTCCATACTAGTAGCTTTGACACTCGCATCTACCTCAGAACCTGGTTGTTTAAACTTACAATTCTCAGAATCAACGATTGTAGCCCCCATCAAAGCATCTCTAGACTGATACATGTTCTGAAAACCACCACATGAAGGACCGCCCCCACTATCCAGATCCTTAGCTGATAGGCCCGATTAAGCATCACTGCTTTTACAATTGCCACAGCTCATAACAAGAACCAAAGAAGATGCCACAACAGATGGTACTGCATCAGCAGAAGGCATGAATTCCCTAATATTAACCTTCGTGAAAGCTGCATTTGATTCAGCAGTTACTATAACTTGACATTTGATACCTTTCAAATTATCATCAACAATATCTTCCCCCATCACAGGAAAGCCAATATCTACTTGAGATTTATTTATTTCGCCCACAAAAGCTCCAGAAGATAGATTACTTTCAGATTTAATAGCCCCGATCAACCCAACCTTAATCTGGTGTTGAATTGGCCGAACTGAGAATTATTTTTGAATATATCCCTTCTGTTGGAAATAAGATTCCAATGACCATAAGAACTTCCATCATTATTACGGTTAATATTCCATTCATGCTTATTAGTAATATGACTTACTCCATTATTCAACTGATAGGATAGAACTTTCTTTCGAGATAGATCATGAAGTTGAGAACCATAACTCTCACTTTTTATCTGTTAAATTTTTTACAATTGTGACTTAAAAGACACCTTGCATGAATCATCAGCTGAAACAGAAGCATTACAACTGAAACTGTGGAGTTAGATAGCATCGTTGCTCCCAAATTCAACACCGCTGCATTGGAGCCTCATGTAAATGAGCGCCAGCGTCGAGCCTTGCCATGCCTCAATGTCAAAATTCACATTCTAGGGCTGCATCACTCAAATTTTGGAGAGCTACGGAGGAGCAGTTGCCAACACAAGGAGCCATGCCAACTCAGCCAAATGACGTGCCGTTCCAATCTTTAATCATGTTAGGTCAACCAATATCACAGCGGAGCCAACATAGCAGCGCCGAGGTGCTAATTCATTTTATACCGCCACGACACCACTTTGTCAAGTGTCGTAGCGCTTAAGCCCATCCCTGTACTTCCTATTAATATTTTTTCAGTTATATTGTTTAGAGAGTTCAATCACTTAAGTAAAATTATATTATTTTAAGTGTGTTTCTTTAATGACACCTTAAAGCAAAGTCTAAGGGAGGCTAGGAAAGTGCAATATGCTTTCATTATGGAGATCTTAGTCTATTTGTATAAGAAACTCTATGATTGGAGGAAGGAGTGTGTAGAAGATCATTTGATCCTTTCGGGTGATAATTTTCTTATTGTTTATCATGTATCTTTTCTTTCAAAGAATGAAATGAAGATGAGTTTGCTTGTTATATCTTTCATGTCTGGCTAATTATCTAGTTATTGATTGTTTATATAAAAAGAACAACAAGTACTAATGTAGAATCTTATGCTTTGAATGATAAATTGATGTTTTCAATATCTCTCATTCTTTATTTAATGCATACAATAGCTATGTGTATAGTTAAAATATAATGTGATGTATAGCCTTGATGGAGGAATGCTAGAATAATTAGGAGTATTAAAATGAAATATTGGCATGCCTAGATATAGGATGTTTGAATATTCTAGGTTCTATAGAGATAAAAAAATTGCAAAAAGGCCATAAACCTTTTTTGCACCCCTATAAGCTCAATCGAGATATAGGGATGCATATGCTCTGATCCACATCTAAAAATTAAGAGTCACGTTAAGAAAACTATATTATTTACATTCATTAGTCCAACATTTTATTTTAATAAAAAACAAAATTTTCTTGCAACTTTTTCTTTTAGTGATATAAACTCCAAAACATCATTTTTTTTCAGTAGGATAAGTTACACATTTGAAGTAAGCATTAGTAGTTAAATTGCAATTAAGCAGAAAACTTCCTCATGGGTTCAACACTCTACTTTGTCACTTTATTATTTAATTCAGTATGTATACTTAAGTATTTTAGTGGTATTTTATTAATTTCATATCAAATAAATCCTAAGCATATTTCAAACTCATCAAGTCACATACTAGTTCATACCACTAGCCGCTTATCAAACTTTTGGCACTATTGCCGGGGAGTAACATACGTATTGCAAGTTTAACTATATTTTTGAAATAATTATATATTTAGATCTACTTGTATCTTGTATCTTTATTCTATTTGATGAAATTTTGAAAAGCCAAAAAATTATTTTGTTTATTATTTTGCTTATAATTTTTATTTTAGTTGTTTCATCTTTGTTGCATACTTGGTAGATCTAGTAAGGAATCCTTATTGTTTGAGCCTAAAATAGAAAGAACTCTCACAAAAATTTATAAAAATAAAAAGATTTCAAAAATATCTGACCTAACATAAGATCAGGACCATTATAGACCTCTTAAAGAGTATATTAATCATGTAGTAGAAGAATTCATCAGAGTATTAATAGACCTACTATCTATGCCAATAACTTTAAACTGAAACCTACCAAAATTCAAATGGTTTAAAACTCTCAATTTGGGGGAACTCTTATTGAAGATCTCAATATACACTTAGCCAGTTTCTTAGAAATATGTATAATATTTAATTATAATGGTGTCAATAATGATGGTATTAGACTTAGATTATTCTAATTTTCTCTAAGAGACAAAGGTAAGATGTGATTGAATTCTTTGCCCCCAGGCTCTATAACCACTTGGAATGAGTTGGATCATAAATTTCTAGCTAAGTATTTCTCACATTCAAAAATTATCAAACTTAGGAATGATATCACAACTTTTATCCAGTTCGAGGGATAATTAATTTATGAAAGTTGATTGAGATTTAAGAAAATACTTAGGAAATGCCCTCATAATGCTTTACCTAATTGGTAAATTATTCAGACTTTTTATAATGGATTGGTAGCATCCCTTAGGTCAATCACAGATGTTGCATTAAGAGAATCTTTAATATTTAAGCCATTAGATGAAGCATATGAACTAATAGAGGAAATTTTTACAAATAGTTTATAGTAGCCTGCTAATAGGGTGAATCCTAAGAGAGTAGCTAGAGTCTATGAATTAGATGCTTTATCAATTCTTAATATTGAAGTTGCTTCACTTTTAAAGAAATTAGATATTATTAGAGTTAACTCAAGATCATGATCATCTATGTAATTGGAAGAGCCTAATTTAAATTTTATTGATGGTAATAGTGCTCCATGGATTGAAAATGTGAATTTGATTAGAAGATAAAATAATCACTATTCCAATACACATAACTCAAGTTGGAGGAATCAACCTAATTTTAATTGGTCTAATAATAATACTAGTGGTAATAATCAGTGGAATTTAGGATAATCTAATCAAGGAGGAAATTGGAATAATTCTGAGCAATTTATAGTGAATCCTAGACCTTATTATCCCCCAGGATTTAATCAAAACAATTAAATTAGAGATATGAAGACACCATTGGAGGAGGTAGTGATTCAATTATGAACTCAGTTGTAAAATCAAGCTGGCTCAATCATAAATTTCAAAATGTAATTAGGAAAGCTTACAATCTCTTTTAGTAGTAGAGCACTTGGATCTTTGCCAGTAATACTAAAGTTAACCCAAAAGAAAAAAATAAGGATTATAGTGGAAATAACTTGAGGAGTGGCAGTGATGCACCCCCAACCAAAATGATATATCTAAGTAAGTATGGATGAAGACTATAAATTTAGCATTGTATTGGGAGGTAACCCAATTCTGTTTGGTGCTTTTTTTAAAATTTTTGTTATATTTTATGATGCATAATTTTATGTTATTTATGATATGTGAATGTGGTGTATTATGTGTAACTATTATTAATTCTTGATTTTGACTATGTTATGATATAATTCTTGAGAAAAAAAAATTTTGTGTTGGAAAATAAACAAGAGTCGTATCGTCTACTTGTTAAGCATTGTGACATTCAAAACTAGCAATGCAGCATTGAGCTCTAAAAAAAAATCACTTGATTGTACCACTATAAGTTGTATTCTTAAACACCACAGTGCTTTGATACCTTCTGAAGTTCCTCAGTGCTACTTCTTCAAGTGCTACGATGTTAGGCCCATTAATTTTATATTTTTTTGTAGCGGTGCAGTCAATTAACCATACTATCATAACTTTTTTATTATAACACTTTGGTGAGCATTGAAGAGCTGTTACAAGCACCATAATGTTAAGTTAAAATTATTATTAGTTTATTTAAAGAATGGTGGTGGCAGACTTTAATAATGTCGAAGAACTTGTACATGTCAAAGCGACGCAGTAGTTGCCCAGTCAGCAAGTTGACACTTTGATTTCCCATGTAAGCATCGCAATGCCATGTGGCCTGCAATGCCGTATCATCTGTCATTTGGTTTGCTTATTGTTTTGTGTTTTCAAGCATCGTAAAGCCAAAATCTTCAGCGTCACAACCCTCAATTTGTTTATAAATAGGATCCCATGATTTTCAGTTATTTTATTACATTTTCACCCTTCTTATATACTCAAACTCAATATTTTTAATCTTTATTTGTGTGCAAACATCCCATAAGATGTTTGGTAAGAAGAGATCTTCCTCTGCTTGTGATAAGAGCAAATTCATATCTATCGAGGCTGAGTAAAAAATTGCTGAGTTGGTAGTGAATAAGCAGTTAATCCCAAAGAGAGGTTTTCAAAACCCAAGTATCCTAGTTATGCAAACCATTATAAATCAGGGTTAAGAGCATTTCTCTGGGGAACCTTATATTTCCATTATAGATATGGTAAGAGAATTCTTTACTAATGGGAAAGAAACTGTTGAAAATAAATGTTATGTGAGGGGTAAGTGGATACCATTTGATTCTATTTCTATCAATAACCTCTACAAGCTTCAAAATTTTGAATTTGATGAGTATACCACTTTCTATGGAACCCCCATTGATCCTGATGAAATCTTGAGAGTGTTGTGTGAACCCAACAGTAGAGTGAGATAGAAGAAGAGAGAAAATAAAATTATTAATTTTCCTGCAACCTGTCTTACCCAAACTTCTAAGGCTTGACATTATTTTATTTCTGCTCATCTTTGGCCAAGTAGATGTTGAAATTCAGGATCCGAGCTTATAATTTTGATGATAATAAATATTATTAGATTTTTACTTTATGTCTCCTAATATTATTATTGTATATTTCTCTTGTGCATACTACCATTTCAAGTACATCATACACCATGAATCAACAAAGGATCAAGACTCAAGACTAGATAGAATACTTTTCATGCTTCTAAGAGTCTATAGTTTTACTATTTATTTTTATTTTTCTTGAATCAATTATCTTATAAAAAGTGTATGCTAGCTTTGCAACCGTGCACACACACACGGGAGAGTGAAACTTAGAAGTTCAAATTTTTGTAGATCATACCATATGAGCTAGATTATACAATACGATCATTTGATCAAAAAATAAATTAAAATAAGTAATTGAGAAATTAAAGAAGTTAAACTAATCATATTGTACGAACTCAATCGTATAGGACAATTAATTTAAGTCTGAGCCCCCAAGCGCTAATCAAATTTAAGCAGTATTTTAAAATTTAAAATTTTGAACTAATCATATTATACTATATCATCGTAACGTATGATATTTAAAACCCTGCCTAAATTAATCCCTATAATTAGGCAATCAAATCAAGGTTTAATTAATGAATTTGAATGTACGGTACAATCTTAATCATCCTGGATGATCGATAGAGATGATTTTAGAAAGTCCCAGGGATCATCCTGGACAAACCTTGATTAGATTAAACTAATTATATAGTACAATCGCAATTATACTGGACGATCGATAGAGATAATTTTTATCATCCTAGAGATCATCCTAGTTGAACTTAAATTAATTTACTAATCATATTGTATGATAAATAATTCATAGGGTACAATCAGTTTAAGATTCCTAAACTAATCATATTGGGTTTCATTCATCATACAAAAAATAGGGATTTTGAACTAATTATAATGTACGATCCACATATTGTACTATGTGAATATAATAACTCAAATTAAAAATTTGCAATTTTTTTGAATCCTTATATAAATGTATCTCTAAATTCATTTAAGAAAGTCTTTGGCCAATTTTTCTGAGAGAGCACTTTTGAAGATCAAGGTTTGAAGAGAGAGTTTTGTTCTTGAGAGAGAGGTTATGTTTTGAGAGAGAAGATCCTTGTGAGATCAAGGGAGTATGTGAGAGGGGTTGTACACATGGTTTCTTTGTAAACATTCACCTTCTTTCTCTAAGATTATTTTCTTTGCTTGAGGGAAACTTTGGGAAGAGGCTCGTGGCATCAAAAGATTCGGCTACTTGGTCGCACCTGGTTGGTGAAAGGGATTCGTCTTCTCTGCCGCACTATAGAAGGGTGGAAGTGAATGTGTAAAGGATTCTTCACCATGTTGTGGGGGAAAAAAGAGAGTCACTAATGGTTTAGTGTAATACTCGAAGAGGAGGACTCTAGGGAGTGAACATATATCAAGTTTTGATTGAACCACTAGAAACCACTAGTATTTTTGTTCTTATTTTTTCAGTATTTTATTTTTCATAGTTTTTATTTTCTGTAATCTATTTCCTTGCATGTTTAATTTCATGTAATATGGTTTGTATTGTGATTATTGTGATGTTAGATTTCTAATTGATTAAGGTTATTTTGTAGTTGAAAAAGAAATAAAAACAAAAAAGGACTAAAATCTATATTTTTTCTACAAAAATCCAAAAGACAAGTTTTCCTTTTACTATTTAATTCTGCATTAAGAAAATCTTATTTTTATTTTAACATGTGAATTTGGTTTTAAACTGCAAAAAGAAAAATTTTTAAGAGATTTTTTTTAAACACCAATTCACCGCCCTCTTGGTATGATATTGCAATTCAAAAAGGTTTAATAACCTTATTTGAATTTTTAGTATAAATATTAGTGAAGTAACCCAGGACCACACTTTACGTTACTATAATATTCAGGTGGGTTACTCTATAGATGTAGGGAAACTTATTTACTCTTCTTTGACTTATATCATCAGGGGAACTACCTCTGTGGGTTTGAGGCACCCTTCTTTAATTTATGCATTGTGTGTTAATTTTTATGTGAGGAGGGACCAAACTAAGGAATAATCTTTTCCTATTTCTGCCTTTATAAAAAGAAAAATTTTGAGTTTTAAAAAGGTAGGGGGAGGTGATGATGAGGGAGGTCCTAGTGAGCTCAGATTATCTAGTAGGCCTGATAGTAGCAGTGGAAGTAGGAGTTCAAGGACTCCTAAATCATTAGGAGCAGTAGGAAGATTTGAAAAGCTAAATGGAGGAGGTGTTGACTTTTGTGATGATTCTAAGGTGTGGCAAGATGAGATGAAAATGAGGGTTACTCATTACATGGACCATCAAGAGAAGAGTTACAATTATACCTTTGAATTCAATAATACATTAGTTAGTATATTCAGAAGTAGTTCATTTGTTTAGCACCTTAATCAGTTTTAGTTCCCTCTTGCAATCACTTTTGATTCTTTTGTTTGGCACCCACTAGCTAGAGATCATGATGGTGATGAAGAGGAGGTGGTTCGTGACTCTGAGAGTTAGGAGTCATTATCATTTTTTTTTCTTTAGTTATTCTTGACAGATGTTTGAGAGAGAGAAAGAGTGATGGTTGTAGCTACTTGTGTTTCATTTATTTCTTTTTCATTTCCTAGTGATGTATTGACGTTGATGAAGTCCTTGTTGCAAATCAGGGTTTCAAGGACTATGATTTTGATGATAGCAAACATTTTTGTTTCTAGTTGATTGTCTAATCGTTCAGGTCCGCAGGATCAATTGCAAGTTTAAGCCAGCCCAAGATCGAGTCAGTCTATTTTCTAATTTTGGTCCAATGTATTGCTTTCATTTTTATTGAGTCAAATCTAATGTAAAGGATCCCCTAGCTAAGTAACCTTGCACACACACACTCAGGATGAGAGTTTTAGTGAATTAGAGTTTTTATTCATTTTTTTTTCAGATCGTCCTGGAAGATATTCACATCATCTTGGATGATCCAGTAAAAATAGAAAGCCTAATTAGGGCAACCACATTAAGTTAGTCTGATTAAGCAAATTGTCCTGGATGATCTTTATATCGTACAGGACGATAGGCTTAAATCAGAAATTCTCAGCCGCCAGATTAAGTTAGACGAGTTTTTATTTTTAGAGATTTGGTCTGATCATCTCAGATGATACATATATCATCCTGGATGATCCGTTACAATCATGCCTAAATTAGTCTGGTGATTAAGGAAAGAAACTAATGTTTGATTGATACGATCATATCGTATTAGACGATCGCAAGATCGTACGGGATGATACATGAAAAATCCTGACCATCTAGTGCTTTTCACATGTACGTCCAGAGTTGTGTGCAGGATAATTCTTGGCTTTTTGAACTAATCATACCGAACGATAGACATATCGTCCGGGACGATCAAGTCATTTTAGAATTGTCCAGCATATTCTGACCTGTACATCCAGAGCTGTGTGCAGGACGATTTTGTTATTTTTGAACTAATCGTACAGGACGATAGGTGTATCGTCTTGGACGATCAAGTCTTTTTGATATCGTCCAGCCCAAGTTCCCCTGTACGGCCAGAGCTGTCTTCTTGACAAAATTCCTGATTTACACTAATCATCCCGGACGATTGTAGAATCGTACGGGACGATCAGAACAAATTTTTCTTCTAATCGTTCAGAGAAACTAGATCGTCCAGGCTAAAATATAAGATTTTACACTGATTATATAAGATGATCCTGCGATCGTCCTGGACGATCTTTGACGACCAGTTGAGATTTAGGGCAATTTTGAGCCCTCCTATTTAAGATTTTTTTCTTCCAACAAGAAAAATCTTTTACCACTTTCCTTTTAAGAGAAAACCTTGAGAGAGAGAGAGAGAGAGCTTGGGAGAGAGAGAGAGAGGAGATCTTGTGAGGGGGAATTTATGAGGGATTCACAAAGGTTACCCCAAGCAAGGATCTGAGTCATCTTCTCCGTTTGTTGTCTCTTGTCTTGTCGGTATCTCTGTGGGAGGATCGTTCATAAGAAGATCCAGGTTCTCTGCTTACTTCAGGAGGAAGCGAAAGGAGTCTAGGTTCTCTGCCTGCTTCAGGAGGAAGCAACAGTAGTTTAGGTTCTCTGCCTGCTACAGGAGGAAGCGAAAGGAGTTCAGGTTCTCTGCCTCACTGTGTTGGTGGAAAGGAGTTTTTGTATAGGCTTCTCCGCCTTACTGTGGGAGCAGAAGGAGAGTCACTTAGTGTTAGTGCAATACCCAGAGGGGAGGCTCCGGGGAGTGGACGTAGGTCAAGTTGATCGAACCACTATAAAATCTAGTGTCTTCTTTCTGATTATTTTTCACATTTACTTTTCTATTCATGATTGTGTGATTGTGATTATTATTTTGTTATCATTGAATATCTACACATCATCGCATAACTGTAAAAGTTTTAAAACATTCAAAAAGATTTTCTAAATCATTATTTTGCTCTCAAATTTTTAAAACTACTAATTCACCCCCCCCTCTTGGTTAGCCTCAGGACTAATTTATAAGGGCTTAACAGCCCTATCAAACTTTTAGTCCTTGTGATGTGGTAGAATGGCCATGAGAACCATGATGGATGTTGATCAGAGAGTGGTACCTTAGGCACTAGTTATCTTTTTTTTACTAATTTTAATAGTACGTACCCATTACCTTGAGCTTTATATCATTCTATGAAAAGGCATATTTTATTTCATATTAGCTTTTATTTATTTTAGTGTAATATGTTTTATTATTTACATGTATTTAAATTTGTTTATCTTAAAATAGTTGTACACTGCCCTCTATAGATACTTAAACTTTGATTATTTATTTAGCCAAAATAAAAAAGATAATTAAAAATTATATAAAAGTAGGATAATAATAAAACCATAGATGAGGGTTTGAATGAACAATGCATAATAATGCATACTTTGAAAAGTTTAATAATTAACTAATATTGATCACTTAAGCTATTGATTAGATTTGACTTTAAAAACTATACACTAATGAATTGACCACTGAATTGAAGAATAAATTATTAAGTTTAAGAAAAAGATATGGGTAGCTTAAATTAGGAAGATCATAATAAGCTTGAAAATTGAATTAATGATCATATAGAATCCTTAAATTTAATCAATTAGGGTTGCAAAAGGATGAAAGAAAATCTGATATTCAAAATCATTAAATATATACTCCACAAAGTATACAAAAATGATGATTGGTGAAAAATTTTAAAAGAGATATGAGAAAAGGAGAAAGATGAGTAAATTCAAAAATTAGTATCAAGTGTAGCTTAAGTTCAAATGCATCCTAATACGTTATTAAAAAAGGATAAGATGGTGAACCAGTATATATTATGGTGCACTAATGAACTTCCAATTTAATTACAAACACAACCCATCCCTAAGTTATTTTATTCATTTCTAAATTTCGAAGTCAATTTTATACTTACAAATATAGTGGATAGATTCAAATCAAGCAATAACAAAGGTGATTGGATGGGATAAATGTTATGACTTTTCAAATTAGAATAATAACTTTGTTCATTCTAAATTATTTATAGACTATAATATATTATCTTATAATTTAGTAATTTTAAATTATTAATTTTTACTTTGGCTATTAAGTGAGCAAATAGGTGAAATTTATCATTGCTTGAGCAAAAGAAAGAGTTTAAGTTGAGGGAAATTTATGAAGTGTAAATTGTATATTATTTATTGTATTTAAATTCAGTGAAATTATGTTAATTTAGTGTTGCTTGTGTAGGAAATGTATAGGAAAAAGGCAAAAACTATAAATGCTGACTAGCACTATAGCGCCATCATTAGAAGCATTGTAACGTATAATTTCACAGCACCTCAGTGACATATTTAGGCATTGTAGCACCAGATTCGCTATTTTCAAGCATTGCAGCATCACTAATATCACTGCCACGACATTACATAGTGAAGTTGCACCCAAATTCGACACCACAACATTGGAGCCTCAGGAAAATGAGTGCCGATGCACCGAGCTTTATAATGCCTTAGAGCTAAAATTCACATTCTAACATCATAATGCTCAAATTTTGGAGCACCGTGGTGGAGCAATTGCCAATGCGAGGAGCCATGCTGACTCAACCAAAGAATACATTATTTTAATTGACCTTGCTAGGTCATCCAACATACTAGTTCATTTTATATCATCGTGGCACCGCCTTATCAAGCACCACGGTGCTTGAGCCCGTCCCTGTACTTCCAATAAGTAATTTTTTAGTTCTGTTATTTAGAGAGTTCTATCACGTAAGTAAAATTTTATAAGTGTGTTTCTTTAGTGCCCCCTTATAGTAAAGTCTGATGGAGGCTAACAAAGTGCAAGATACTTTCATTGTGAAGATCCTAATATGTTTGTGTAAGAAACTCTGTGGTTGGAGTAAGGAGTGTATAGAAGATCCCTTGATCCTTCTAGGTATCAATTTTCTTATTGCTTCACTTGTATCATTTCTTTCAATGAATAAAATGAAGATGAGTTTGCTTATTATATATTCAATGCCTGGTTAGTTCTCTAGTTTTGGGCTAATGATGTAAAAAGCATAGTAAGTACTAATTTAAACTCTTATGCCTTGAATGATAAATTTATATTTTTAATATCTCCCATTCTTCATTTAATACATATAATGATCATGTGTGTATTTAAAATCTTGATAATGGAGGAATGATGGAATATTTAGGAGAATTCAAATGGAATGTTGGCATACCTAGACATAGGATGTTTGAATATTCTAGGTCTATGGAGATAAAAAAAATTGTATGAAGGTCATGAACCTTTTTTACACCCCTACAAGCTCCATAGAGATTTAAGGATGTATATGCTCTGATGCACATATAAAAATTAAGAGTCTCATTAGAAAAAAAAATAATTTTATTTATATTCATTAGTCCAAAATATTTTATTTTCATATTATCAAAATTTTCACGTATTTTTTTCTTTTAGTGATAAAAACATCATAACACCATTTTTATTTTCAGTAGAATAACTTGTGCATTTGAAGTAAGCAGAAGCAGTTAAATTATAATTAAGAATAACACGTACACTTGATTCAGTACGTATACTTGTGTATTTTAGTATGCTTTTTATTAATTTATATCAAAGAAAATCTAAATATATTTCAAACTCAGTAAGTCATATACTAGTTCATATTGCTAGTCCCCCATCAGTTAGCTCACTCATACTTTTACATTCATATTCAAGCCATGGGTAAGGAGTGAGCTGAGTAGTTTTGGATAGCAGGCTTCGATCTATACAATGGGTAAATTTTAGTTAGTTTTGATTTTTTGTAGGCTTGTCTTTTATTTTCTCATGTTTCTTGTTGCCAAGTGCTCTTTTAGATGTCTTAGATTAGATATATATATATATATATATATATATATATATATGGATGATGAATAGAAAATTATTTTCAGATTCATTAGCTTCCAGTATTTTTCTTCAATAATGGTTCTATGGTGTGTTTAAATTAAAAGCTTTATTTTACTACTTTTCCAATTGGACCTTGGGTTTTAGTCTTGCCACAATCAGACACGATATAACCTATGTGGTATAAGGTCATAACGGGTTGGGTTCCCACATTTATATTAGTAAATAATAAATTAATAGCAAAAATAGTACCAATAAATTAGTAATAGTGAATTAAAACTATATCAGTATTAGTGTCATCAGTAGTAGTAGCAGTATCAGAAATAATAAAATAAGAGAAAAAAAACTTGTATAGTAATAGTGAATCAATATAATAATATACATTCTAATAATAACATATAACAAGTAAAAAGTCCTAGCTAAAGTGGTATCTAATATTAGTATCAATATTAATAATCAATAATATTTGGCTCAGTACTCTCTTTTCCCTTCAGCATAGTAATCATCTCCTTATAACTCCAAATCAGTGAATCACATAAATTGGTAGAGGATAATACAAAACCATAATATTTACAAGAAAGCTCATTAATCCACCATCCTGTACAGGTCAGCCATTCCCTAGATAACGTTAGTGACTAAACCAGTCTTTACTTATTTTTACACATCTTATTATCATAGTACTATAACAATAATAACGATTAGTTATTACTCAATCATATACTCATATTCATTCCCAATGCTGGTATTAGTAGTATGCTTATAATAAAAATATCAATTTCTATTTGGAACCAATAATAATAAATATAATATATTTCATTCTGCCTAGTGAAATTCAGAAATATTACAATCAAAATACCCAGAATATACAACACTAAACATGTAAAAAAGTTATCCAATAACGATTACTTTAGAATAGATCTTTAAGCACTGTAACAGCCATTATGGGCACCACTATGCTCCAGACCCAGTGCCTCAGTGCTCAACAATATAGTGCTGCTATGCTGCAATTCAAATAAAAATTTTAAATTTTTTAACACTTTTTAAAATTATTTAGATTATTACTATCTACCCACCTTAGAAAAATGTCATCCCTGACATTTCCCCTAAGGATTCAGGCACAAATTTGATATAAATAAATATGTACCAAAATAAATCAAATAAAAATTAAGTTAAAACTCATTAAAGTGTTTACGTTGAATTTCAAATCATTCTCTATCATATAATCATGCAATTTATTTCATCGCATGCCATTCAATGAAAGATATGTTATGCCATTTAATCATTCAAATCAATTTTTCACCAGTAGAACTTTTAGGTTTATTAACCTTTTAAATACTACAAGTTATACACACATAGCATCATTGGAATAGGTACATTCAATCCCATCAATGGTCTCTCTCTGACTTTCACGGATTACTCTATCATCAAAACCTTATTTATTGATCTTTCACTGTAAGCACTTGATCTTGCAGTCCTTTATCCTTCAGTCTGTCTATAGTTTTTTTACACCAGAGTAAGTCTTTCTTTTGAATCCTTTCTAAGATAATCTGATTCCTTGTGCCCTTGTTGTCCATAGCAAAAACATCATCCTATCAAATGGTGGCACTAACTTGAATTCTTTCTTGTATAATGAATTACTTATCATAACTGCCTGTAGATGCTATTTTAGTAGGGATCAAGTAAGGAGCATACTTAGCCAGTGTACTATACTCAGCCTCATACTACATCACTATCTTACGTCCCTATTTCAACTTGATAAATACTTCCTGCATTTGACATTTGGCTGAAGAAGGTATAAATCACATCCTAAACACAATAGTAAATTTATCTCAAGTAATCTTAACATTAGTGTTCCCTTGAAATTTCTCTTTATATTATCAAACCCGCCATCTCTCAGTTCCTCCTTCAAAGAGAAATATAACCAATGGTACCTTCCTATTTTGTAGACATTGAATGCTATCAAAGATCTTTTCTATCCTCAATAATCAATCTTCTATATCTGGGGGTCCTAGAGCTCCCTTGAATAGTGGGGGCTTCACCTTATAAAATATTTATAAATATTTATCTCCCTTATTCATTCCTACTAGCTGACTTGCACTATGAGTCCCACATTACCTGTACTATAACATTGGCCAGCTGCATAACACTATCTGAAAGTCTTGGAGTTTTATTGTGTTGCTCATTCGATATATTTTGCTCTAACAAATCTATTTCAACAATTCACCTACATAATTCAATATAATATGAATAATATATAAATAATTAATTATGTATGTAAAATAATACACCTTAATCTACACAATCTACAATCTTTACCCAATCTACCTGACTAACAATTAATTCCTATAGCTCTAATAATAAATTAATTCTTCCAACAATTATGCTTTGATACCAAGCTTATGATGCCCTAGAATCTAATTTGAAAAATTTATTCTTTTATCATCTACTATAACATTAACCAGAGCTATCTAATTTTATCAATATAATATCAATAAAATTAACAATATTGATCAAAATATCAATATGCATCTATATTCATTATATAAAAAAATTAAATACACTACTCAGGAATCATACAGTCATATCATGTATATCCAATCCTGAGTATAAAAGATTAACTAAACAAAAAAAATTGAATCTGAGGAATCCTGATAAATTTCTCGCTCGTGATCCTCTACCCTAATCTGAAATTATTTAAACTATATATAATGAGATCCAAAGCCCAACAACTCTTTAAATTCTATGACTGAATTCAAAGCATGATAAAGAAATAATATGCATGTCATCAGTCAATTCATAGTAGTGGCATTCACATGGTCATTAATTAGTGTAAGAATAGTAAACATCACATGCATTAATGGTAAAGTTGATAAACTAGTAAGACAGTATAGTGTAGAAGCTAGTAAGCCAATATAGTATAGAAATAATAAAATTTATAAACTAGTCAAACCTGTATGATGTTAAATCATAAAGAAGTGCCCAATCATAAATCATGTCAATGTAGGAATACTATATTAAAGTGATAGTAATAGTGTATCTTATGTTTGAAATATTATTCTATATTAGTAATAGTTCTGTGAAACCCCTTAAGTAAATGAAAGCTAAACTCTTAAACATCGAGGTGCCTTTTGGTGTAATGACTAAAATTTTCGTAAGAAACTCTGCAGTTAAGCGTGCCCATCCCAGAGCAATTCTGGGATGGGTGACCTGCAGGAAAGTTACACCAATAGGACAAAATCGCGAGGCGCTTAAGCCAAAGTAGACAATATCTCGATAGTTAAGAGTTTGGGCTGTTACAAATGGTATAAGAGTAATACACCAGCTGGAAAATAAGAACTAAGTGCCATATAAGACAAAGTGTTATGCCATGTGAGACACCTATTGAATCCTGTATTGGACAAAGTGTTACATGATGGGAGCCACCACTTGAACTTGTAGAGGCCACCTCTAGAGTCCTATCTTCCTGGCAGATGATTATGGGATACAGATGCTAACCAGGACGTCAGTTACTTAAGTGTGGGAGATTGTGAAACCCTTAAGTAAATGAAAGCTAAACTCTTAAACATCGACGAGCCTTTTGGTGTAATGGCTGGAATTTTTATAAGAAATTCTGTAGTTAAGCATGCTCATCCCAGAGTAATTCTGGGATGGGTGACCTACTAGGATGTTACATAAACAGGACAAAATCGTGAGGCTCATAAGCCAAAGCGGACAATATCTCGATAGTTAAGCCTTTGGGTTGTTACAAGTTCAATATCTCACATTTATTCATCATATCCAATATATTTTTTGCTCAGTATATCACATATTTTGTATCAGTAAATCAATAAATAAGGAATCAATAGTAATAATAGTACCAATGAATTCATAAAACTGAATCAAAATTATATCAGCATCAGTGTCGTTAGTAGTAGTAGTAGCAATATTAGTAATAGTATAATAATAAAAAACCCATAGTAATAGGAAATCAGTGTATAAACATTCATTATAGTAATCACATGTAACAAGTAAGGAATCCTGGCAAAATTAGTGTTTTTCCAAAATTAGTATCATTATCAGTAACTATTTGCTCAGTAAATATAGTCATCACTCTTTGCCCGTGTACATAAAAATCATCTATTTATAACTCCCAATCAGTGAATCACATGAATCAGTAGAGGGTAACAGTAAACTATAGTATTTAAGGAAAGCCCTCGGCCCACCATCATGTATATGTTAGTTAGTATCCAGCCAACATCAGTGAATAACCAGTCTTTACTTATTTTCACACATTTTATTATCACAGTAAAGTTATAGTAATAGAGACCAGTTATTACTCAATCACATGCCCATATTTATTCGAAAATTACTTGTATTGTCAGCATGCATATAATAAAAATATCAATTTCTATTTAGAACCAATCATATGAAATACATTATCTTTCATACTATCCAACTAAATTTAGAATTATTACAGTCAAAATATTCAAAATATTCAATACTATAATATATAAAAATTTACAAAGTGAAAGTTCAATAAAACTAACAAAAATACTATAAATCTAATTATGATTAGAATCTAACGGTTAAAATTAGAATCATTGAAATTTGAGGTAGGATTAAAGTCACCTACCTCAATTGGAGTAATTTTTACAAAAGCAACAAAATTATTTGGTAGTTAAAATCCCAACTTTTTTTCTCTTTGTCCTCTGTCCTCTGCCTTTCTCTCATTTCCTTCTTAGGCAAGCTAGTGTAGGTGACGGGGAGGGACGGTGGGTGGATATATATATATATATATATATAGCATCACAGCGCCACAACACAGCACCACAGTGCTACAAACTTTTTGATTTTTTTAACACTTTCCAATTTTTTTTGGGTTATTACATACAATGCCTTTACTAGCCATTCATTTACATGATTTGACTTATCACATTTTTTCTTTGCTTAGGTTTTCTTAATTTAACTTCACTTCTATATGTTGTTATAAGCAGATTTTATGGGACCATATGGTATTCATTTTGCAAAGCATGTTTATAAGAGCATTCTAAACATGATATGTTATTTTATAGATATTCTTTCATAATTTTCAGAGATATGGATTGTTAGTTCCAAATGGAGTTATATGAAAAAAACTAAATAATTTTAATAATGAACATTATATCCTAGTTTAATTAATAATATTTTTTTATAAACACCATATTCCACTAGCATACCTAATTTCCATGCCTTTTGCTTCATTCCAAACCATCAAGTCTAAGAGAAAGGGCGAGGAAAAGAAGAATTCTAGAGAGAGAAAGTTAGTTTTAGGAGTCTTTAGTTCATCTACATCCAACAAGCCATCTGAAAAAATTATTAGGCTCAAGGAAGGATACCTTTGCCCTACTTCAATTTTTTAAAAAATTATTATTTGTGAAAGTTATTGTATTTAATTTGAACAAACTTTTTAAAATTTTAGATATCTTCATATCTAGACATTTTTTTCACTGTACAACTTTTAGTATGTTATTATTGTAGTTAATCTGCATATATCAGTATAATTATTTTGAATTTTCACCTAGTATTTTAGATTGTGTCATATTTTTGGTATTTTGGAAATTTTTTAAAATTTGATATAATTTTGCATAAAGCATCAAGGCACTAATATGACACTATATATGATAAATATACTTGTATGTTATGTTTCACACACATTTAGTTAAATATATTGATACAATAATAACATCATCAAGCCTTTTATCCCACTACATGTGGTTAGCTACATGAATCCTTTTTCTCCATTGTGTCATGTTAAGAGTTAAATTCTCACTTAAATCTAATAAAGAAAAGTAATTTCTAATATTTTCTAACCAACTCTTTTTAGGTCTACCTCTACCTTTCTTATAAGCCAAATCTAATACATCTACTCTCCTAACTGGGTCATCAGAAGGCCACCATTTTATGTGACCAAACTATCTTACGTAACTCTCTCTAATTTTTTATGCCACTAGAGCTACTCCAAAATTTTTCATGTATATGCTCATTTCGCATTCTATCTCTATGAGTAAAGCCACTCATCCACCTGAGCGTCCACATCTCTGTAACACTTCACTTAATATTATGCTTCTTTTTTAATGTCCAACAATCTACATCATAAAGTATTGCAGGTATCACGACCATCTTATAGAATTTTCCCTTAACTTTTAGGGGTACTTGTCTATCACACAACAAGCCCAGTTCATTCCTCCACTTCAACCATCCAAATTGAATTCTACAAATAATATCCCAATCTATTTCACCATCACTCTGAATAATAGACCCAAGATATCTAAAATGTGTACTCATATTAATGACTTGATTACCCAAAGTTAATCCCCTCACTAGATAGATTACTACTAAAATTACACTTCATGTATTTGGTTTTAGATCAACTCAAATGAAAATCTTTAGACTCTAAGGTTGACCTCCATAATTCAAGTTTACCTTCAACTCCCTCTCTAATCTTATCAACAAGAAGAATATCATCATAAAAAAGCATACACTTGAGTACATCATCTTGCAAATGTCTAATAAGAACACCCATGATGAAAGAAAAATGATATGTGCTTAAGGCTAATCCTTGATGTAACCCAACTAAAATAGCAAAAAACTTGGTCAAATCATCATGTGTTTAAACACAAGTAATAGCTCTTGCATATATATCCTTAAAGACTTGAATATAAGAATTATTAACCCCTTTATTTTCTAGAACTCTCCATAACACTTCCCTTGAAACTTTATCATATACTTCCTCCAAATCAATAAATATCATATGTGGATCATCTTTATTCTTTATACACTTCTCCATAAAACCTCATAATAAAAGTATAGCTTCCATAGTAGACCTACATGGCATGAATTCAAATTGATTTTGAGAAACATTAGTATCACATCATAACCTATGCTCCATAACTCTCTCCCATAGTTTTAAAGTATGACACATTAACTTAATTCCTCTATAATTCACACAATCTTGTGTATCATATTTATTCTTAAAAATAGGAATCAACACAGTCATTCTCTACTCATTTGGCCTCTTTTTAGTCTCCAAAATAATATTGAAAAGTTTAGTAAGCCAATAAATTCTTTCATCTCCTAAGCATTTTGACACCTTTATTGGAATATCATTAAGTCCAACAGCTTTTCCATAATTCATTTTCTTCTCAAACTTTGGTTTTATTAATATGTTGACAAAAAAAAATTTATACTTTTTTTTAGAGTGCTAAGGTCACTAAAGTCAATCATATTCTCTTCTCATAATCTTCAATGAAAAGCTTAGCAAAATATCTCATCCACCTTTGTTAAAGATCCTCTTACCATAAAAGCACTTTTAATCTTCATCCTTAATGCACTTTAGTTGAACTAAATCTTTACTACTCCTATCTTATTATTTTGCTAACATATACATATATCTTTCACCCTCCTTAGTATCTAATCAATTATATAATCTTTGAAAGCTAAAAGTTTTTCATTGTATATTGTATTCTTAAACTCCTTATGGTTCACTTTATATCTTTCCCAATTTTTAGAGTTTTTTACATCTAAACTAATTTTTGTAATAAAATATCATATTTTTTAACTTTTCTTACACATTTTAATTCTACCACAAACTATGTTTTTGATAATGAGCTTTTTCTTTTGATGCTCCAAGCACATCCTTTGCAATATTCTTAATATCACGAGCTATTTTTTCCCACTTAACATTTGCTTCCTCATGTGCAGGCAAAATTTTAAGATGTTAATTCTTAATCTCAAAAATATTTTTGTTAGTATTCTTTAAATTTTCCCATCAAATCTTAGAATAATATTTTTCTTTATTTTTTATATTCTACCCCTTCATCTCAAAGTCCAAAACTAATAAGCGATGTTGGGTGCATAAACTTTCACTTGGAACAACTTTACAATCTTTGCAATATAAATGATCTATTTTTCTTATAAGAAAATAGTTAATCTTAGTTTTACTATGCATATGTTTAGAAGTGATTAGATGCCCATCTCTTTTATTAAATAAGATATTGGTAATTATAAAATCATATGCTAGAGCAAAATCTAAATCTTACCACCTTCATTACTCACTCCAAACCTATAACTTCCATGATTGATTTGAAAATTATCTACCTCTCTACCAATATGTCTATTTGAATCACCTCCAATAAAAATACTTTATTCAAGAGGTATCTTTTGTATTAATTCTTTTAAGTCATTCCAAAATTTTAAATTTAAACACATAACCAAACATACTTGAGGAGAATAAGCACTTATAATATTAACAATCTTAACATCAATAATAATTTTTAAAGATAAAATTTTATCTCTAATTCTATCACTTTTACACCAGTATCCTTTAAACGCTTATCTATAATCACACCTACACCATTTTTAGAATGATTTCTACCAAAAATAAAAGTTTAAATCCTAAATTATCAATCTTTTTTTCTTATCTCTAACCCATTTAGTTTTCTAAATACATATAATATTCATCTTCATATGAACCATAATATATATTAATTCCATTAATTTTTTTATAAGGAAACCTACATTCCAAGTTCATATCATAACTCTAGCCTTATGTAATTGCTGTTGCAAATTTGGATTCAAAAAGTATAGTTTTGATGATGACAAACATGTTTGTATTCTGTTTTGCTTGGCTAACCCATTTCAGGTACAAAAGATCAAAAGCAACTCAAGCCAACTCAAGATTGGGTCCAAGTGTGTCTAAATGTAATGTTTTCCCTTTCTTGAGTCAAATATAATGTAACTGATCTCCTAGCTAAGTAACCTTGCACACACACACTCAGGGGGAGAGTTTAGTGAATAAGAGCTTTTGTTTAATTTTTGTTCTGATCGTCCCGGATGATATACACATCGTCCTGGATGATCCAGTGAAAGCAGAAACCCTAATTAGGGCGACCAAGTTAATTCTATCTGATTAAGCAGATCATCCTGGATGATCCATCGATCGTACGAGATGATAGGCTCAAATCAAAAATTCTTAGCCGCTGATCAAGTTAGGCAAGTTTTATTTTTAGAGTTTTAATTTGATCATCCCGGATGATATGTGTATCATCCTAGAAGATCCATTACAATCATGCTTAAATTAGTCTGGTGATTAAGGAAAGAAATTAAGATCTGATTGATTCAATCATATCGTCCCGGATGATCACAGGATCATACGGGATGATGTGTTAAAAATCCTGACCGTCTAGTGCCTTTCACCTGTATGTCCAGAGCTGTGTGCAGGATGATAATTTAGATTTTGAACTAATCATACGGGATGATACCCATATTGTCCCGGACGATCAAGTCATTTTGAAATCATCTTGTATGTTTCACCTGTATGTCCAGAGCGGTGTTCAGGATAGTTTTGGCACTTTTTGAACTAATAGTACAGGATGATAGGCATATCGTCCTGGACGATCAAGTCATTTTGAGATCGTCCGGCACAAGTTCCTCTGGATGACTAGAGGGGTCGTCTGGATGAAATTTTTGATTTACACTAATTGTCCCGGACGATCGCAGAATCATACGGGATGATCTTAACAACTTTTTTCTACTAATCGTCCAGAAAAACTAGATTGTTCAGGCTGAAATAGGTGATTTTGAACTGATCGTACAGGACGATCTAGCGATCGTCCTGCATGATATTGGCCGACCAGTTGAGATTTAGGGCAAATTTTGAGCCCTCCTATAAAAGATCTTTTTCTTCCAACAAAAAAAATCTTTTGCCACTTTCTTTTCCAGAGAAACCTTGAGAGAGAGAGCTTGGGAGAGAGAGAGAGAGGATCTTATGAGGGGGAGTTTGTGAGGGATTCACAAAGGTTGGTCCAAGTAAGGATCAGAGTCATCTTCTCCATTCATCGTCTCTCGTCTTGTTTGTGTTTTCTGTGGGAGGATCGTTCGCAAGAAGATCCAGGTTTTCTGCCTGCTTCAGGAGGAAGCGAAAGGAGTTCAGGTTCTATGCCTACTTCAGGAGGAAGCTAAAGGAGTCCGGGTTCTCTGCCTGTTTCAAGAGGAAGTGAAAGGATTTCAAGTTCTCTGCCTCACCGGGTTGGTGGAAAGGAGTTTTTGTACAAGCTTCTCCGCCTTGCTGTGGGAGCAGAAGGAGAGTGACTTTTGTGTTAGTGCAATACCTGGAGGGGAGGCTCCGGGGAGTGAACGTAGGTTAAGTTGACCGAACCACTATAAAATCTGGTGTATTCTTTTTCATTATTTTTTGCACTTTACTTTCTGTTATTATCTGCTTTGGTGAAATCTATGGTTTATCTTTTCAGTTCTGTGTTTACTTATTTCTGCTGCAAATTATCAAAAAGATTTTTCCTGTTGCTCACAAATTTTTTAAATAACCAATTCACCCCCCCTCTTGGTTAGCCTCGGGACTAGTTCATCAGGGCTTAACATCTCTATCGAACTTTCAAGTGGTATCAGAGCGGGATTCAAAAATTAAGTTTAAAAACTTTTTAATTTGATCCATGGCTAACTTTGGTAATCGTAATACTACTGAAGGTTATTCAATTACATGACCACCATTATTTGATAACATAGCTTTTGATTTTTTAAAAACTCGCATGTCCACTTTTCTTCAATCGATAGATTATCGCATGTGAATGCTTGTTAAGGATGGCTATGAACCACCTTTTAAAATGATTAATAATGTTAAAACTGAACTGTCTTTCACTGATTGGACCTTTAATGATCGTGACTTAGCCCAACTGAATGCCAAATATTTGAACTATTTTTTCTGTGCCTTAAAATCTGAGGATTATATGCGTGTTTCTACTTGTATAACTGGTAAAAAATTTTGGGATAGATTGTGCATCACTTATAAAGGTATAACTGAAGTCAAACAGTCTAGGTTAAACATATTGCTTCATGACTATGAACTTTTTTGAATGAAACCTACTGAATCTATTTTTGAAATATATACATGGTTAACTCAAATAGTCACTTCTTTGTATGCTTTAGTAAGAGAACTTACAAACTATAAAAAAGTGAACAAGATTTTGAGATATTTGCATTCTTCATTTGATGCTAAGATAACTGCAATTACTGAATCGAAAGATTTGAATAATTATTCTATTGACAACTTACTTGGGTCACTCATTACTTACGAGCAAGGGGTGAACCAAAGACAGCTTGATGCAGGTGAGAAGAAGAAGGAGAAAACTGTGGTGCTGAAGGCCAACGATACTGACACTGATTCTTCATGGTCTGATAGCGATGATGTTGCCTTAATTACTAGGCAATTCAAAAACTTTTTAAGGAAGGAACATAAGAACTTTCAGAAGTGGAACAAGGGTAAGTCCAGTAAAAATTTTAAAAGTTCATCTGATACTGTTTATTTTGAATACAGGAAGCCTGGACACATTAAAGCTGATTGTCCTACACTTAAAGCTAACCCAAGCAAGGAAAAGGGTGAGGAAAAACCCAAATTCAGGAAGGACAAGAAGAGGATTCAAAAGGCATTCTGGGCAGATTCTGCATCCGACCCTTTTGAGACTGAAGCTGAAGAGGAGGAAACCAACTTGTGTCTGATGGCAAATGATCATCCTGGTCAGTTTGACCAGGAAGAGGTATGTGAGCTTACTTACGATCAATTATTTGAAGTGTCTGAAAGAATTCACGCATATTATAGGAAACTTAAGAAATTTCATGCTAGTCTGAAATTGGATTTCTTAACCTTGCAAAAAGAGCATGATTTTATAGTTAAAGATCATTGCACACTTGACAGCAATCACATGTCTTTACTTGATGAATTTAATGAGATGAACAAAAAACATTCTGATTTAATTATTGAATATGATTTACTGAAAACCTCACATGTTGATTTAGAAAAAGCTTTTAAAGAATTAGATAATCTGGCATGTGAAGTGGAGAGTAGTAGGGGAGCATTAAAATTTGAAATTATAAGTTTGAAGAAAGAAAATGAATTTCTAAAAGTTAAAATCAATGCTTTTGAGAAAAATGAAATACCTCCTACTTTTATATAGTTTTATGTACCTCCACCTTTTGAAGAATATATTTCAAAATCATCAAAGCATGTTTCATTCAAACATAGAGGCACTATCACCCACGTAGATTAGTTAACCCTTTTCCTGGTGTTAGATATTTTTCTTGTGGCATGTTAGGACACATCTCCCACACCTGCACTGTTCACTATAGTACACATTGGGTGTGGAGGCCCAAATTGCCTGTTTCATAGCACAGCACACATGCATTGCATCCTTATTTTTATAAGAAGGAACCCAAACCTGTTTGGGTTCCTAAATCTGACATTTGATGATTTTATAAGTGTGGTCTTACATAAGACCTCGTGAGAGCATGTGGTACCTGGACAGCGGATGTTAAAGACACATGAATGGAGATGTAAATCAGTTCATTTTGTTGGAGGCCAGGGCTGGAGGCAAGGTTACACTTAGAGATAACACCACCAGGAGGGTGGTAGGTTCAGGTATAATTGGTGATTCAAAGAATTTTATGATTGACAATGTTCTGCTTGTAGATGGATTGAAACACAACCTACTGAGCATCAGTCAACTCTGTGATAAAGGATACAACATCAAATTCCTGCCCACTTGCTGCATTTTAAGCTTAAATGACAAAATTGTTTTGCAGGGACAAAGGATCAATAATGTCTACATGCTGGATGTAAGTTGTATTAAAGCTGATATTTTAATTTGCTTAAAAATTGCTTCTGATGAGTCTTGATTGTGGCACAGGAGATTATGTCATGCCAGTATGAAAATCCTTAGGAGAGTCACCCAAAAGGACTTAGTTAGAGGTGTCCCCAAGCTTAAGTTCACTAAGGACCACCAGTGTGATGCCTATCAATTAGGGAAGCAAGTCCAGTCCTCCTTTCACTCTGTTAAGGACATTAGTACCTCTAAACCTTTAGAAGTCCTTCACATGGATCTCTTTGGACACATTAGCACTGCCAGCTTAGGGGGGAAAGTCTATGGTTTTGTGATTGTTGATAATTACTTGAGGTTCACTTGGATTAAATTTTTGTCACATAAATCTGAGTCATTTGATGAATTTAAGTCTATCTCCACTTGGATTTAGAGGAAGTTAGGTTGTGAGATCTTGACTATTCAAAGTGATCATGGTAGAGAGTTTAAAAATGTGAAGTTTGAAACTTTCTGTGAGGAGCAAGGGATTAGTCAGAATTTTTTAGCTCCTAGGACCCCTCAGCAAAACGGGGTAGCTGAAAGAAAGAACAGGACCTTAGTGGAAGCCGCTAGAGCCATACTTGCTGAGTATTCACTTCCAAAATATTTTTGGACTGAAGCGATGAACACTGCCTGTTATGTGCTGAATAGGATGAATGTTAGATCCAATCTGAACAAGACACCTTATGAGATCATTAAGGGTAGAAATCTAAACCTGTCCCACCTCCATGTCTTTGGCTGTAAGGTTTTCATTTTGAACAACAAAAAATTATCCTTAGGAAAGTTTGACCCCAAATCTGATAAAGCAGTGTTCTTAGGCTGTTCTAGTGTGGGGAAATCCTTTAGGGTGTTTAATAAGAGGACTTTGGTGGTGAAAGAGACAACTCATGTGGTGTTTGATGAATCTGACCTAACGTGACTAGAGTTGAGGAAGAAGAAGAGGTAGGGGAGATTACCCAAGGGGTTGAAAATGCAAATCTGGAGGAAAGGGTAGAACCTCAAAACACTTTGCCTAGAGATTGGAGATATTGTTCAAGTCATCCTAAAGAACTGATCTTAGGGTCCCTTCTGAAGGTTTTAGGACTAGGCATAGACTTAGGAAGGCAGTAAACTATTCTGCCTTTATCTTAATGACTGAACCCACCAATATCAATCAAGATTTTTCTGATGAATTTTAGATCTTAACTATGCAAGAGGAACTGAATCAATTTATAAGGAATGATATTTGAGAGTTAGTAGAAAGACCTAGGAATCAAAGTATAGTGGGAACCAAGTGGGTCTTTAAGAATAAGATGAATGATTTTGGTGTGGTGGTTAGGAATAAGATAAGATTGGTGGCTATGAGGTACAATCAGATTGAAGGGATTGATTTTGAGGAGACCTTTTCCCCTGTAGCTAGATTGGAAGCCATTAGGGTGCTACTAGCCTTTACCTATTATAAGGGATTTAAGTTGTTACAAATGGATGTCAAGAGTTCCTTTTTAAATGGGGTAATAAAAGAGGATGTTTTTGTAGAACAACCCACAAGTTTTGAGAGTTTCCAATATTCAAATCATATTTACAAATTAAAAAAGGCCTTATATGGATTGAAACAGGCACCCAAAGCGTGGTATGAGAGGCTTAGCATATTCCTATAAGAAAGAGAGTTTGTTAAGGGGAGCGTAGACACCACCCTTTTTCTGAGGAGAGTAGGGGTTGATTTACTCATTGTCCAGATCTATGTTAATGATATAATTTTTGGATCTTCTGATAAATATTTATATGATGAGTTTTCTAGAATAATGAGTAAGGAGTTTGAGATGAGTATGATGAGAGAATTATCCTACTTTTTGGGGTTTAGCATAAGGCAAATGGATAATGGAACCTTTCTCAATCAATCTAAATATACTAAGGACATTTTGAAGAAATATGAAATGGACAAATCCAAGCCAAATAACACTCCCATGAGCTCCTCTGTTTAGTTAGATAAGGATTTAAGTGGAAAATCTATTGATCAGGAGAAGTATAGAGGAATAATTAAATCATTACTTTACCTGACTACTAGCTGACCTAATATTATGTTTAGTGTTTATCTTTGTGCTAGGTTTCAAGCTGATCCTAAAGAGTCCCACCTATCTACTATTAAGAGGATTCTTAGATATCTTTTAGGGACCCCAAACCTAAGAATCTGGTACCCTAGACACAGCACCTCTTTTGAGATTATTAGATATTCTGATTCTGACTTTACAGGGTGCAGGGTGGATAGAAAGAGCACTTCTAGAACTTATCAATTCATAAGACAGTCTTTAGTCTCCTGGTCTAATAGAAAATAGAACTCAGTTGTACTTTCCACTGCTGAAGCTGAGTACATTGCCTTAGGAAGTTGTGAGGCTCAAGTTCTTTGGTTGAAGCAACAAGTTTTAGATTTATGATTACCTGTTGGCATAATTTCTATTCTGTGTGATAATACTAGTGCCATCTACATTTCTAAGAATCCAATCCAATATTCTAGAACCAAACACATTGATATAAGGCATCACTTCATTAGGGACCATGTTATAAAAGGGGGCATTGAGCTACATCATGTAGCAACTGAAAATCAGCTAGCTGATATATTTACTAAACCACTGGCCTTTGACTCATTCAGTATTTTGAGGACCAGATTTGGTGTGATTGACATAAATGCTTGATTCTGATGACTACTGATTTCTAATTTATCTATTTTGCATTCTGTTTCTATTAGTTAGTTATTTGATTTGATTATCTATTTTCTGTTGGTTTTTATTCTTCTGCTGATTTTCATTTTAGTCTTGCTGTTGTTTTGATTTGAGTATTTAATTTGATGTGATTTCCTACTTATTTTTTGATTTATTATTTTATTCCTATCAAAATCAGATCACTGCTCACTACTGCTGATAAACTGAATTTTTGACTGAAGATTTTGCCTTGTTCTTGGTTTGGAAGCTTGTAAGCAGTGATTGATTCCACTAGATCTATTAAAGGGAAGAAATATTGATGATTGTTTCTCTTCCTCTAACTCCTTTAATGGTGTATTGTTTCTTTTGGATAAAAATCTTCTTCAAAATTAAAAAGTTAGTTTTTGAAATAGAGATCTATTTTATCTTTTTATAGTAATCTACCTCATATGAATAGTATTTTCAAAGTTTTGAGTCATTGTTATGATTTTTTGAACTAGGTGATTGCACTTATCATATGATGTATGGTTTTTACTTTGTGAATTACTCTTCCTTATTGTAGAGAGTGAGCTTTATCATCTCTTATGTCTGGAAGGTAATTTCACAGCTGAGATTCTTTAATAATTTTGAAAGGGAGAAAGCTTACAAAAGATGTATAAAAAGAGGCACAAAATTAGCCCAAACTGAAAAGATGCGTAATGTCTCCAAAAATTAAAAAGATACACAAAGTTTATCAAAAACTAAAAGATGCGCAAAGCGCCAAACAAATTAAAAAAGAGGCACAAAATAAGCCCACAAAGAACTAGGCTTTCTTCCCTTTCGGATCTTTAAATGTCTTAAAAAAATCCATGCACCACTTAATATTTTCAAAAGCTTGAGAAAAAAATCATGATTTCTGATTTCTTACTTTGTAATACTATTATATCAGATATTTTTCCGGAATGAGGCTTGAAAGGATCTCTTTTCAAATCTAATTTCTTTTCTTCTGAATTGGATTTTTAGTTTGAAAGGAATTTGCACCTATAAGGTGTCCGAGGTGGGAGTTACGAAAGTCGATTTTCTAACTTTTTTAGATTTCAGCATTGTCGATCGTCTCCTTATTGGTTTTTGGATTCAAAATCAAGGGAAAATTCTAATTTACTGGAGCGGATCGATTCAAAAACAAAAAAAACAAAAAATAAAAAAAACCTCATTATTTTGTGCCATTCATAGCTACTTTCAGCCACCACCTCCTCCTCCTTCTGATCAGGATCCGCCTCCTTTTTAGCTTTGTGTTTTGTGATGTTTTCTGCTTGTATTGTTGTGTCTGTTCCTCCTCCTTTTTGTGATGTCAAAAGAGGGAGTTAGTATTTTGAGTGACTAGTAGTTTCCTATACTGTTCTAGTTGCTTCATGTATTTCTCTTATTTTATATTTATTTATTTTGTTTGTAGTTATTTTCCCGTACTATTTTAGTTGTTTAGTGAAATTTGAAATGATATTTATTTTTCGTATGCGCGTTGGTTAACTCCTGATTATTTTATTTGAAACTACTGCATCAATGTTTGTCATCATCAAAAAGGGGGAGATTATTATAAATCTGGATTCAAAAAGTATAGTTTTGATGATGACAAACATGTTTGTATTCTGTTTTGCTTGGCTAACCCATTTCAGGCATAAAAGATCAAAAGTAACTCAAGATCGGGTCCAAGTGTGTCTAAATGTAATGTTTTCCCTTTCTTGAGTCAAATGTAATGTAACTGATCTCCTAGCTAAGTAACCTTACACACACACACTTAGGGGGAGAGTTTAGTGAATTAGTATTTCTGTTAAATTTTTATTCTAATTGTCCCGGATGATATACACATCATCCTGGACGATCTAATAAAAATAGAAACTATAATTAGGGTGACCAAGTTAAGTCTGTCTGATTAAGTAGATCGTCCTGGATGATCCATCGATCATACGGGATGATAGGCTCAAATCAGAAATTCTCAACCGCCAGATCAAGTTAGGTAAGTTTTATTTTTAGAGATTTGATCTGATCATCCCAAACGATACGTGTATCATCCAGGATGATCCATTATAATCATGTCTAACTTAATCTGGTGATTATGGAAAGTAATCAAGGTCTGATTGATTCGATCATATCATCCTGGATGATCGCAGGATCGTACGGGATGATGTGTTAAAAATCCTGACCGTCTAGTGCCTTTCACCTGTACGTCCAGAGCTGTATGCAGGATGATAATCCCAATTTTGAACTAATCATACGGGACGATACCCATATCATCCCGAACAATCAAGTCATTTTGAAATCATCTTGCATGTTTCACTTGTACGTCCAGAGCGGTGTTCAGGATGATTTTGACACTTTTTGAACTAATCATACAGGATGATAGGCATATCATCCTGAACGATCAAGTCATTTTGAGATCATCCAGCATAAGTTCTCTGGATGACCAGAGCGGTCTTCTAGATAAAATTTCTAATTTTTACTAATCATCTCGGACAATCACAGAATCATACAAGACGATCTGAACAACTTTTTTTTACTAATCGTCTAGAAGAACTAGATCATCTAGGCTGAAATAGGTGATTTTGAACTCATCATACAGGATGATCTAGCGATTGTCCTGCACGATATTGGCCGACCAGTTGAGATTTATGACAAATTTTAAGCTCTCCTATAAAAGATCTTTTTCATCCAGCAAGAAAAATCTTTTGCCACTTTCCTTTCCAGAGAAACCTTGAGAGAGAGAGAGAGCTTGGGAGAGAGAGAGGATCTTGTGAGGGGGAGTTTATGAGGGATTCACAAAGGTTGCTCCAAGCAAGGATCAGAGTCATCTTCTCTATTCGTCGTCTCTCATCTTGTCCGTATTTTCTGTGGGAGGATCGTTCGCAAGAAGATCCGGGTTCTCTGCCTGCTTCAGGAGGAGGCGAAAGGAGTTCAGGTTCTTTGCCTGCTTCAGAAGGAAGTGAAAGGAGTCTGGGTTCTCTGCCCGCTTTCGAAGGAAGCAAAAGGAGTTCAGGTTCTCTGCCTCATCGGGTTGATGGAAAGGAGTTTTTGTATAGGCTTCTCCACTTTGCTGTAGGAGCAGAAGGAGAGTCACTTTTGTGTTAGTGTAATACCCAGAGGGGAGGTTCCGGGGAGTAGACGTAGGTCAAGTTGACCGAACCACTATAAAATCTGGTGTGTTCTTTCTGATTATTTTTGCACTTTACTTTTCTGTTATTATCTGCTTGGGTGAAATCTGTGGTTGATCTTTTCAGTTCTGTTTACTTATTTTCGCTGCAAATTATTGAAAAGATTTTTCCTATTGCTCATGAATTTTTTAAATAACCAATTCACCACCCTCTTGGTTAGCCTTGGGACTAGTTCATCAGGGCTTAACATCCCTATCAAACTTTCAATTGCTTCTTTATTCATATTCACCCACGATGTGAGAATCCTTACCTATTTAACACTGTACCCAGGTACCGGTGCAGTGGACCTTGCACTCTTCTCATTGTATTCAGCCATATAGCATGTCGCTTCTAGGGAATGCCCTAGCATTAACACAGTATATTAAAGGATTCATGTCATGATTATTCGATTATTTTTATACTAACTGTTGATAACCTAACACAACCTTATAATTTTTTGATAATCCTATAAATTTAACTATTTCTCATAATATAAATTATTATCATTATTATATATTGAAATGAATTACTCCAAATCATTTAAATGTTAATTCAATTGTATCAGTGTATTGTAAAATATTTGTATAAGAAAATAATTGTGATTTATAGTTTGTTGGATATTATGTATAAATATTTAGTGGGAGATATAAGGGCTTGAATAAATGAATTGTGCTATAGACAGGGAGTCATCAGAGCCTATATGATAGATTGAATGAAAATATAAGTATAGGGAGGTAGAAGGGCCTGATATTATATATATGAAGTTCTTGGGAGGTATAAAGGCTTTATAATGAATATGTGAAGTACTTGGGAAATATAAAGGCTTGAAGGAAAATTAATGTGAAGTATTTTATTTGTCTTTATATTACAATCTAACCTATTTTTATGTTAAATTTCTATGTTGAAATTTGACTTAATATAGCAGAATATTTGATATGCTAAGGTATTATATTTGACATTACTATTATGAGGATTACTACAAATATTTGTATAAGTATTACATGCTTTAATGTTTCTGATATAGTGATAAAATAATATGTTTTTTTTATATTAAAAACTTAAATAGGTTTTGTGTAACCTACTGAATAGTTAGATCTCATTCATACTTTATTTACATGTAAAAATTTCATGATAGTAAAAGGAAAAATGAATGGGTTTAACAGAGATAGAGGTGACAAATTCTTGTTTATATGTATGTCTTATATTAATTTATTATTGTTGCAATCATGGTGATATTATATAATGATGGATAGAAGTAGATGTATCATGATTATTATAAAGATATTTTTATTTCTTATCTAACAGGACATGAACCATCTGATATAAGGGTGGTTTGTGTCAATTGGGGTTATGACATCATTTTTTAATAAGGTCGACATTCTCATTTTAGAGCTTAGCCATAGCACTTAGGTTTCTTACCTCAATATAAAGTACTGCCTCTAGGGCCTTCTTAAGAGGATTCCTAAGGATTTAACCTTGGCTAACTCTTGGAAACCCAAAACCTCAGGATGTCTTTCTAAAAGACCCTTAGGTTAGAACTATAGTTTGACCCTAAGAGGTGTCTAGGACCATAAGATGACTCTACTAAATCCTTAAAAGTCATTCAGAATACTAACTATACATAATCATATTTATGAAAAATTGAAGTTAATCCAAAATCCAAATCCTAAGTGAATCCACAAGTGGGTCTCATGGTCCTGATTGGACCATACATGGCCTAATAAACCTTTGGATTGATACATGTCTGATGGAAAAAAATATGTTTTTGAAAAGGGTTTAATTTTCTTTGGGAAACTTAAAATTTTTAGAATTTTTAAATATTTAAAATCGAACGCTTATTATGAATGATATATCACCTCGAAAGACGAACACATCGTTCCCTAATAGGTTCAAATTTCAAATCCTCAAATTTTTCTTGATTATCATAATCAAACTCAAGGAGAAATAACATATAATCCTGAAAGATCAAATTGATATTTAATTCAATGTTTGATAACAATAATCTAGTAAAGAGATCATTAATTTCATAATCAAAGTTATAATAATAGTACGATATATCTTTCCAAAGAAAGAGGATATCATCTGTTATCGATCATTTAAAAATGATGATAATGATCGTTGACTTTTGAATTTCCAAAAGATAATTAATTGATGTTTTGAAAAAGCTTGATTTTTTTAAATCTGATCTGGGTTTCTAAATCTCCTACGAGCATAAGCCCTCGTAGTTAATTACATCGTAAAGAAACCAGAAATCTTCCTACGAATACTCTCGATTAAAATAGCGATATTGTTGCAAATCTGGTTTTGATGATGACAAACATGTTTCCAGTGTGTTTTGCTTAGCTAATCTGTTTCAGGCACAAAAGACCGCGAGCCACTCAAGCCAACTCAAGATCGGGTCCAAGTGTGTCAAATGTATGATTTTTCCTTTTATTGAGTCAATTGTAATGTAACTGATCCCCTAGCTAAGTAACCTTGCACACACACACTCAGGGGGAGAGATTGAGTGAGTTAGAGTTTCTGTTCAATTTTTGTTCAGATCATCCTGGACGATAGTCGCATCGTCTTGGATGATCCAGTTAAAATAGAAACCCTAATTAGGGCGACTAAGTTAAGAGGGTCTGATTAAGCAGATCGTCCTGGACGATATTTGGATCGTACGGGACGATATTCTCAAATCAGAAATTCCCAGCCGCCAGATTAAGTTAGGCAAGTTTTATTTTAAGTATTTTGGTCTGATCATCCCGGATGATACGTGTATCGTCCTGGACGATTCACTACAATCATGCCTAAATTAGTCTGGTAATTAAAGAAAGCAATTAATGTTTAATTGATACGATCACATCGTCCTGGACGTTCGCAGGATCGTCCCGGACGATCGTGATCGTCTTGTGCATTTCAGCTGTACGACCCGAACTGTGTACAGGATGATTTTCGGCCTTTTTGAACTAATCGTACAGGACGATGTACCAATCGTCCTGGACGATCAAGTCATTTTTTGGTCGTCCAGCACAGACTTCTCTGGACGACCCGAACTGTCTTCTGGACGATTTTCCTCAATTTGTACTAATCGTCCCGGATGATCGCAGTATCGTACGGGACGATATGAACAACTTTTTCTACTGATCGTCCAGAAGAGCCTAATCGTCCAGACTGAATCAGCTGATTTTGAACTGATCGTACAGGATGATCTTGGCCGACCAGTTAAGAATTAGGGCAAATTTTAAGCCCTCCTATAAAAGAACTTTTTCTAAAATTAAGAAAAATCTTTTGCTACCTTCCTTCCCTGAGAAACCTTAGAGAGAAGAGAGAGTTGGGAGAGAGAGAAGAGATCTTGTGAGGGGGAGTTAGTGAGGGATTCACTAAGGTTGCTCCAAGCACGGATCAGAGTCATCTTCTCCGCTCGTCGTCTGTCGTCTAGTCGGTGTTCTTCGTGGGAGGATCGTTCGCAAGAAGATCTGGGGTTCTCTGCCCACTTCAGGTGGAAGCAAAAGGAGTTCGAAGGTTCTCTGCCTGCTTCAGGAGGAAGCGAAAGGAGGTCAGGTTCTCTGCCTCACCGTGTGGTGAAAAGGAGGTGTTTTGTACAGGCTTCTCCGCCTTGTTGTGGGAGCAAAAGGAGAGTCACTTTCGTTTAGTGCAATACCCGGAGGGGAGGCTCCGGGGAGTGGACGTAGGTCAAGTTGATCGAACCACTATAAAATCTGGTTTGCTTTTATGATTCAGTTTTGCACTTTACTTTTCAATATAAACTACTTGGGTGAATATCGTTGGTTGATCTTTTCGTTATTGTTTACTTGTTTCCGCTGCTAAGTATCGAAAAGATTTTTGTAGTTATCGTGAAATTTTTAAATAACCAATTCACCCCCCCTCTTGGTTAGCCTCGGGACTAGTTCACTAGGGCTTAACATCCCTTTCGAACTTTCAAGTGGTATCAGAGCGGGATTCAAAATTTCTGTTTAAAAACTTTTGAATTTGATCCAATGGCTAACTGTAACAATCGTAATACTGCTGAAGGTTATTCTATTACCAGACCACCGTTGTTTGATAATATTCCTTTTGATTTTTAGAAAACACGCATGTCTACTTTTTTGCAATCTATTGATTATCGCATGTGGATGTTAGTTAAGGACGGATACGAACCACCTTTTCGAATGATTAATAATGTGAAAACTGAATTGCCGTTTACTGATTGGACGTTTGATGATCGTGATTTAGCACAGTTGAATGCAAAATGTTTGAACTGTTTCTTTTGTGCATTGAAATCTGAAGACTATATGCGTGTTTCTACTTGTACAATGGGAAAGGAAATCTGGGATAGGTTATGTATAACATACGAAGGTACAACTGAAGTCAAACAATCTAGGTTAAACATCTTGTTACATGATTACGAACTTTTTCGCATGAAACCTAGTGAGACTATTTCAGAAATGTACACAAGGTTCACTCAGATTGTTATCTCTTTGCATGCTTTAGGTAGAGAACTTACCAACTACGAAAGAGTGAACAAGATTCTTAGATGTTTGCCTGCTTCTTATGATGCTAAGATTACTGCTATTACTGAATCCAAAGATTTAAATACTTACTCTATTGACAGCTTACTTGGATCACTCATTGCTTACGAGTAAGGGGTGAACCAAAGGCAACTTGATGCAGGTAAACGCAAGAAAGAGAAGACCGTGGTACTAAAGGCCAAAGATTCAGATGCTAGCACTTCCGGGTCTGATAGCGATGAAGTTGCCTTAATCACAAGGCAATTCAAAAGCTTTCTAAGGAAGAAACATAAGAACTATCAGAAGTGGAACAAGGGTAAGTTCAATAAAAACATTAAGGGTTTATCTGAATCGGTTTGTTTTGAATGCAGGAAGCCTGGACACATTAAGGCTGATTGTCCAACACTTAAAGCTCACCCAAGCAAGGAGAAGAGTGAGGAGAAACCAAAGTTCAGGAAGGACAAGAAGTGGATTCAGAAGGCGTTCTGGGCAGACTCTGCATCTGACTCTTCTGAGACTGAAGCTGAAGAGGAGGAAACAAACTTGTGTCTGATGGCGGATGATCATCCTAGTCAGTCGGACCAGGAAGAGGTATGTGAGCTTACTTACGATCAGTTATTTGAAGTTTCTGAAAAGATTCATACTTCGTATAGGAAGCTTAAGAAAACCCATGCTAGTTTGAAATTAGATTATTTGACTTTACAAAAAGATCATGATTCTGTAGTTAAAGATTATTCCACACTTGATTCCAATCACATGTCTCTGCTTGATGAGTTTGATGAATTAAACAAAAAATATTCTGATTTAGTTTCTGAGCATGATTCTTTGAAAACCACGCATGTTGATTTAGAAAAAGCTTTTAAAGAGTTAGATACAATGGCATGTGAAGTAGAAAGTAACAATGGCGCTTTAAAATTTGAAATTGCAAGTTTAAAGAAAGAGAATGAGTTTTTGGAAGTAAAAATCAGTGCTTTTGAAAAGAATAAAATACCGCCTACCTTTGAACAGTTTTATGGACCGCCACCTTTTAAAAATTCTGTTGCAAGTTCATCAAAGCATGTTTCATACACTACTAGGAAGAGGCACTATCACTCTCGACATTTAGTTAATCCTTTTTCTGGTGTTAGATGTTTTTCATGTGGCATGTTAGGACACATATCACACACTTGTACTGTTCACCGTAGTACACATTGGGTGTGGAGACCCAAACTGCCTGTTTCACAGCACAGCACGCATGCATCGCATTCTTCTTTTCATAAGAAGGAACCCAAACCTGTTTGGGTTCCTAAGACTGACATTTGATGATTTTGTAGGGGTGCTCTCACACAAGACCTCGTGAGAGCATGTGGTACCTGGACAGCAGATGTTCTAGACATATGACTGGAGATGCAAATCAGTTCATTTCGCTGGAGGCTAGAGCTGGAGGCAAGGTTACACTTGGAGATAACACCACCAGGAAGGTGGTAGGCACAGGTATAATTGGTGATTCAAAGAACTTTATGATTGATAATGTTTTGCTTATAGATGGACTGAAACACAACCTGCTGAGCATCAGTCAACTCTGTGACAAGGGATACAGCATCAAATTCCTGCCCACTGGCTGCATTTTAAGCTTAAATGATGAAGTTGTTTTGCAGGGGCAAAGGATCAACAACATCTACAAGCTGGATGTAAGTAGCATTAAATCTGATAATTCAATTTGCTTAAAAACTGCTGCTGATGAGTCTTGGTTATGGCATAGGAGATTGTGTCATGCCAGTATGAAAACCCTTAGGAGAGTCACCCAAAAGGACTTAGTTAGAGGTGTGCCCAAGCTTAAGTTCACTAAGGATCACCTGTGTGATGCCTGTCAGTTGGGGAAGCAAGTCCAGTCCTCTTTTCACTCTGTTAGGATATTAGCACCTCTAGACCTTTAGAAGTTCTTCACATGGACCTCTTTGGACCCATTAGCACTGCCAGCTTAGGGGGGAGAGTCTATGGTTTTGTGATTGTTGATGATTATTCAAGGTTCACTTGGGTTAAGTTTTTGTCACACAAATCTGAGTCATTTGATGAGTTTAGATCTTTCTCTACTTGGATTCAGAAGAAGTTAGGATGTGAGATTATTACCATCCATAGTGATCACGGAGGGGAGTTTGAAAATGAAAGATTTGGAAGTTTTTGTGAGAATCATGGGATTAGTCACAATTTTTCAGCTCCTAGGACCCCTCAGCAGAACGGGGTAGCTGAAAGGAAGAACAGGACCTTAGTGGAAGTCGCTAGAGCCATGCTTGCCGAGTATTCACTTCCAAAATACTTTTGGGCTGAAGCGGTGAACACTGCCTGTTATGTGCTGAATAGGGTGAATGTGAGAGTCAAACTGAACAAGACACCTTATGAGATCATTAAGGGTAGAACACCAAATCTGTGCCACCTCCATGTCTTTGGCTGTAAGGTTTTCATTCTGAACAACGGGAAGTCACCCTTAGGAAAATTTGACCCCAAATCTGATGAAGGAGTGTTCTTAGGATATTCAAGTGTGGGGAAATCCTTTAGGGTGTTCAATAGGAGGACTTTGGTGGTGGAAGAAACAACCCATGTAGTGTTTGATGAATCTGATCCTAAGGAGTCTAGATCTGAAGTAGAAGATGAAGAGATTGTTGAGGTTACTCAAGGAGTTGGAAATACAAATTTGGAGGAAAGGGTAGAACCTCAAACCCCATTGCCTAGAGATTGGAGATATTCTTCGAGTCATCCTAAAGAACTGATCTTAGGAGACCCTTCTGAAGGTGTTAGGACTAGGCATGGACTTAGGAAGGAAGTAAACCATTCTGCCTTTATCTCAATAACTGAACCCACCAACATCAATCAAGCCTTGTCGGATGAGTTTTGGATTTTAGCTATGCAGGAAGAATTGAATCAATTTATAAGAAATGATGTTTGGGAGTTAGTAGAAAGACCTAGAAACCAAAGTATTGTGGTAACCAAGTGGGTCTTTAAGAATAAGATGAATGATTATGGTGTGGTGGTGAGAAATAAGGCAAGATTGGTGGCTAAGGGGTATAATCAGATAGAAGGGATAGATTTTGAGGAAACTTTTGCCCCTGTAGCTAGATTGGAAGCCATTAGAGTGCTACTAGCCTTTACCTGTTACAAGGGATTTAAGCTGTTTCAAATGGATGTCAAGAGTGCCTTTTTAAATGGGGTAATTAAAGAAGATATTTTTGTAGAACAACCCCCAGGTTTTGAGAGTTCCCAATATCCAAATCATGTCTATAAATTAAAAAAGGCCTTATATGGATTGAAACAGGCACCCAGAGCTTGGTATGAGAGGCTTAGCACATTCCTGTTAGAAAGAGAGTTTGTTAAGGGGAGCGTAGACACCACCCTTTTTCTGAGGAGATTAGGAGATGACTTACTCATTGTCCAGATCTATGTTGATGATATAATTTTTGGATCTTCTGATAAATACTTATGTGAAGAGTTTTCTAAAACAATGAGTAAAGAGTTTGAGATGAGTATGATGGGAGAATTGTCCTACTTTTTGGGGTTTAGCATAAGGCAAACGGATGATGGAACCTTTCTCAATCAATCAAAATACACTAAGGACATTTTGAAGAAATATGAAATGGACAAAGCCAAGCCAATCAATACTCCCATGCCCTCCTCAGTTTAGTTAGATAAGGATTCAAATGAAAAATCTGTTGATCAGAAGAAGTATAGAGGGATAATAGGTTCACTGCTTTACCTGACTGCTAGCCGACCTGATATCATGTTTAGTGTCTGTCTTTGTGCTAGGTTTCAGGCTGATCCTAAAGAGTCCCACCTGACTGTTGTTAAGAGAATTCTTAGATATCTTTTAGGAATCCCAAACCTAGGAATTTGGTACCCTAGGCACAGCACCTCTTTTGAGATCATTGGATATTCTGATTCTGACTTTGCAGGGTGTAGGGTGGATAGGAAGAGTACTTCTGGGACTTGTCAATTTATAGGACAGTCATTAGTCTCCTGGTCCAGTAGAAAACAGAACTCAGTTACACTTTCCACTTCTGAAGCTGAGTACATTACCTTAGGGAGTTGTGTGGCCCAAGTTCTTTGGTTGAAGCAGCAAGTCTTGGATTTAGGAGTACCTGTTGGCACAATTTCTTTTCTGTGTGATAATACTAGTGCCATCTGTATCTCTAAGAATCCAATCCAACATTCTAGGACCAAACACATTGACATTAGGCATCACTTCATTAGGGACCATGTTACAAAAGGGGATATTGAGCTACACCACGTAGCAACTGAAAATCAGCTGGCTGACATATTCACTAAACCACTGGCCTTTGACTCATTCAGCATTTTGAGAACCAGATTAGGAGTGATTGATATAAATGCTTGATTCTGATGACTGCTGATTTATGATTGTTATGATTGGTATTCTGATTTCTGTTAGTTAGTTTTTTGTATTCTGTTTTCTGATTTCTGTTAGTTAGTTTTTGTATTCTGATTTCTGATTTCTGTTAGTTAGTTTTGGTTTGATTATTTGCTTTCAGTTGATTTTATTTCTTCTGCTGATTTCTATGTTACCCTTTTTGTTAGTTTGATTTGAGTATTTACTTTGCTATGATTTTCTACCTGTTTTTATTTATTTACGGGTTCATATCTTGCACTTACTATTTTATGCTTTTCAAGATCTGATCACCGCTCACTACTTCTGGTGATCTGAATTTTTGATTGGGAGTTTTTACCTTGTTTTGGTTTGGAAGCTGATAAGCAGTGATTGACTTCGTTGAATCTGTTAAAGGGAAGAAACATTGATAATTGTTTCTCTTCCTCTAACTCCTTTACTGGTGTGTAGTTTCTTTTGAATAAAAATCCTTTTCAAAATTAAAATATTAGTTTTTGAAATAGAGATTATTTTCTCTTCCTACAGTAATCTGCCTCATATCAATAGTGTTTTTCAAAGTCTTGAGTCATTAGTTTGATTTTCTAAACCAAGTGATTGCATTTATCATATGTTGTATGGATTTTGTTTTGTGAATCATTCTTCCTTACTGCGGAGAGTCATCTCCTATGTCTGGAAGATAATCTCACAGCTGAGACTCTTTAATGATTATGAAAAGGAGAAAGCTTATAAAAGATGCGCAGTGCGCCAGATAATTTGAAAAAGAGGAATAAAATGAGCCCAAAACTGAAAAGATGCGAAAGTGCCAAATTGGATACACAAAGTGTATCAAAAATCAAAAGATGCGCAAAGCGCCAACCAATTTGAAAAAGAGGCACAAAATGAGCCCAAAACAAGCTTTCTTTCCTTTCAGATTGTTAAATGTCTTAGAGGAATCTGTGTGCCACTTAATATTTTCAAAAGCTTGAGTTTTGAAAATCATGATTTCTGATTTTTTACTTTGTAACACTATTATTAGATATTTTTCTGGAACGAGGCTTGAAAGGATTTCTTTTCAAATCTAATGTTTTTTATTCTGAATCGGATTTTTGTGTTGAAAGAGGTTTGCATCGATAAGGTGCCCGGGGTCAGAGTTACAAAAGTTGATTATTTCCAACCTTTTTTGGATTTCAGCGCTGTCAATCGTCCTGTCATTGATTTTTTAATCTAAAATCAAGGAAAAATTCTGATTTTCCTGTTTTGTAATTGTTTTATTTTATGTTTTATTTCCGTGTTATACTTTTTGCTCCTCCTTTTTGTGATGTCAAAAGGGGGAGTCAGTTGTAGTCGTGTCTATTTCTGTTTTCTGAGTCATGCTTCATGTATTATTTTAGCTGTTAAGTGAAAATTTAAAAAATATTTATTTGTTGGATCTCCTAGTTTACTTTTATTTTCAGACTACTTTATAAATGTTTGCCATCATCAAAAAGGGGGAGATTGTTGCAAATCTGGTTTTGATGATGACAAACATGTTTCCAGTGTGTTTTGCTTGGCTAATCTGTTTCAGGCACAAAAGACCGTGAGCCACTCAAGCCAACTCAAGATCGGGTCCAAGTGTGTCAAATGTATGATTTTTCCTTTTATTGAGTCAATTGTAATGTAACTGATCCCCTAGCTAAGTAACCTTGCACACACACACTCAGGGGGAGAGATTGAGTGAGTTAGAGTTTCTGTTCAATTTTTGTTCAGATCGTCCTGGATGATAGTCGCATCGTCCTGGATGATCCAGTTAAAACAGAAACCCTAATTAGGGCGACTAAGTTAAGAGGGTCTGATTAAGCAGATCATCCTGGATGATATTAGGATCGTACGGGACGATATTCTCAAATCAGAAATTCCCAGCCGCTAGATTAAGTTAGGCAAGTTTTATTTTAAGTATTTTGGTCTGATCGTCCCAGACGATACGTGTATCGTCCTGGACGATTCACTACAATCATGCCTAAATTAGTCTGGTAATTAAGGAAAGCAATTAATGTTTAATTGATACGATCACATCGTCCTGGACGATCGCAGGATCGTCCCGGACGATCGTGATCGTCTTGTGCATTTCAGCTGTACGACCCGAACTGTGTACAGGACGATTTTGGGCCTTTTTGAACTAATCGTACAGGACGATGTACCAATCGTCCTGGACGATCAAGTCATTTTTTGGTCGTCCAGCACAGACTTCTCTGGACGACCCGAACTGTCTTCTGGATGATTTTCCTCAATTTGTACTAATCGTCCCCGGACGATCGCAGTATCGTACGGGATGATATGAACAACTTTTTCTACTGATCGTCCAGAAGAGCCTAATCGTCCAGACTGAATCAGCTGATTTTGAACTGATCGTACAGGACGATCTTGGCCGACCAGTTGAGAATTAGGGCAAATTTTAATCCCTCCTATAAAAGAACTTTTTCTAAAATTAAGAAAAATCTTTTGCTACCTTCCTTCCCTGAGAAATCCTAGAGAGAAGAGAGAGTTGGGAGAGAGAGAAGAGATCTTGTGAGGGGGAGTTAGTGAGGGATTCACTAAGGTTGCTCCAAGCACGGATCAGAGTCATCTTCTCCGCTCATCGTCTGTCGTCTAGTCGGTGTTCTTCGTGGGAGGATCGTTCGCAAGAAGATCCGGGGTTCTCTGCCCGCTTCAGGTGGAAGAAAAAGGAGTTTGAAGGTTCTCTGCCTGCTTCAGGAGGAAGCGAAAGGAGGTCAGGTTCTCTGCCTCACCGTGTGGTGAAAAGGAGGTGTTTTGTACAGGCTTCTCCGCCTTGCTGTGGGAGCAAAAGGAGAGTCACTTTCGTTTAGTGCAATACCCGGAGGGGAGGCTCCGGGGAGTGGACGTAGGTCAAGTTGACCGAACTACTATAAAATCTAGTTTGCTTTTCTGATTCAGTTTTGCACTTTACTTTTCAATATAAACTGCTTGGGTGAATATCGTTGGTTGATCTTTTCGTTATTGTTTACTTGTTTCCGCTGCTAAGTATCGAAAAGATTTTTGTAGTTATCGTGAAATTTTTAAATAACCAATTCACCCCCCATCTTGGTTAGCCTCGGGACTAGTTCACTAGGGCTTAACATCCCTTTCAAACTTTCAATATGAATTTCATTTAAGAATTCAAAGCTTGATATCAAAGGAGATCGGGACTGAAATTTTAAATGGGAATGGATAAAAAATGAACACTTATTTCTGGAGTCAAAAAAAGAAAGGTAGGAGGTGTTTTGAGATTCTGAATTGCTTCAGAAACCCCCCAACCTATCCTAAGTGTTGGGCTTGAATTTGATTGAAAAAGATATTTAGTTTAAATGATCAATTTTATTAGAAAGTGGGAATTAGATTCCCGGAAGGTTGAGGTCTTAGGATTGAAGATCTGCCTCAGAACCTAAGTCTAAAATGGGTACCGAAAATTAATAACCTGGATCCTAGCAAATGCAATACAATCTGGACTTACCCCGGCCTGGATTGGGGAGCCAGCTAAACCACCTAAGCGCTTCAAAATCATGAGTCAGGTCAATTATGCAAGAGTGGTAGGAACATTGATTAAGATTGGTTTAAAGAATTGGGGTCGACATCTAGAGCAGATCCTAATTGGCCCCTTAACATATGTTGGGTATAATGCTTAAGCTAGAAATACAATTAAAGATTTAGCTCAATTTTAATTTGTATCTAATGCAATGCATACTAGTCGACTCGATTAAATACTTAAATCAACATGTAACAGTTTTAAAATCAGGCTTAAAAATAGATTTTATCATAGAGATTGCACAACATCCCCTTGGACAGAACTACACCCTAATAGGTCAGGTTGTCTGCCAAAATCCACAGGCGGGAAGGTGTCTAACACGGAAGAGAAGTTTCAATATGTATGCATGAAAAACCCCCGGCGGTCCCGGGCTTACTTCTTAAAAGTGTTAGAGTTACTATCTGAGCCTAAAGTTTTTAAGTTTTGTTTAAGTAGAAATAGTTTTAAATGTGTCCTCACGAGCCTCCGATCGGATTCCAGGCTAAATCAAATACGACATGCAAGATCGCCAAAAAATTAACAAAAGCAGGTAAATCCTAATCGTAATCAACACATCAATAAAATCAATCAATTAATTAAATCAATTAAATAAATATTCAAAATGAAAGTCCATAGGCAAGTGCCTTTTAATTATACAACCTAGGGTCTGCAGGAAAAGTAAAGTGGCCGGGTACCACTGACTACAACCCGGATTCTACTCCTAAGACTCAAGTGACTTTGAGAATGGGTCTTCTTGTCCTTCACTTCTTCGTTCTTCTAGAACTCCTTGGATCGTCGGGTCTGGATATCCAAATGAAAAGAAACCTTCCCTTGAAAGGGGGTTATCTTTTCTCTTTGGATATTTGAAAATATCTGAATCTGAATCTTCAAATAAAGAGGGACTCTCCCTGAGGGATGTCACCCTTCTCTTTGAATTTCAGATTGGATTTATATCCCATCTTAAATCACTTGACACGTTACAACTCAATTAAATTAAATTACATTAATGAAAATTTAAAAATCTAGACTCGATCCTGCAGGGTTATCCTAATAATCAATAATTAATAAATATCCCAAGCAGATAATATTGAACTCAAGAAGTTAATATTTCGAATTAAAATACTCAAAATACAGTCACGCTTGGCCATGCTCTTTTAATTTTAAAGGGGGACTTAAGCAATTTTCTGGAGCACCTGTGCAATTTATTATTTATGATTTTGCCCCCTTTATTTAATGCCCTGTATGAGCATGGCCACCTGCATAAGATTGAATTAGTATAAATCATCCCTAGCCTAGGGGTAGATCTAACGTACAATCAAATCAATATAGAATATAATAAATAAATAAATAAATAATCACATCAATATTAATTACTTAAATCTAGCAACGAGCATGCAATGAAAATCACGGAAAACCCGACACATGCAAGTAGCAGAAAAGTAAACACCGACCTAGCCTAAGACTAGAGTTGGTTGTCCTAGCAAACCATCTAAAGTGTGTGAGATAGGCTGTGTGGTTTAGATATGTCCTAGATAGGATAAATTGATTGAAGTTGTTTAAAGTTCTAGTTGGTTGAAAGGCTTGAGGGAGATTTAATTTGAGTTGAAATCTTAATGACTTGAAATTGATTTTAAAATTGGTTTTAATTATTTTTTGGACACCACCTTTATTTCACACTGAGGTCGTGAAGTTTATTTCACCTTCCTTGGGGCTAATTTAATAGCCTCGTAGGCATGGGTTACCTAGTGGTACCCGATATAACCAAATATTTTAAGTTTGATTAAGGTTTGCATATTGATTAAATTTTAATTAAGGTTTTTTGGTTGCTGGTTTTAATGTTGATTTAAGATTTTCTGAAATTTTTAATGATTTGTTGAATTTTAGAATTTTCTGGATTATTTTATTCATTTAATTCAAGGGGTCAAAAATTAACTTTTTGATTTTAAAGTGTTTTATGGAAAGTTAGTATTTTATTAAAATACTAGAACTTAATACGATCAGTTAGACAGTAAGTACGCTGAAATTGGATTTTTTTAGATTTTATTATGAAGGTTTGAAATTTTAACTTGATTTCGAACTAGATTTGACCAAAGGTTGACTTTTCAAAATTAATTAATTTCTGAAAACTTAATATTTTTGATAAATATTATACCTTGTTATGAGTCATATGCCTTTGAGTTTGCTCAATTTGGAGTTCATTTGAATTAGTTATGAATTTTTGAAGTGTTGATAATTTATTGAATTTTTAAGATTAGTTTAATTAAAGCCCTTTTTGTGATTTGAATCCAAATGACCTCCAAACTCCTTAGAATCAACTCCAAAGGTTAGAAATGAACTAAGGAGAGACTCTTAAGTGTTTGAGAGAGTTTTGGAATTTTTAATGATTTTTAATTAATTAAATTAATTAAATATTAAATTTCAATTAAAATTAAATTAAGCTTAATTTTGAAGTCCAGTCAAGTGGCTTTTATTTTTCATTAATTAAGGATTCAATTTTGGTCAGTTTGAGGTATTATACACAATTTTTGGACTTAATCTTGATTTATTATATTTTCTAAAAAATTTTTAAGGCCTAATTAAGGTTCAATTTTGATTAAATTAATTAAGGGGCTTAATGACTTCAAAATTAGGTGGAAATTTTCTTATGAGCTGAGGGTGTCACTAAGTTCAAATGATTTGAGTTTTAAGTCCATAGGAGGTAAATCGTTATTATTGAAAATATTCTAAGTCCTCTAGATAAGGTCCTTGATTATTATCCTTAATGATGTGACTAGGTTAATGGGTCTTAATCAATTTTTCTAACCCTTGATTAACATATGCATTCAAACACAATCACAATCAATCCCTAGATCTAGGACAACCCTAAAACTAGGTGGTGTGTGCACCCTAAGCACGTAAAGGTTAAGGATAGTTAACATAGATATTAACTTGATTATTGAATAATTAGATATTAATTATTCATTAATCCTCCACCAAGATTTCCATTCATACAAGCTTAACCTACATTTAAAGTTTCAATGGATTTCTCAAAATAAAGATTTAAATATATATAACTTTAAAATAAATTTTAAAACATATGCATATAAATATATATATAATCTTATATATATAAATGTAAGTTTTAAAAAAATAAATTAATTCAAAATATTATAAAAATAATTTGAAACACTCTTGAGAAATCCTCTGATCTTAAAAGTAATTTGAAAATGAATTTTAAAACTTCAAAATATTTAATAAAATATTTTAATAAAATATTAATTAAATATTAAAATATTCAAGTAATTCAAATTAATTAAAATATATTATATTTTGGAATTCAAAAATAATTTTAAATTGAAATTCTTGATTTTCTAAAAATTTTAAGATATTATTTGAATTTTAATGATTTTAAATGAATTTATTTGGAATTTTTAAAGGTTTAAGGTTAATGAAAGCATTTTAAGTTAATTTTAAAATTAATTAATATTTGAATTAATCCTTAAATTAAATTAATTTACATTTTAAATATTCCTGGAATTATAAAAAAAATTTCATTTGAATCTTAAATTCATTTGAACTTAATTTCAATTAAGTATATATTAATATATTAAATACTTAATTAAGTATTTTTTGAATTTAATTAATACTTTAAATTAATATTAATATATTAAATCAAAGTATTTAAATTTGAATAACTTAATCGATTATTAAATATTTTTAAAATATATTAGTATTTTAAATTTATATTAATATATTTATTTTAATTTTTTTTATTAATTGTTAAGTATTTTTTTAAAAAAATATATTAATAATTTAAATTAATATTTATATATTAAATTAAAGTTTTTAAATTTAAAATACTTAACTTATTATTAAGTATTTAAAATATATTAATATTTTAAATTAATATTAATATATTAAATTAAAATTTTAATTAATTAATTATTAAGTTATTTTAATTTAAATTAAACTAAAAAATAATAAAAATTTAATAAGAAAATAAAAAAAGATGGCTAGCAACGGGTTTGACACGTGGCGGCTCTTTACTGGGCATTGCAAGCAGCGGTGGCGGTGCCTAATCATTGGCGATGATTGGCGCCGCCACAATGATTACCTACTGATTGCCAAAGTGTGTGGGTCCCGCTCCTCTCACTTATCCATGTCGGCAGGAAATGAGGACCACCTGATCCTCTGCTGTTCAGATTGAACGGCCAAGATCAAGGCGGTTGGCATTTCGATCCAACGGGAGCAAACACACTGCGGGTCCGCACGTGGAATGACTAGATCAGGGCAGTCGATCAAAGAATTAATGGCTATGATGACACGCAGTTTAACAAAACTATGATTAACGCCCTAAAATGATAAAATACCTCATTCTTTTGATCTAGCCAACGAAATAACTTGAAATTTTAAACATAGGTTTAATTCATGAACAGAAATAATGTGGAGTAGGTTTTTAAGCTTATAACGCACTTTTTAACGAGCTAAATTACCCTATGTGTTTTATTCTAGGGTTTGAAATATACCTTAATCCAACTGTTGGATTGAGGAGATCTCGATTTCTCTGAGCTTGTAGATTGTCCTCGCTTAATTTTGTAAAAGACTCCTCAGCTTGATGATGTCTAGATCGAGGGATATGACTCCATTGACGGAAAAGGCTTGCACTCGCCGGAATCTGGTCGCCGACAGCAGCTGATCGGTGGATTTGATGTTGGGAAATCTTAGGGAGACTCCTAAGAGCTCAAACAAAGAATAAAAGTAACTAGAAGAGCTCGGGTGGAGAGAGGTGGTAGCTTGAAGAAAATGAGAGCTCAAATGATGTTTTACCCTATTCAAAATGTCCTTTGATTGAATCAAGGGCCAAGATCAGTTGTTTAGAGTATTAGATGATTGACATGTATCATGGAGGGTGGTTAGGAGCAGAGGAATAAAGGATAAGAGGACACATGAGGTGGAAATGTTGCAAATCTGGTTTTGATGATGACAAACATGTTTCTATTATGTTTTGCTTGGCTAACCCATTTCTGGTACAAAAGATCAAAGCAACTCAAACCAACTCAAGATCGGGTCCAATTGTGTCTAAATATACTATTTTTCTTTTCTTGAGTCAATTGTAATATAACTGATCCCCTAGCTAAGTAACCTTGCACGCACACACTCAGGAGGAGAGCTTGAGTGAATTAGAGTTTTCTGTTCAATTTTTTTTTCAGATCGTCCTGGACGATATTCACATCATCCTGGACGATCAAGTAAAAATAGAAACCCTAATTAGGGCGACCAAGTTAAGTCTGTCTGATTAATCCGATCATCCTGGACGATCATTACATCGTACGAGATGATAGGCTCAAATCAAAAATTCTCATCCGCCAGATCAAGTTAGGCAAGTTTTATTTTTAGATATTTGGACTGATCGTCCCAGATACAATCATGCCTAAATTAGTCTGGTAATTAAGGAAAGCAATTAATATTTGATTGATACGATCATATCATCCTCGACGATCGCAGGATCATCCTGGACGATCAGGATCATCTAGTGTGTTTCAGCTGTACGTCCAGAGCGGTGCTCAGGACGATTTTGCTACTATTTGAACTAATCGTACAGGACGACAAAATCATCCTGGACAATATCCGTATCATCTTGGATGATCAAGTCATTTTTAGGTCATCCAGCACAAGTTTCTCTGGACGACCAGAGCGGTCTTCTGGACGAAATTCCTCAATTTACACTAATCCTCCCGGACGATCGTAGAATCGTACGGGACGATATGAACAAATTTTTCTACTGATCATCCAGAAGAGCCAGATCGTCCAGGCTGAAACAGCTGATTTTAAACTGATCGTACAGGACGATCTATCGATCATCCTGGACGATCTTGGCCGACCAGTTGAGATTTAGGGCAAATTTTGAGCCCTCCTATAGAAGATTTTTTTCTTTCAACAAGAAAAATCTTTTGCCACTTTCCTTTACAGAGAAACCCTAGAGAGAGAGTTTGGCAGAGACAGAGAGGATCTTGTGAGGGGGAGTTTGTGAGGGATTCATGAAGGTTGCTCCAAGCAAGGATCAGAGTCATCTTCTTCGTTCGTCGTCTCTCGTCTAGTTGGTGTTCTTTGTGAGAGGATCATTCGGAAGAAGATCCGGGTTCTCTGCCCGCTTCAGGAGGAAGCAAAAAGGAGGTCAGGTTCTCTGCCTGCTTCAGGAGGAAGCAAAAGGAGTCCGAGGTTCTCTTCCTGCTTTAGCAGAAAGCGAAAGGAGGTTAGGTTCTCTGCCTGACCGTGTCGGTGAGAAGGAGTTTTTGTACAGGCTTCTCCACCTTGCTATGGGAGCAGAATGAGAGTCACTTTGGTTTAGTGCAATACCCAGAGGAGAGGGTCCGGGGAGTGGACGTAGGTCAAGTTGACCGAACCACTATAAAAATCTGGTGTGTTCCTTCTGATTACTTTTCGCACTTTAGTTTTCTGTGATTATCTGCTTGGGTGAAATTTGTGTTTAATTTTTCATTTGAGTATTTACTTGTTTTTACTATATATCATAGAAAAGATTTTTACTGTTGCTCTCGAATTTTTAAATATCCAATTCACCCCCCTCTTGGTTAGCCTCAGGACTAGTTCATCAGGGCTTAACATCCCTATCGAACTTTCAAGTGGTATCAGAGCGGGTTTCGTAAAATCTAGTTTTGAAAAACTTTTGAATTTGATCTATGGCTAACTTTGGTAATCGTAATACTGCTGAAGGTTATTCAATTATATGACTGTCATTGTTTGATAACATACCTTTTGATTTTTGGAAAACTCGCATATCCACTTTTCTTCAATCAATTGATTATCGTATGTGGATGTTTGTTAAGGATGGATACGAACAACCTTTTAGAATGATTAATAATGTGAAAACTGAACTGCCCTTTACTGACTGGACTTTTGATGATCGTGATTTAGCACAATTGAATGCCAAATGCTTGAACTATTTTTTCTATGCTTTAAAATCTAAGGATTACATGCATGTTTCAACTTGTACAACTGGAAAAGAGATTTGTGATAGATTGTACATCACTTATGAGGGTACAACTGAAGTCAAACAGTCTAGGTTAAACATATTGCTTCATGACTATAAACTATTTCGTATGAAACCTACTGAATTTATTTCTGAAACATATACATGGTTCACTCAAATTGTCACCTCTTTGCATGCCTTAGGCAGAGAACTTACAAACTATGAAAGAGTGATCAAAATTCTTAGATGTTTACCTTCTTCGTATGATGCTAGGGTAACTGTAATTACTAAATCTAAAGATTTGAATACTTACTCTATTGATAGCTTACTTGGATCACTCATTGCTTATGAGCAAGGGGTGAACCAAAGACAGCTTGATGCAAGTGAAAAGAAGAAGGAGAAAATAGTGGCACTGAAGGCCAACGAGAGTGATACTAGTTCTTTCGGGTCTGATAGCGATGATGTTGCCTTAATCACTAGGAAATTCAAAAGCTTTCTAAGGAAGAAATATAAGAACTTTCAGAAGTGGAACAAGGGGAAGTCCAGCAAAAATTTTAAAGGTTCATCTGAAACTGTTTGTTTTGAATGCAGGAAGACTGGACACATTAAGGCTGATTGTCCTACACTTAAAGCTCACCTAAGCAAGGAGAAGGGTGAGGAGAAATACAAGTTCAGAAAGGATAAGAAGCGGATTCAGAAGGCATTATGGGCAGATTCTGCTTCCGACTCCTCTGAGACTGAAGCTGAAGAGGAGGAAATAAATTTGTGTCTAATGGCTGATGATCATCCTGATCAGTCTGATCAAGAAGAGGTATGTGAGCTTTCTTACGATCAATTACTTAAAATATCTGAAAGAATTCATGCATCGTATAGGAAGCTTAAGAAAACTCATGCTAGCCTGAAACTAGAATTTCTGAATTTACAAAAAGAGCATGAAATTTTAATTAAAGATCATTCTACGATTGATTACAATCACATGTCTTTACTTGATGAGTTTGATGAATTGAACAAAAAATATTCTGATCTGACTACTGAGCATGATTTACTGAAAACCACGCATGTTGATTTAGAAAAAGCTTTCAAAGAATTAGACAATCTGGCATGTGAAGTGGAGAGTAGCAATGGTTCTTTGAAATTTGAAATTGTAAGTTTAAAGAAATAAAATGAATTTTTGAAAGTTAAGATTAGTGCTTTTGAGAAACATAAAATACCTCCTACGTTTGCACAGTTTTATGCACCTTCACCTTTTGCAGAATCTGGTTCAAAATCATCAAAGCATGTTTCATACAAACCTGGAAAGAGGCATTATCACCCACGTAGATTGGTTAACCATTTTCTTGGTGTTAGATATTTTTCTTGTAGCATGTTAGGACACATTTCCCACACATGCACTGTTCACTGTAGTACACATTGGGTATAGAGGCCAAAAATGCCTGTTTCACAGCACAGCACACATGCATTATATTCTTCTTTTTTATAAGAAGGAACCCAAACCTATTTGGGTTCCTAAATCTGACATTTGATAATTTTGTAGGTGTGCTCTCATACAAGACCTCGTGAGAGCATATGGTACATGGACAGCGGATGTTTAAGACACATGACTGGAGATGCAAATCAGTTCATTTCGCTGGAGGCCAGGGCTGGAGGCAAGGTTACACTTGGAGATGATACCACCAGAAAGGTGGTAGGTTCATGTATAATTGGTGATTCAAAAAATTTTATGATTGACAATATTTTGCTTGTAGATGGACTAAAACACAACCTGCCGAGCATCAGTCAACTATGTGACAAAAGATACAGCATCAAATTTCTACCCACTTACTACATTTTAAGCTTAAATAACAAAGTTGTTTTGTAAGGACAAAGGATCAATAATGTCTACAAGCTGGATGTAAGTTGCATTAAAGCTGAAAATTCAATTTACTTAAAAACTGCTGCTGATGAGTCTTGATTGTGGCATAGGAGATTATGTCATACCAGTATGAAAACCCTTAAGAGAGTCACCCAAAAGGACTTAGTTAGAGGTGTGCCCAAGCTTAAGTTTATTAAAGACCCCCTGTGTGATGCCTGTCAGGTAGGGAAGCAAGTCCAGACCTCCTTTCACTCTGTTAAGGACATTAGCACCTCTAAACCTTTAGAAGTCCTTCACATGAACCTTTTTGGACCCATTAGCACTACCATCTTAGGGGAAAAGTCTATGGTTTTATAATTGTTGATGATTACTCAAGATTCACTTGGATTAAATTTCTGTCAGATAAATCTGAGTCATTTGATGAATTTAAGTCCTTCTCCACTTGGATTCAGAGGAAGTTAGGTTGTGAGATCTTGATTATTCATAGTGATCTTGGTGGAGTGTTTGAAAATATGAAATTTAGAAGTTTTTGTGAGGAGCAAGGGATTAGTCATAATTTTTCAGCTCCTAGGACCGCTCAACAGAATGGGGTAGCTGAAAGGAAGAGCAGGACCTTAGTAGAAGCCGCTAGAACTATGCTTCCTGAGTATTCACTGCCAAAATACTTTTGGGCTGAAGCAGAAAACACTACCTTTTATGTGCTGAATAGGGTGAATGTAAGATCAAATCTGAACAAAACATCTTATGAGATCATCATGGGTAGAACTCCAAACCTGTCCCACCTCCATGTCTTTGGCTGTAAGGTTTTCATTTTGAACAACGGGAAATTATCCTTAGGAAAGTTTGACCCCAAATCTAATGAAGGAGTGTTCTTTGGCTATTCTAGTGTGGAGAAATCTTTTAGGGTGTTCAATAAGAGGACTTTAGTGGTGGAAGAGTCAACTCATGTGGTGTTTGATGAATCTGATCCTAAGGTGACTAGAGTTGAGGAAGAAGAAGAGGTAGAGGAGATTACCCAAGGGGTTGAAAATACAAATCTGGAGGAAAGGGTAGAACCTCAAACCACAATGCCTAGAGATTGGAGATATTATTCTAGTCATCCTATAGAACTGATCTTAGGAGACCCTTCTGAAGGTGTTAAGACTAGGCATAGACTTAGGAAGGAAGTAAACCACTCTGCCTTTATCTCAATGACTGAACCCACCAACATCAATCAAGCCCTTTCTGATGAGTTTTGGATCTTAGCTATGTAAGAGGAATTGAATCAATTTGTAAGGAATGATGTTTGGGAGTTAGTAGAAAGACCTAAAAATCAAAGTATTGTGGGAACCAAGTGGGTCTTTAAGAATAAGATGAATGATTCTGATGTGGTGGTTAGGAATAAGGCAAGATTGGTGGCTAAGGGGTATAATCAGATTGAGGGATTGATTTTGAGTAGACCTTTGCCCCTGTAGCTAGATTGGAAGCCATTAGAGTGCTACTAGCCTTTGCCTATTATAAGGAATTTAAGCTGTTTCAAATGGATGTCAAGAGTGCATTTTTAAATGGGGTAATAAAAGAGGATGTTTTTGTAGAATAACCCCCAGGTTTTGAGAGTTCCCAATATCCAAATCATATTTACAAATTAAAAAAGGCCTTATATGGATTGAAACAGGCACCCAGAGCTTGGTATGAGAGGCTTAGCACATTCCTATTAGAAAGAGTGTTTGTTAAGGGGAGCGTAGACACCACCCTTTTTCTGAGGAGAATAGGGGAAGACTTACTCATTGTCCAGATCTATGTTGATGATATAATTTTTGAATCTTCTGATAAATATTTATGTGATGAGTTTTTTAAAATAATGAGTAAAGAGTTTGAGATGAGTATGATGGGAGAATTGTCCTACTTTTTGGGATTTAGCATAAGGCAAATGGATGATGGAACCTTTCTCAATCAATCTAAATACACTAAGGACATTTTGAAGAAATATTAAATGGACAAAGCCAAGCCAATTAACACTCCCATGAGCTCCTTTGTTCAGTTAGATAAGCATTCAAGTGGAAAATCTATTGATCAGAAGAAGTATAGAGGAATAATTGGATCACTGCTTTACCAGATTGCTAGCAGACCTAATATCATGTTTAGTGTTTGTCTTTGTGCTAGGTTTCAGGTTGATCCTAAAGAGTCCCACCGGACTGCTGTTAAGAGAATTCTTAGATATCTTTTAGGGACCCCAAACCTAGGAATCTGGTACCCTAGGCATAACACCTCATTTAAGATTATTGGATATTCTGATTCTGACTTTGCAGGGTGTAGGGTGGATAGAAAGAGCACTTCTGGAACTTGTCAATTCATAGGATAGTCTTTAGTCTCCTGGTCCAGTAGAAAATAGAACTCAATTGCACTGTTTACTTCTGAAGCTGAGTATATTACCTTAGGAAGTTGTATGGCCCACGTTCTTTGGTTGAAGAAATAAGTCTTGGACTTAGGATTACCTGTGGGTACAATTTCTATTATGTGTGATAATACTAGTGTCATCTGCATCTCTAAGAATCTAATCCAACATTCTAGAACCAAACACATTGACATAAAGCATCACTTCATTAGGGACCATGTTACGAAAGGGGACATTGAGCTACATCATGTAGCAACTAAAAACTAGCTGGCTAACATATTTACTAAACCACTAGCCTTTGACTCATTCAGCATTTTGCGGACCAGATTAGGAGTGATTGATATAAATGTCTGATTCTGATGACTGCTGATTTCTAATTTTTTTGATTTTTATTCTATTTCTGTTAGTTAGTTTTTTGATTTGATTATTTGATTTCAGTTATTTTTATTTTTTCTTCTGCTGATTTCTGTGTTAGCCTTCGTGTTAGGTTGATATGAGTATTTATATTGATGTAATTTTCTACCTATTTTTATTTACTAGTTCATCTCTTTTATTTACTGTTTTATGATTTTCAAAATCTGATCACTGCTTGCTACTTCTGATAAACTGGATTTCTGATTGAGAGTTTTATCTTGTTTTTATTTGGAAGCTGGTAAGTAGTGATTGATTCCACTGGATCTATTAAAGGGAAGAAACATTGATGATTATTTCTCTTCCCCTAACTCCTTTACTGATGTATTATTTCTTTTGGATAAATATCCTCTTCAAAATTAAAATATTTATTTTTGAAATAGAGATTTATTTTATCCTACAGTAATCTATTTCATATGAATAGTGTTTTCAAAGTCTTTAGTCATTATCATGATTTTCTAAACCAAGTGATTGTATTTATCAAACGACGTATGGCTTTTATTTTATGAATTACTCTTCCTTATTGTGGAGAGTGTCTCCTATGTCTGGAAGGTAATTTTACAGCTGAGATCCTTTAACGAGTTTGAGAGGCAGAAAGCTTATAAAAGATGCGCAGGGCACCAAACAAATTGAAAAAGAGGCATAAAATGAGCCCAAAGCTGAAAAGATGTGAAATATCAACAAACTAAAACATACACAAAGTGTATCAAAAATTAAAAGATGCACAAAGCACCAAACAAATTAAAAAAGAGGCACAAAATGAGCCCAAACCAGGCTTTCTTCCCTTTCAGATCGTTAAATGTCTTAGAAAAATCCGTGTGCCACTTAATATTTTCAAAAGCTTGAGTTTGAAAATCCTGATTTCTGATTTATTACTTTGTAACACTATTATATCAGATATTTTTCTGGAACGAGGCTTGAAAGGGTCTCTTTTCGAATCTAATTTCTTTTCTTCTGAATTAGATTTTTGTTTTGAAAGAGATTTTCATCTATAAGGCGCCCGAGGTGGGAGTTACGAAAGTCAATTTTTCTAACTTTTTCTGGATTTCAATGCTGTCAATCATCTTTTTATTAGTTTTTGGATTTAAAATCAAGGAAAATTCTGATTTACTGTAGCAGATTGATTCAAAAAAAAAGAAGAAAAAAAAATCAATGGTTTTTTGTGTTCTCATTTCGAGTTTTATTCACTTTGGTTTTATTTTTTTATTTTACTGTTTGAGTTTTTGGGATCCCTGATCTTTCATCTCTATCCGCCATCTTTTTCCTATTTTCTTCACATCGTCCTGGACGATCCACAGATCGTCTTGGATGATCCACAGATTGTCCTGGACGATCTTCTTCATCCTGGATTATCCAATAATCATCTTGGATGATCAATTCAAATCATCCCCACTCTGATCATACTGCTGAGAAATACCAATTATTGGTGATCGTCCTGGACGATCCTTACATCATCTTGGATGATATGATCCATATCTTCATGATCTAATCAAACGGCTGAGAATGCGCCAATTATTAGTCATCGTCCTGGATGATCCACCACATCGTTCAAACTATCCACGTGTCAGCAGCTGGACGATTCGAATTCGACCCGTCCGACACACTTATTGCACATCATCCGGGACGATTCACCTAATTGTCCTGGATGATACTTTTCGTCAATGGTCATCCGGCTTGACTCCTCGGGACGATCTCTGACCGCATTTTGACCAATCATCCTGGACGATCTGACCGCCTATGTGTAATCATCCTGGATGATCTCTGGTTGTCCTGACGATCTTATCGCCTTTTTGACCAATCGTCCTGGCCGTCATAAATGCACATATCATCCTGGACGATCTCACGAGCGTACGAGACGATCCAGCTGACTTCTATTTAAACAGCTGATTGCTTCAGTCTTTTCCACACATCTCCTTCCACTCTCCCTCACTTATGCTTTCTAATGGCTGGCGAGAAGCATTCTAGGTAAAAGGGTACGAGCTCCTTGCGAGGGAATGTTGATCCCCGCTTTCCCAATGCAGCCGATCAGGCTACCTTCGAGTGCTATCTTGAGGTGGGATCACACAGTCAAAAATAGTAAACCCCCGTACTCTTACATATCCTATTCTCGATCTTTTTGCGCACACCTCCCTCACTTTCATCCTTACCCTCACCTTTCCATTTAGCCTTGAACTTCTTCAAGTCTTCTTCGCCAATCTGCGTATTTCTGCTGACTATTCCACCCTCCGCTCCTATGTGAATCAACATCCAATAGAACTCACAGCCCAGGACTTTCATAACATCCTTCAGCTCTCTGTGACTGGTGATAAAATGCACACTCTTATTACTGACCCTGACTATGATTGGAGTGTCGCCAATCACTTTCTTTGAAATACGAATGCACCCTACCACGATAATGCTTGCACTTCCCTCCTTAAGAATGCACGGACCATTCAGCACGTCCTTCGTTCCTCCATCATCCCAAAGGCTGGGGATCAAATTCACATCACCCCGTTACTATCTCTGACCACATATTACATCTTGGCCCACCAAAGCTTCAATGCCACTGACCTTCTTATCAGATACATTGAGCACCTCACCACTATTAGGGATCCGGGTCATAGACGTCATCCCAATCTAGCCTTAGGACATATCATTGCATATGCCTTGGAAACCAAATATGACCTACAGTATCCCTCCTTGCTTCTTCACCAATAATTCATTCCATGTACTCCACAACACCCGACTACATCCGGAGCCCACCCCGGATGTTGAGGAGGAAGAGGAAGAAGTTGTTCCCGTTCCAGCTGCACCAGATGCACCTACTCCCCTTCGCATTGCTTCTCCTTTTAACCATCTGGTACAGTGGTTCGACCGATGAGAGGCCCGCTTCGATTCCTATGTTGCTGCCCAGGAGCAACAGCATGCGGAGGATCTGCAATGCTTTACTAACTATGATGCTCAGCAACAACAGCAGCATGACCAGGACATTGCCTGAATTGGAGCCCACTTCGCCGCCATTCAAAGTTATTTTACACCACCACATCCACCTCCTCCTTCTGATCAGGATCTACCTCTGTTTTAGTTTTGTGTTTTCTAGTTTTTTTTCTGTTTGTACTGTTGTTTTTGTTTTTCTGTGTGCCCTCCTCCTTTTTGTGATGTCAAAAGGAGGAGTTAGTTGTAGTAGTTTTTATTCTTGATTTTTGTTGTAGTAGTTTTTGTTCTTGTCTTGTGTTGGTTACTTCATGTGTAGTTGTGTTTCCTGTACTATTCTGGTTGTTCAATAAAATTTGAAAAAATTTGATTTTCGATCTCCTAGTTCTTTTATTTTTTAAACTACTACACATTGTGGGTCTCGAAAAGGATTCTATTTATGGGGATAGAATATAAAGGGTACGACCGTACTATCCCGTGGGACAAAACGATCGTAGACCTTTATACTCTACACAAGTACGCCAATGGGAGGGCAGATGGGATTATACATATGATTAACCATAGAGGATAGAGGCTTTCACCCGCACACCCCGATGGGTAATAATATGCGTAACCCAAGAGTCACAAGATTTCTCCCATCCGATACATCAGCTCGAACGGGGTTTATTTGATATGGGGATCGGTCTCCTACGGGCGCAAGCCCCTGTGGTTAATTACATCTTAGACCATGGACTAAGAAAACTCTCGATTAAGGACGCTATATTATTCTCTCAAATGAATTTGGAGCGTAGGAAAAATTTCTAGGATCTTCCTAGTCAAGGGGAAAAGATAGGCTCAACTTGGTTATTTCAACATACACGGATCACATAAGCACTCGGCTGGTCAAACTAAAAGAAACTAGAAGAAGAAATCACTTCATACCACATGCGTGAGAGAAAGATGGAAGCGGCGCCATCCACCTGACGCGGATAGGCAGGGTTTGTAGCCCCAGAAGGAGGAGGAGCTTACCCACCGATGAGGCATACTACGAGACACTGATAGCAGTATCCTTGAGCCCTAAATCTAAGGTGGGTTTAGCGTTACACACAACACTAAAACTCGTGTCCTAACTAATGCCTCCTGGACTTATATCTTGCCTGAAAAAGAAAGCCAGCTAAAACTACCTAATCGTATAAAATCCATGTTGTCCGGTCTTTATGAAAGATGGGTGGGTGGCTAAATTTTTGGAATTTTGAGGTCGACATCTAGAGAGATTTTCTAAGTGACCTCGGACTTATGTATGGTACTATGCTCCTAAGACTAATGCAATTAAATTTTAATTTTAATTAGTTACTAATGCAATGCATGCTGATTAAATATCCAAATTAGAAATGCATGAAATTTTAAAAAAAAAGCTTATAAAAAATAATTTTTTAGAAAGACCAGGCTTCCCTAGGTTCAGAACCTCATCCTCATAGGTCGAATTATCTGAACTCTACCCTCAGGCGAGGAAGTGTCTAAACAAGGAAGAGAGAATGCATCAGTATGCATGTGACCCCGGATGATTCTGGCTGTTCCCTAAATCGTTATCTTTCTATGTTATTTAATTCTTAAAATTTTAATTTTAATTATGAGTAGAAAAATTATCCATAAAGAGCCTAGTGAGTCAGGCACATACACATGCAAGAAAGAAACCTATAAAATCATGCCATTTCTACTGCACAGACATGTAAGTAAATCATCACATCAAAATCACAGAAAAGAGTGTCCAAAGTCCATGGCAAGTGCCATAAAATATGCATCCCATAGTATAGAAAAGTAGTGGTGGCCAGGCTCCACCGACAACAACCTGGATTCTAATCCTATAGAATGACGCAAGTTTTAAAATGAGGCATTTCTATATCTTGATCTTCATCTTCTAGTCCTTCTGTGGATCGCCTTCTTTTAGTCTTCTCATAATATACCGCTAATAGGATATTCAAATGAAAAGAAATTTTTCGTGAAGGGATTTTCTTTTCCCTTTAGATCCCTAATCTTCTATTAAAATGCCCCATTTTAGAAACTTTCACAACTCTTGACATTAAATACATTACATCAGGATTATAAAAGAAAAATCTAGACTCTCCTGCAGGGTTATCCTAAACAATAAAAATTAATCATCCCAAGCAGTTGTATATATGAAATTAAAGTACTCAATCTAGCCACACTTAGCCATACTCTTATTTATTTGGGGGCTAAGAAGCTGAAGCACCTGTAGCAATTATTTATAATTTACTTATTTTTAGCCCCCTTTTAGCACTGTATGAGCATGGCCACCTACAGAAAATATCGTCAGTATCAAAATCATTCCTAACCTATGGGTAATCTATCGTCATTACATCACAGAAATAATGCAGTAAATAAAATCATTACAGAAATCAACACAGAAAAAACTAACACAAGTATACTAACACAAATAACACACGTGCCACATGCAAGAGCGCTCACATCACAGAAGCAGAAAGAAAGAAAACACGGGCCTAACCTAGAGTTAGAAGTTGTGTTCTAATCAAAACAAAATCTAAGTGTGTGTAGGTTGTGTGGTTTTAGGTGTATCCTACATGGGATGATTTAGTTAAAGTTATTTGTAACTTAATTTGTAGAAGGTTAGAGGGAAGTTTTAGTTTAAGTGTAAGTATTAGTAATTTAGAATTGATTTTTTTTTTAGGATTTTTATTTTTAGTATTTAATTTATTACTATCTTTGTTGCTCACTAAGGCCGTGAGGTTTATTTCACCCTCCTTGAGGCTAATTTAATAGCCTCGTAGGCTTGAGTTATCCAATAGTAGCCAACTTTGTTGAGTCATTTTAGTTTGTTGGCAATTAAAAAGAAGGTAGTTTATGTGATTTATTATTGATTAAGGAGTTTGTTGATTGATTTTAGGGGGTTAGTTAATGATTTGATTAAACTTTGATTCAGTTATTAGATTATGAGATTTTGGGTTGTTGAATTTTCTAATGAGTTTCTTATACTGTTCACTTAGTTAATTGAGTTCTAATTCATTAATGTTTAATATTAGAGAATTTTGGAAGTAGTTGTATAGTTAATTAAAAGATAGTTTGATTAGAGTTTTAGAGGTCACTTTATTTGATGAGTCTTAATTTGGATTTGATCTCTTGATTTATCTCTCATCCTTAAGTTTAGTTTGTGAATAAGTGATTAGTGAATTCATTAGACTTAATTTAGGTGTGTGTTTAAGCTTCCCTTTTTTTTTATATATGTGATGATCATAGTTTGACTAGGAGGTGATTAAGATATAAACCAAATTTAGTTCAAACTTATGTTCAAGCTTTACTTTTCAATAGTTATATTAGTTAGGGTTTAATTAGGAGTTAGATGTCTTTTTATACCTATGATCTCTTACTAATTTGTTAGGGGTTTTAATTATAGATTGATTGTTATTAATGATTAATTAAACATAGATATTACTATACTAACCCTATGGTAAGATGTCACTACATTCTCTATGTTTCAATATCTCTATCCTAAAGGGAGCATGCATCCTAAGTCTATGTTATCTAAGACTTATCCTTAAGTTTTTGTCCTTAAGTGTTACTAGTATTGTAGGATGAAAATGAATCTATTTCTAACCCCTTGGACATTCGTACATGTTGACGAGTTTAGGGTTCTAAAAGAAATAAAAAGAAAATTCTAGTGTAATTGAAGTTACTACAAGGTCCTATGGTTGGGGAGCGTACAACCGATGGGGCTTCTAAGGGGCTATCTAAGTTTGGAGGAAACTTACAGCACCGGGGGCTATGACCCGATGGCTCTGCCCGTAGCACCTCCACCGGAATGAATGGGGGCGAGTGATTTACTTAGTGTAGGCTCCTTCGTCTAGTGCTCCAAAGTTCCTTCCCCTTTTTATTTTCCCAAAAGTACCTCGCAAAGCACAGATAAACAAAGGAAAGGGTGTATTAGAGCACAATAATATTAATTGTATGAATAATAAAATATTATTAAAACATTAACGTACCTTATTTTTATCGGGCTTGTATACTGGTCGAGCCACCTGCACCCTTGAATCTCTAAATTTTCTAAGCGCTTTACCACGTTTTATCTCAAAACACAAGTTATAAGAGTTGCAAGAAGATAAAGAAAGGGGTAAATAGGAAAGGAGAGCTACCACATGTTTTACACATAAGATTCTAACAAGTGCAAAAAGAAAGAAACATATTTAGAAAAATGAATGTAAGCATCTTATTGTTGGGCGTGTCTTCTCTAAACTAAACATGCCCATAACACATCCTTTACTCTCATCGAAGCTAAACACAAGTGAGAGAAAAGAGATTTTGATGCTATTTGCTCTTCCCATGATTTGAACAAGCGTTTAGAACATTCAGCCCTATTGCCCACATCATCTATATATAAAAACTCAAATTGATGGAAAAGAAACAAGCTTCAAAACTAGAACCCAAAAAAGACTTTTCCACTTTGAATCCAAACATACCTCCACTTCGCATTTATCTAAAACCGTCTTTAAAATCAAATACAAGTGAAAGAAAGAAGACTTAATCCATTAAAATTCGTTCCATTCCAAGAAAACTCAAAGAAACTTTCAACACCAAATCCCTCTCAAATGCCAAGCCACTTATAACATTCTCAAACCCCAAACAAAAAGTTCGCAAAACCTCAAAGCAAAGTTACACACAAAACTTTTCAATATAAAATCTACTTCAACCCCTTCTAAACACAAGAATGAATTCTTTCATCGTGGGATATTATTCAAGAAAATTCTCTAACAAGAAAGCTTCGCAAATCTTTTTGTTATAAAACATCCACAAAAACATATCATAAAACTTCTCAATACAAAACAACTTACAAAGCCTCTTTTTTTGTTTTAGTTTTTTTAACAATAGATAATCTCATAAAACTTTCCAACATGCTTAATTTTACCAAAAGCAATAAGAAGTACCTCAAATAACAACCTATTTTACTCATGCAAAAAGATAATCCACCATCCTTCTTTCTAAATCAACCATACAACATAAGCTAGTGCAAAATAATCCTTCTAAGATCTTATAACCATCAAGTAACTAAGTGTAAGAAACATGCTTGTGAAATTCACAGATAGAGTTTTGAGCATATGCCAAATCACTCCCCATACTTCCACCAAAGCTATCTTGATACGACATGTATGTTTTGAGAATGAGAGCTAAAGTCACATTTCTCCAAAGCCATCAAAATTTCCAACATAAAACATCTCGTAAAGCTTCCCAATCATAAAACAACTTATAAAATCTTTTAACATAAAATGACTCGTAATACTTTGCATCCCAAAGTACTTTTATTTTGTAACAAATAGTTACTTGTAGGAAAAGAAGAGGAAAGGATCGCCCCCACCTATTCAACACAAACTCAAAAGAAATACCAAAATCCACCAATATGACTCATGAAGCAAATGTAAGTCAAATAAAACTTTTATATGAAACCATGAACCAAATGAATGTTTCCCAACACACGAACCAAAAAGATACTTTTCCAACACAAAAGAGTATAACAACCTTCCAAAACAAAGCAAATTTCGGAATTTTTCACCGCAAAAATACATTCCAACAACACTTAAAGCTTATCAACAAACTTTCTTTTTTCATGCTTCATGCCAACGAAAATTTCAAAAGGAGCTCTCAACCTAAATTCACAAGCATACTTTTGCCAAACGTACAATATTTTGCCAAAGGTTACACCCAACAATTCATCTTGAAGATAATGTGGAGAGGTTAGAACTTTACCCAAAATTTATACTAAAAGAAAGATAAACATAGATATCAATTCCATGGATTAGCTACAAATGTTTGAAAGCTCTAAATTGTATCATAACCAAAGGAGATAAAGTTCCAATAAGGCACCCACATAACGTGCCGCAAGAAAGTTTCAGCATTTAAATTTGTGAAAAGCAACATTCTAAGTCTCCATTCGTGTATTTAAAGAAAGATTTCAGATTTTTGCACTTAAATGTTTGCAAAGAAACAATGCTCGTCCACAAGTATCATCAATAAGGTCTAGAAGGAAATCACAAATATTAACAAATCTTACTTAACCTTATCCCAAATGAACGATCATAACAAGCATTGCCATTTCTCCTTGAAGTAAACTAATCTAGGAAAATATTAATATAAAATGAAAGAGAATATATCATGGCCATTTGAGATCTTTCAACACAAAGTTTCAATATGAATGAAATCTTATTGGGGCATTTTATCAAACAACGAATATGCAGTACTAAGAAGATCAATGGAACCTATCAATGTGAAAATCATGCTTTACACCCTAACGGAAAAGAAGGTATATATATTTATCCGCATGCTTAGTTAACCCATGACAATGCCACCTCTACTCATTTCGCTAGAAAACTTCAAATGAAGGAAGATATCATTAAACCATAGCCTTTAGGTAGACTTTTCAAAACATGATCATGGCATTTTGAATAAAGTTGTTCGATGCAATCCACATAAAGTATGTCTATTCATAAATCAACATGGCATATATGTCATTATCAGACAACTACAATGTAGAACAATCCCTCATAATCAACAATAATGTATAATACATCATAGCTTAAACGATCATCTCTATGAAGTAAACTTTGCTTCAAATAAATCTACACTTACCATAGTCACTTATGCAAGATAGATTTCACATTAAGCCAATCAAATCAATTTCATTTTGGTAATGAGAAAGATTGAAGGAAAAAGAAAGAAGGAAGGGAATAAGAAGAAGAAGAGAATGAAATGATTATCTTGATCCAAGCATGCGATCTTTCCAACATTTTTTTTATGAAACTTTAACTTCAAATATGTGTACATAAACACTCTCTCATTTTTTTATTTTTTTATTTTTTTTTAACACAAGATCACAACACTTATAATGAACAACAATAAAGAGAAGTAAGCGTCAAGAATGTATTTCTTCTTTCAAGTCTAAAATATGCATGCTTAAGGACTTTCATCTCATTCGATTCAAGCAACCCCACTTGCGACGACATAATATAGGTTCCAACAAAAGTGTATGAATCACTTTTAAATCTCCTTCACATATACACCAAAGTTTAGAACCCTTTCAACTCAAAACACATAACCCCTTTCTCAATGACATTTCACCAAACACCTTGTGTGCATGTTTTGATAGAGGACAAAATAACCTTCCGTGACTCTCATCATTTTCACACCTAAAACTCTAAGTCATATAACAAAAATGAAGTGTAAACTTTGCTCATTCTCCAACAAGACAACTCAACACATTATAACAAAATCAACATCATTTGTAATTAAGTCATCGCAAACTAGCATAGGATCCAACATAAATTATAAATGCATTCATTGGGAGAAAAATGACTAGAGATATAATGACGTATACACTATAGAAGCTTCACTTATACTTTTAGTTTTTAGCCAAGAGAAGTTTTGCATCAATGTGACTTGTCATCCACAAAATCACCCATAAGATTTTGAATTAAAATGAGAGAAAGCTAGGGAAGCTAAGGTAGAAGAAGAAGATTAAGAAGAAGGAAGAGAAGGAGATTGAGAAGGAGGATTAGAAGAAGAGGAAGAAAAGGGAGAAGAAGAAAAGAAAGAAGAAGAAGAAGAAGAAGAAGAAGAGAAGAAAGAAGAAGAAGAAGAAGAAGAGAAGAAAGAAGAAGACGAAGAAGGAAAGAAAGAAAAAGAAGGAGTAAGGAAGGAAGAAGGAGAACAAGCTCACCTTGTGAGCAGAGGAGGGCCGGCGACTAGGGCAAGGGAGGCGACGAGGCTCTGGCCTCTCCTTGGCTTGGTCGGACAAGAAAAGCGAGAGAGGGAGGGCTTCCACCTCCTTAGCGTGCGAACCAGCCGAGAGGGAGAGGGAGGTGGTTTCGCCCCTTGCTTGCGAACCGAAGGAGACGACTGAGAGAGGGGAGGCGAATGAGTCCTCTCCAACTGAGGGAAACTCTCCTACTTGAGCGAATGTCAAGCCCGCGAGAACTGAAGTGACCGGGCGACATTATCCTATGCCGTGATAAGATTACACTGCTCGCGATCTTGCTGTAGCTGCCGAAGTCAGAAGGGAATGAGGTGGGAACAGTCGCGATAATATTTAAAATTTAGGGACATCGTAGCCGTAGAATTTATATGGATGAAAGCCACTTGATTTGAGTCCGAATCAAGTTCGATTCGACTCGATTTGAGTCGATTTGAGCTCAATTTAAATCCAATTAAATTTATTTGACATAATTTAATTTCAATTAAATTTATTTGACAAAATTGGGCATAAATCGAAGCCAATTCAAACCAAATTAATGCTCGACGAGACTCACCGACATCATTCGAGCTTAATTGAACTTCGTCGGGTCTAATTCGACTCGATTCGGGTCGCTTAGAGTTCAAATTGGGCTTGACACGGTCTAATTAAGTCAATCAAAGATATTCTAGGGTACTCGAATGGAAATCGAGGTCAACAAACGGAGCCCCAACATGCGCGGCAAACAACGAGTGAACCGTACATGTTGGCGTTGACCTCCCCTACCTCTAAGAAGGTGCAACCCCATGACCCACTGTGGAGAATCACTAGGAAAATGAAATCCTACAATCAACTAATGAGATTAAGGCAACATGTAGTCACACAATATTCATACAATAATGTCCCACCATGACATGCTCATACAGTCACGCAGTGATCATGCAACCATGCGACTATGAGATGATCATTCCATCACACTACCATCATTCATGCCACATAATAATCATATAACCATAGAACTAGCACATACTTAGGTTACAAGTATCTCATCATCAAATCATGCAAAAATGATGTGATCACTCAGTAATACATAATCGAGTCAAACACACATAACCATAAAATATTCATATGATCATACAATAATTATCTGGTTACATAACAATCACTGAATCATACGATAGGCTAAGTAGATAATCATGCAATAATTATAAAGCAATTACATAGTCATACAATGATTCACACGATCATGCAGCAATCACTCGATATTATGCTCACATAATTATATGAAAGTCATCAAATCATGCAATGATCATACGGCCATTCACCAATCATTCAATCATACAAAGATCACTCAATCATGCAAGCATGGTGGGATAGAAGAGAGAAGGAAACCTAACAATCGTCTGACCGACTCGAAACAACGAATGAAAGAGACTCAATGCTCACTAGACCAATAATGAGAAGGAGTCGAATGAGAGAAATCCACTATTTACCTAACCAGGTCGAAATGACAGAACAGGAGAAGAGGATCTCACGCTCATATGAACACAATTGAAGCAATAATATAAAGAGTTAAGAAAGATTCTACGATCACCCTAAACACGTGTCTAAGGTGATGCAGGGAGGAAGGAATTCAATAATCATTGGATTAGTTCCAAAATAGTGGAGGATAACAATCAAAGGAAAGTAAGGAGGAAAAACAAATAATGAAGGGAAGGAAATCATCTATCTGCCTGAGCACATCACAATAGCAGAATAGAGAAAGAGAAAAGGGTCCCTCATTCACCTAACCAATTTTGAAAACGGCGAATGGGGACGGCTCGATGTTTACCTGACCAAATTCGAAAACGGTAAAATAAAGAGTAAGGGGAGAGGGAGTTCAACATTCGCCTGACCAAATTCAAAAACGGCGAATAAGAACAGTTCAATATCCACTTGACCAAATTCGAAAACAGCGAATAAAGAATAGCTCAATACACATCTGACCAAATTTGAAAAGGATGTGTGGGAGCTTCCCATAATCTAATGTCTACTTGACCAAATTCAAAAACAACAGAGCAAAAGAGAAAGTGGCCAACATTCACCTGACCGTATTCGAAAACGGTGAATGGGACGACTCAATATTCGCCTGACCAAATTCAAAAATGGCAAAACTCAATAACCCCCAAGCATGAAATAAAAAATAGGGGGAATGAAGAGGTGGTGAAGTACGCCTCCCAGGGACTCTGTCGGGCACCCAACCAAAAAGGGGAGTTCAACATTCGTCTGACCAAATTCAAAAATGACAAATGAGAATAGTTCGATATTCACCAGACCAAATTCGAAAACGGTGAACAAAGAACCTACTCAAAACACACCTGACCAAATTTGAAGACGGAGTGTAAAGAGTATGCCAGGATCTAATGTTTGCCTGACCAAATTCAAAAATGGAAGGACAAAAGATGAAGAGTCCAACATTCACCTGACCAAATTCAAAAATAGTGAATGGAACAACTCAATGTTTGCATGACCAAATTCAAAAACGACGAAATAAAGAGCAAAGAGAGAGGAAGTTCTACATTCACCTAACCAAATTCAAAGACGACGAATGAGAATAGTTCAATATCCACCTGACCAAATTCGAAAATGATGAATAAAGAATCACTCAATACACGCCTGACCAAATTCGAAAGCGGCATGTAAAGAGCATCCCCAGAATCTAATGTCTGCTTCACCAAATTCGAAAATGGCAGGACAAAAGATAAAGAGTCCAACATTCACCTGACCAAATTCGAAAATAGTGAATGGAACAACTCAATATTTACCTGACCAAATTTAAAAACGGCAAAATAAAGAGCAAAGAGAGAGGAAGTTCTACATTCACCTGACCAAATTTGAAGACGATGAATGAGAGCAGTTCAATATCCACCTGACCAAATTCAAAAATGGTGAATAAAGAATCACTCAATTCACGCCTGACCAAATTTGAAAGCGGCATGTAAAGAGCATCCCCGGAATCTAATGTCTGCTTGACCAAATTTGAAAATGGCAGGACAAAAGATGAAGTGTCCAACATTCACCTGACCAAATTCGAAAACAGTGAATGAGACAACTCAATGTTTGCCTGACCAAATTCGAAAATGGTAAAACAAAGAGTCACTACCACCTCACCAATCACCTAATGCACACATGCGTAGTGACATGAGGGGGGAAGAGAAGTAAGGGGAAGAATCCCAAATGATTCGTTATCTAAGAAATCCCGAGCTTGCATTTTAGCTACCACATGGTAGAGGACAAATCGTCGTGGCCATGAGTAATCCAAAACGTAAGTAGAATCCCTTAGGCAAAACTGGAATCATACACAATAAAGTAACCCAATGATGTATATCTTTCCAAATGAAGAGAAACATACAAACAGCAGAGTAGGAAGTGATCTCATACTAAGGAAAGGGCAACTGGAGTAGCGAGGGGGCACACTCGCCACTAAAAGTAACAATCATGTCGAGGATCAACAATTACTAAAGAATCATAGTGGTAACACCCATACTGACTGATGGGACCCTGTGCTGGGTGCAAGCAACATTTATACATCCAAAAAGATCGCCCTCATAGCTAAGGACTAGATCTTAATGGGGAAATCATGTCGTTGTAGGAGGTAAAGGATTGACTTTCTATTAGAAAATATGAATCCACTAAGAAATGATGTTAACATTCGAAGCAAGATGTACCACATCATAGGTAGGGAAAACGCATCTACACTATAAGGGCAGAGTTATAGTACCAGAAATAAACACAAGGTCATCTCCTAAGCAATGAAAAAGATGCTTCGAAGAAGGAAAAAAAAAAGATATCTGGAGGAACTTGGGCTCTTGGAGCATAGAACCGGGTTCCACCTGTGACAAGGGCAACCGATTATACTCAACTAAGAGCTCCCCTCTCTTTTAACATCATATTTTATATATTTTCATACTATGTTCATAATTATAGATTAAGTATACTTCATACTGTCAAAAATAACACACGGTAGAGGGAACGTTTGCCATATCCATGAGTTACCCCTAGTATGAAATATCCTCTAATAACTGGAACAAAAAGAGAGGGAGATGTGGTTGGCTTTGATAACCCAGGCCATATTCACGACATGAATAGAACTGGGGGCACAATCATAATGAAATTAATGTAGGAATAAAATTCAAATTAGGGTTGTGGATCAACATTACCATCCCTACCAAATACAGGATGGTATGGACCCAGCGTCACATCCCCTAAGGGATCTAAGTCAATGGCTTTAATATCCCAGGCCACACTCAAATTGATGAGTGAAACTGGGGTAATGGAGAAGGGGGAACTCCCAAATAACTAGACTCAAAAGAGAAAAGTATAATAAACGAGAGACTCTTATCAGCCCTTAAGAATGGGCTATAATCAAATGTTGGGGTTAAAATATCTTCGTGCATGAATTTTCAAAAGATTAAGATAAGTATTTAAACAAACTTAATAGCGGGGACACTAAGAGATGTTAAGCACTTACCAATCAATCTGAGAGAAGTCTGATTCACACATTTCTTAAAGAGTGAAAATTTCATCAGAGAGTAAAAGGATTATTTTCAGAGATGAAAAATTAACCTCTTATTCACCTTGAACCCTAGAATATGTTCGAAAGTTTAGTAATATAAGTTGACTCCACCTAAACCCAAAAAGGTTAGGGATTTAAATTTTACTAACCCAGCTTAATCTCCCTACAAGTTAAACTGGGCTCTCTCCCTTATATATATATATATATATATTTTGAATAAAATTCTAATTCAAAAGGGTTTAAATCAGAGAAAGAAATTGAATCTTCTCAATCTTCTTACATGAGAATATTTTTAATATCCAATAGGATATCATTGCACGATGATGAATCCAAAATCATGATTTTCAAATTCAAGTATCATAAGTATCAATGGATATGGATTTTCTGAGATTTAAAGATTTATGAGAAAGGAAAGCCATTTATTTATTCATTTTGGGCTTATCTTGTGCCATTTTAACTTAGTTTGGCGCACTGCGCATCTTTTAATTGTTTGATGCACTTTGTGCATCTTTAGCTTTGTGGCGCACTTTGCGCATCTTTTCACTTTTAATATACTTTGTGTATCTTTAATTTTTGTAATTGGCTCACTTTCTAAATCCTTAAAGGAAAATTTTCTCAGTTGTAAGATTATCTTCCAAACATAAGAGAAGAAAACTCACTCTCTTATGCAAGGAAGAAAAATCCACAAAGCAAATCCAATCCTATAATAAGAATGAACAACTTGAATAAGGTAATTATGAGGTAGATTCATTAGCATGCGAAATATGCCTATGAGATAGAAAATTGCAAGATGATAGGAAAAATATTCATCTCTAAATCTAATTTTAATTTGATATAGATTTCAGTTCAAAACATGAAGTTATCCCAAGCAAGGGGTGAGAGAGAAGGCACAAACATTTTTTTTGAATCAACACAATTTTTTCTTTAAGTGTTTAGAGGAGTCAACCACCCATTACTTCACTTTTTAAAGAAGACAGGGGTAAATTTTTCATTTGGAAAAATAAATCACCTACTCTCTGAGAAAAGTTCTCTCAAAAGTTTACTTTGTGTTTCAAACTCTCAGACTTTTCTCAGATTAATTTTTCTTTTAAAAATTTTGCACACGTTGAATTTAAAGACCCCATCATTGAAGATAGAACTTGGATATTTATTTGGACGGATATGGGTCAAGATCTGGTCTAGAAGAGTTCAGCCAAGGGAGATGATGGAGACTAGAGTTTATGCCGGTACACAAATCATATCATCTCACCTCACCACCCCTAAGAATAGCCTCATACTCTTCATAACAAACGTCGTGTGGTAGAGGAAAAATCATCGTGGTCACACAGACTATCGAGAAGTGAAGAAGCCCCTCCAAAGGGGGTGCACATACAGGGGAATATTTACTGCCCGTTGATGACAGGCATAGGGTGAACACCATTGGCATCAATGAGTAGGTAGGCACCACCTTCATAGACTTGCTCTACAGCGAAGGGGCCTTCCCAGAGAGGCTCAAACTTACCACTTCGGTGACGACGTGAAATGATAGGCCTACGCAAAATAAGGACCAACTCGCCAACCTGAAAAGCACGGGGTCAGACAAGGTGATCATGTGATCGAGCCATACGGGCATGGTATAGTTTGAGATTCTGATAAGCTTACAGGTGAAGCTCTTCTAAACCATCAAGCTCTTCCATCCGCAGTCGGGCGTTATCTTCGTGGGAAAGATTATGGCTGACTGCCACACATAACAAGGGGAGCTCGACCTCAAGTGGGAGGACGGCCTCAACCCCGAAAGCCAAAGCATATGGGGTAGACTGAGTAGGAGTACGGTATGTAGTCCTATAAGCCCACAGTGCCTCGGGAAGTCTATCGTGCCACTCTCGCTTGTTTGCAACTAAGATTTTTCTTATTAATTGCACGAGAGTTTTTTTGAATGCCTCCGCCAAGCCATGGGCCTTGGAATAGTAAATCGAAGAGTAGCGCCAATTAATGTTATGACGGCGAGCAAATCTAGAAATCTTGGTGCTCCTAAATGACGGGCCGTTATCTGAAATAATACGGCACGGGACACCAAAGCGATAGACAATATGATCATGAAAGAAACGCATCACATCCTCTGACTTGACCTCCTTAAGCGGCACAGCCTCTGCCCACTTAGAGAAGTAATCAGTGGCAGCTAAAATGAACCTATGACCCTTAGAAGAAGGAGGGTCGATAGGACCCACTACATCCATGCCCCAGCCCTCAAATGGCCAAGATGATACAGTAGGGTGCAACGGATTAGGGGGTTGGTGAATCACCGTGCCATGGATTTGACACTGGTGGCACTTTCTAGCGTGCTCCATGCAATCACGATTCATAGTCGGCCAGTAGTAACCAAGGCGTTTGATTCTGACCTTCATCTTTGGTCCGGACTGATGGGCACCACAAAGTCGCTCGTGTATCTCGCCCATGACCTTACGAGCTTCCTCATTGTTGAGGCAACATAATCACATTTGATCAAAAGGGTGTCGATACAAAGTCTCATTCACGTAGGAGAATGAAAAAGCTTTCTTTCTAATTTGGGTGGCAAGAGAGTGATCATCCGGGAGTCTACCATATTTCAAATACTCCATAAAAGGGATTCTCCAGTCTAACCCTTCTTCAACAGCAAACACTGCAAGGGTCTGATCAGGAGAGGGTAACAAGTCTGCGGGGCATAAGGCTTGACGATACTGGACAATAATAAACACTGAATTTCCAGTTGGGTCAGCCAATTCTTTAGCAAGTTTAGCTAGTGCATCCGCTCTACCATTCTCAGATCGAGGGATTCTAACTAAAGTTACTTCAGGGATTAAACACAGAAGCTCCATCGTCTTATTGTGATAAGGCAAGAACTCAGGTTTGAGGACTTTGAAGATTCTAGCCACTTGATTAATGATTAATTGGGAATCACCAAAGATTTTTACCCGTACAATAGTTATCTGAATTGCCAACTCAAGTCCCAAAATCAGAGCTTCGTACTCAACTTCGTTGTTAGTACAAGGTTCTGAAAGACTGTAAGAGTAACGGAGGGTGTGACCTTCAGGAGACATAAAAACTAGCCCCAAACCTACCCTAACCATGGGAGTTTCATGCGGACATATAGATTTGACAGAGGATGCTCCATCAAAATAAAACTCCCAAGTAAGGGACTCCTGTTCTTCCACACTCATGACTAATTCATTAGGAAGATCGTCATTAAGTGGAGAATCTGCAGGGATCGGGTGGGCAGCTAGAAAGTCAGCTAGAGCATGTCCTTTGACAGCCCGTTGAGGGACAAAGGTAATGTCAAATTGCAATAAGATCATAGACCAACGTGCGAGATGACCTGACAAAGTCAGACGGGTCATCAGATACTGCAAAGGGTTGACTCTAGAAATCAAACTTATCTTGTGTGAGAGCATGTAGTGTCTAAGTTTCTGCACAACAAAGATCAAAGCCAAACACTGCTTTTCCATTGCCGGGTATTTTAACTCTGCAGGAATCAAACGCCTGCTAAGGTAGTATAAGGCATTTTCTTTACCTCCTTCATTTTCTTGAGCTAAGAGTGCACCAAGTGACTCATCCAAGGCCGTAGTGTAAAGAATCAACGGCCTACCAGGGATGGGTGCAGCTAACACAGGGGGACTTGTCAAGTAGCGCTTTATGCTCTCAAAGGCCTCCTGACACTTCCTATCCCAATAAAAGCGGACATCCTTCTTTGCTAAAGTGGCAAAGGGATGACATCTACCAGCAAGATTGGAGATAAATCTCCACAAGAAAGTGAGCTTACCCTGAAAGGACCTCAACTGGGTAAGACTCTTGGGGGTTTCAAATCTACTATGGCCTTGATCATGGAGGGATCGATCTCAATGCCATGATAGCGAACAATGAAACCAAGAAACTTCCCTGCAGTAACACCAAATACGCATTTTAAAGGATCCATCTTCAAACTATGTCTGCGCAGGCGCTCAAAAATGATTCGTAGATCTCGAAGGTGATCACTACGGACCTTAATTTTGACTACTAGATCATCCACATAACACTCTACTTGCTCATGAATCAGCTCATCAAAAATGGCAGTCATAGCACGCTGATAGGTGGCCCCGACATTCTTGAGGCCAAAGGGCATCACCTTGTAGCAGAACACACCGATAGGGGTGCGAAAAGTAGTGAATTTCTCATCTTCAGGGGCCATCTTTATCTGATTATAACCAGATGAACCATCCATGAAGGAGAAAATACTATGGGATGAAGCAATATCAACCATGAGCTCAGGGATTGGTAGAGGAAAATCATCCTTGGAACATGCCTTGTTCAGATCACGGAAGTCTATACAAACATGGATCTGACCACTCTTCTTATGGACTGGAACAACATTGGAGAGCCAAGTGGGATACCTCTCTTCCCGAATGAAATCAGCTTCTATAAGCTCTTAGTCTCAGCGATCACCTGTTGCTCAATCTCTAACCTCATCCAACGAGGTGACTGTTTAACGGGGACTGCATCAGACTTAATAGCCAACTTATGGACTACTACTTCTGGATCTAAACCAGCATCTCAGTATAGTTCCAGGAAAAGCAATCTCTAAACTCAGATATGAGTTTAATATATTCTTGGGCCTCTGAGTCGGATAACAAAGCACTATGAAAGATGGGTCAAGGATCCGATTCAGTACCCAAATTGATCTCCTTTAGTTCATCCATCGCAGAAGTGATGCCATCTTCAAATTCACGTGGAGCATCAAGGATCCTATCCTCCACCTCATCCGGGTCTTCATCATCCGAGATGGAATAACCGGGTAAGAGTGCGAGATAACACGGATGTTGGTAGAGGGAAACTGATCTTTCTCAAAGTAGCCTAGACCCTGCTGAGTTTGAGGGAGATCAGTTCGCCAAATTCGGGCTTGCTGTAGAGCTTGCCCCTCAGACCAAGTTAAAGGGACAAGACCCCGCTCAGCATATCTATCCACGAAAGGAGAAAAGAATCGGGAAACCAGCAAGACTTCACCGCTCACAGTGGACTCCACAGGACCCTGTACATTAGTAGTCTATGGGACACCTATACTGTGGAACAATGATGCATGCCAACTAGGCTGTGGTGGCACATAAAGAGTGTGCAACTCCTATACAGAGTGACCATCAGAGTGTAGTGCATCACGAGCACTAGTGGTAGGTGTCAGGGAGGGCTAAAGAGGGGATTCCTCAACTCTTATCCCATACATCTGACGAGAAAGAGATTGTCGGCTAGTAGTCTGACGTCCGACATCTATATCGTCGTTTGAGTTACTATCAATGACTAAATCACCTTTAGGTATTAGATACCTACGGAATGTAGGATATGCATTACAATCAGCAACACTAAAGGCAGATGAGGGAGCTGAATGATGAGAAGCTTTGATCATCTCATCATCGAAATCAGACTCAACAGTCATAGTGGAAGTGTAAAGGTGTGAGGGAGGAGGAACTCGAGTGTCAAAGTTCCTCGGGAGGCGAGCTGACTCTCCACCTCGACCTCTACCCCACCATCCTCTACCTCTACTAGGGGGAACATCGCGCCTAACTGCAAACTGAAAGGAAGATCTAGCAGGATCTGTAGTAGAAATATTTGCCTCAATACAAACCTGTGAAGGACCCTGTACTAGTGGCTGTATAGGACCCTGTGCAAGTGACTGCGTAGGACCCTGTACAACACTAGTAGGTATCATTGGTGACTGGGCAGCGGGAGGTCTACTAGCCTTTTGAGGCATGTAATGCTCGGCGTCATCATAAATTGAGACCTCATGCACAGAAAAAGGTTGAGTATCTCCAGGAATGGAGAACTCTACATCGTTCCTCATATACTTCATGCACTGGTGTAATATAGAGGGAACAATCCCATGTTCATGAATCCAAGGCCTTCCTAAGAGTGCCTTGTATGAGGTATCCACTTCGATGACATGAAACATAGCCTCAGTTAGAAGATCTCCAAACTTCAAAGACAGGGTAATGGCCCCTAGAGCACGTTGTCCTTGATCATTGAAACCTTTCAACATAATCTTATCTGATGTTAGTTTCAAATGACCAAGGGAAAGGATCTTTAGAGTTTCATAATTAAGGATATTGGCCGAAGCACCTTGGTCAATGAGAACTCTGTTCAACTCATAACCATTTACTTCAGCGGTGACATACATGGGACGGTTGTGCTTAGAGGTCCCTAAGAGAAGATCCTGATCTGAAAAAGTAATGCATTGCATCTCTCTCAAATAGCATGCATCCTTGACAGACTCAGTAGCAAAGAAGGCTTGATAAGACTCTGGCTTAAGTAAATCTTTCACCAAAGTCTCTCTCAAGTCAGGAGACATCATAAGTGCATCATAAACACTAAGAAGAGATGGAATTTTTCTCAAATGTGCCAACACATTATAATCAATGTCCAACTGAGGGCCTTTTCCCTTCTCCTTCATCGGTGCTTGAGGAGGGGGGATAGGATCATCTAGTTGGGTAATGATGTTCCTATCTTTTTCTTTATTATTTTTAGCCATTTTTGGTGGAAGGACTTTCCCTGAACGCAACTGGATCTCCTACACTGAGTCAAGCTCAACCGGAGACTCATTTGGTTCAGAGGTTATTGCTTGTATTGGCTCTAGAAAAAGAGATTGGAGGGTACTCTCAGACTCATCTCCCAAATCCATATAACAATCTCCTTCAGGAATAGTGAACACAGGTTCTTCACACTCAAATTCTTCTCTATATGAAGGATCATTATCATTACCAGAAATAACTAAAGCATGAAAAGAACGAGTGTTAGAAAGAGTAGAACTAGAAGGAAAAGACCAGAAGTAGCCAGAATCATCCTCTTCCATTAATTCATCATCAATAGAAGGGAGAACGAAATCCTTCAGCTAAGTGCTGAAAGAGATCCCGTCTTCCCCTCAGAGGTTACAGCAAATTTTTTTTCTTTCATACATCTTTCTAGTACAAGAAGTAAGAGAAATGTGCTCAGTAGACACTACAACAGAAGGAGAAGAGAAAGAAACTGGCAGAGTAACTGGGCTGGCAACTGTCAACTTGGCCTGTGGAGGCCTCCACTCAACTGCCTCTGAACTCTGAACTACTCGTCTGATCATACCCCTTGTCTTGCGAGAGAGTGCAAGCTGCCACTCCTCCCTAGAACTAAGGGGTGCTCTACTACCACTGCTCTGACCCTCATACTGACTATCACACTGCCTGGTGTCTGTAACCATCTGAACTACCTGAGCAACCTTGCCTCGAGGCTGTACTAGATCATTGTCCTGTAGGTGAATCTCCCCATTAGCCATGAGGCTCTCCACTCTGTCTTTGAACACATAGCAATCTTCAATCACATGCCCAATGTGCCTATGAAACGGACAGTATAATGGATGATCCGTCTGACCCTCCTCTTCCACCTTCCTATTGGCTGGAAATGTCAAAATATTCTTCTTAATAAGGAACTTGAATATTTTATTTACACTCTCCCTTTTAAAGGGGTATTCATTGCTAAGCTTTTCCTGTAGGTACTGCTACTTCTCAGGAGTCCTATGGGGAGGTGTAAACTGCTGAGTCTTGGGTCGTGGCTGAAAATATACAGGAGGTTGTGCTGGTGGTGGCATCTGTGGTCTAGGCTAAAACTGTGGTCGTGGAGGAGGTAGTGGTGGACGCTGCAATACTGAACTGACCATGGGCCTCTTGCCTCTATCCTAAGACTCGTAGGTACTATGTACTTCCACCTTCTTAGGAGGTGGTGCCCCTAAAAACTCCTGGAGCTGAGGTCTACGCGGGGGTTAACTCTCAACCTTAGGAGGTGCTATAGCGGGTATGCTGTCCTGCAAACTAGTGACCTTGGTTAATAACTTCTGAAAGGTTTGAATGCTAAAACCCTTCAGGAATGGAGCGATAGGACCATCTATGTTCTTCAACAGAATCTCAATTGCATGCTGCTCCTACAATTGAGGCTCACACTAGAGACTAAGGTTTCTCCACCTAACAATGTAGTTAGGCAGAGTCTTATGGGGACGCTGCCTGGCCACCACCAGCTCACTAACTGTCACTCTGTGCTCAGTGCTAATGCATCTCTGAACAAACAACTGCTCTAACTCAGCTAACATATGCACTGAATCATTGGGGAGATCAGCATACCACTCAAATGCCACTCCCCCCAAACTACTCACAAATAATCTCAGCATCAATGCATCATTTCCTCCAATGTTGCAATATATGGCCCGGTACTGAGCCACATGCTTTCTTGGGTTCCCTAACCCATCAAACACCCAGAAATGAGGAGGGACAAAACCTGCGGGGTATCGCTCCCACTCATACTCTATAGGGTATGGACGACCTCTGCTAACTAAATCTCCAGACTTTCTAGAAGAGATAGCCTGCTCAACTTTCTGTGCAATCATGTCCTGGATCTGTCCTGGAGACAATTGAATTGATTGACTCTGAACTGGCACACTAAACTGTATAACTGGGGGTGCTACTGGAACTACCCTCTGAACTCTATCCACCCTCACAGGCTCTGGCACCACCACATGTGGTACTGCTGGCTCATCTCTAGATGTAGTAGGCGTACCCACATCCATAACCTGGGGTGTAGCCCCTAACACTATCAACTGGGCAGTCATTACCGCCATAGCCCTGGCCATCTCCACCATTTGAGTCTGTAACTATAAAATTGTTGTATATGTATCCACTAACTAGGGAGGCCCACCCTGTGCTGAGGTGGAAGGCACATCAACCTCCCCCTGTTCCTCTACTCCATCATACTGCACTATATGCTCATCTAAAACACCATTTGAGCCTCGTGACAACACAAACTCTGTGGACAGGGATGTCCTCTTCTGACTCTTCTCCGAGCAAGTCCTCATCGGAGAAGGTCTGACAAAGGGCATCGATGTATGGACCCATAGGAGAGGTGATCCTATGGGGACTAGACACAGGAACTAGCTCCACTTGAGATGGGGTACTATCCTCAATCCCTATTGCATCATCACCACTCATTGGCATTACCACTGATCCTGAAGGGAATGCATCAACACGCTGAATAGTCCCAACCATCTGCTCTGTCTCGACAGGTGAGTCTACCTGCCGACGTCTCCAAACCCATCTTCTACGATGGGACCCAGTAGCAACATCAAACTATGAGGGTGGAGCAACAACCATTGAACTAAGCTGGGGCCGAACAAGATCTGGCTCTGGGTGACGTCTATGATGACGTGGGCGTCGTCCAACCGTAGGATTGTCAGTACGGGGTCTAACTGTGGTGACTGCTCTAGACTGCTGCTAACGTGGCGGCTGTCCTCTCCACCACTGGTAACTCTGTCTAACTGACTGCCTCTGCAACTGAGCGTGCACCTAAGAGATCTGATGGAGTAACCTCTGCTCACTAACACGCCCTCTACCGCGTGCCGAACGGACAATGCTTCGGATCCTCCGGGTGAGGGCTCTAGCAACACTATCCTTGGGGACTCGAGCACGTGGAAGAGTAGTGGGGATAGGAGGGGCCACCATAATGCGAACAACGTCCTCCTCGTCACCACTATGCACTAGTGGAGAGAAGCATCCTCCTTGGACTGCATCAATCTCAGGGGCAACTACTACATCGGGAACTGGGGAAACTACCGGTCGACGTGGCTCCCGTTGTAAGGGAACCACTCGCTGCTGGGCTGGCTCCTACTGAGCCATAGAAACTGCCATCTACTGGGCTGCCGCATCCGCTGCTGCTAAACGCAACCTCATGTTCCTATTTCTTTGGGCCCTTCTCCTGAGGCCGGAAGTGGAGGACGACGCTATGTCAGAACTAACTAACTGGACAACTAGAGGAACAGGAGCTACGAGAAGAGGAAGCATCGGGGTCTGCTCGGTAGCCTCGGGGTGAGAAAGCCTAGCAAAAATCGAAGCCCGACGGGTAGGAGGTGGAGGGAGCTCGGCCTGAGCGCCCCTCTTCCTCGAGGAGGAAGGAGGAGGGGAGACCCGAACACGAGTAGCCTCTTCCGGGGTAGCAAAAAGAGGGACTACGGGCTGTCGGCGCTGAATGGCCGAAGCTGCACGAGCAACTGATGCTGTAAGCGCTGGCCGCCTATGAGCTGGACGAACTGGGTGAACAGGAAGTGGCCTAGGCACTGGCTGCCTAGCCACTGGGCGCACTGGCTATGCACTAACAACAACGGGATAAGCGGGTACCCGGGCTGGCTGTCGAGCAACCGACCGTCATAAAGGATGCATGGCTGCATGCCCTCTCCTCTGTGGGGGATAGAAGGCTACAGCCTCAGAAGGGGTCGGCCCGCCAAGAGTGATGTACGCCGAGTCGGTGAAGGACCTAAAGGTGATCCCTTCCATGGGTAGGCTCGAGAGCAGGGACTCAGGAAGTGTCACCCGCGAGTCAAAGCCGAAACAAAAGGTAACAGAAGGACTGGGAAATGCCATCGTACTGTCTGCTAACACAAACTAAAATAATTAGCATCAGAGAATACGACGAAAGAGGAGAGGAGGAAGGATGGAACAACTAAATAGGCTGGGAAAGGAAGAACCTAACTAAGGAGCTCCAAACCCAGAATACACACAAGAGAAAATAATATGAAACCCAAAGATGGAGAGAGAAACCTGTCCCACCGTGGTCGCCAGAAATCGGTGGGTCTCCGAAAGGATTCTACTTATGGGGACAGAATATAAAGGGTACGATCGCACTATCCTGTAGGACAAAATGATCTTAGACCTTTACACTCTACAAAAATAGGCCAATGGGAGGGCAAATGGGATTATATATATGATTAACCATAGAGGATAGAGGCTTTTGCCCGCACACCCCAATGGGTAATAATATGCATAACCCAAGAGTCACGAGATTTCCCCCATCCGATACATTAGCTCGAACGGGGTTTATTTGATGTGGGGATCAGTCTCCCACAGGCGAAAGCCCCCATGGTTAATTACATCTTAGACCTTGGCTTAAGAAAACTCTCAATTAAGGATGCTATATTATTCTCTTAAATGGATTTGGCACTCGACCGGTCAAACTAAAGGAAAAGATAGGCTCAACTTAGTTATTTCAACATACACGGATCACATAAGCACTCGACCGGTCAAACTAAAGGAAACTGGAAGAAGAAATTACTTCATACCACATATGTGAGAGAAAGATGGAAGCGGCGCCATCCATGTGACACGGATAGGAAAGGTTTATAGCCCCAGAAGGAGGAGGAGCTTACCTACCGATGAGGCATACTATGAGACACTGATAGCAGTAGCCTTGAGCCCTAAATCTAAGGTGGGTTTAGCGTTACACACAACACTAAAACCCGTGTCCTAACTAATGCCTCCTGGACTTATATCTTGCCTGAAAAGGAAAGCCAGCTAAAACCACCTAATCGTATAAAATCCATGTTATCCGGTCTTTATGAAAGATGGGTGGGTGGCTAAATTTTTGGAATTTTGAGGTCGACATCTATAGAGATTTCCTAAGTGACCTCAGACTTATGTATGGTACTATGCTCCTAAGACTAATGCAATTAAATTTTAATTTTAATTAGTTACTAATGTAATGCGTGCTGATTAAATATCCAAATAAAAAATGTATGAAATTAAAAAAAAAGATTATAAAAAATAATTTTTTAGAAAGACCAGGCTTCCCCAGGTTCAGAACCTCATCCTCATAGGTCGGATTATCTGAACTCTACCCTCAGGTGGGGAAGTGTCGAAACAAGGAAGAGAGAATGCATCAGTATGCATGCGACCCCGGACGATTCCAGCTGTTCCCTAAATCGTTATCTTTCTATGTTATTTAATTCTTAAAATTTTAATTTTAATTATGAGAAGAAAAATTGTCCCTAAAGAGCCTAGCGACTCAGGCACATACACATGCAAGAAACAAACCTATAAAATCATGCCATTTCTACTGCACAGACATGTAAGTAAATCTTCACATCAAAATCATAGAAAAGAGTGTCCAAAGTCCATGGCAAGTGCCATACAATATACATCCCAGAGTATAGAAAAGTAGTGGTGGCTAGGCTCCACCAACAACAACCTGGATTCTAATCCTATAAAATGGCGCAAGTTTTAAAATGAGGCATTTCTATATCTTGATCTTCATCTTCTAGTCCTTCTATGGATTGCCTTCTTTTAGTCTTCTCAAATTATACCGCCAATAAGATATCCAAATGAAAAGAAATTTTTCGTGAAGGGATTTTCTTTTCCCTTTGGATCCCTAATCTTCTATTAAAATGCCCCATTTTAGAAACTTTCACAACTCTTGACATTAAATACATTACATCAGGATTATAAAAGAAAAATCTAGACTCTCCTGCAGGGTTATCCTAAGTAATTAAAATCAGTCATCCCAAGCAGTTGTATATATGAAATTAAAGTACTCAATCCAGCCACACTTGGCCATGCTCTTATTTATTTGGGGGCTAAGAAGCTGAAGCACGTGTAGCAGTTATTTCATAATTTACTTATTTTTAGCCCCCTTTTAGCGCTATATGAGCATGGCCACCTACAGAAAATATCATCAGTATCAAAATCATTCCTAACCTATAGGTAATCTATCATCTTCACATCACAGAAACAATGCAGTAAATAAAATCATTATAGAAATCAGCACAGAAAAAACTAACACAAGTATACTAACACAAATAACACACGTGTGACATACAAGAGCGCTCACATCACAGAAGCAGAAAGAAAGAAAACACCGGCCTAACCTAGAGCTAGAAGTCATGTTCTAATCAAAATAAAATCTAAGTGTGTGTAGGTTGTGTGGTTTTAAGTGTATCCTACATGGGATGATTTAGTTAAAGTTATTTGTAACTTGATTTGTAGAAGGTTAGAGGGAAGTTTTAGTTTAAGTGTAAGTATTAGTAATTTAGAATTGATTTTTTTTTTAGGATTTTTATTTTTAGTGTTTAATTAATTACTACCTTTGTTGCTCACCGAGGCCATGAGGTTTATTTCACCCTCCTTGGGGCTAACTTAATAGCCTCGTAGGCCTGGGTTATCCAGTAGTAGCCAACATTGTTGAGTCATTTTAGTTTGTTGGCAATCAAAAGGAAGGTAGATTATGTGATTTATTTTTGATTAAGGAGTTTGTTGATTGATTTTAGGGGGTTAGTTAATGATTTGATTAAACTTTGATTCAGTTATTAGATTATGAGATTTTGGGTTGTTGAATTTTCTAATGAGTTTCTTATACTGTTCACTTAGTTAATTGAGTTCTAATTCATTAATGTTTAATATTAGAGAATTTTGGAATTAGGTATATAGTTAATTAAAAGATAGTTTGATTAGAGTTTTAGAGGTCACTTTATTTGATGAGTTTTAATTTGGATTTGAAATCTTGATTTATCTCTCATCCTTAAGTTTAGTTTATGAATAAGTGATTAGTGAATTCATTAGACTTAATTTAGGTGTGTGTTTAAGCTTCCCTTTTTTTTATATATGTCATGATCATAGTTTGACTAGGAGGTGATTAAGATATAAACCAAATTTAGTTCAAACGTATGTTCAAGCTTTACTTTTCAATAGTTATATTAGTTAGGGTTTAATTAGGAGTTAGATGTCTTTTTATACCTTTGACCTCTTACTAATTTGTTAGGGGTTTTAATTATAGATTGATTGTTATTAATGATTAATTAAACTTAGATATTACTATACTAACCCTATGGTAAGATGTCACTACATTCTCAATGGTTCAATATCTCTATCCTAAAAGGAGCATGCATCCTAAGTCTATGTTATCTAAGACTTATCCTTAAGTTTTTGTCCTTAAGTTTTACTAGTGTTGTAGGATGAAAATGAATCTATTTCTAACCCCTTGGACATTCGTACATGTTGACGAGTTTAGGGTTCTAAAAGAAATAAAAAGAAAATTCTAGTGTAATTGAAGTTACTACAAGGTCCTATGTTTGGGGAGCGTACAACCGATGGGGCTTCTAAGGGGCTATCTAAGTTTGGAGGAAACTTACAGCACCGGGGGCTATGACCCGATGGCTCTGCCCGTAGCACCTCCACCGGAATGAATGGGGGCGAGTGATTTACTTAGTGTAGGCTCCTTCGTCTAGTGCTCCAAAGTTCCTTCCCCTTTTTATTTTCTCAAAAGTACCTCGCAAAGCACAGATAAACAAAGGAAAGGGTGTATTAGAGCACAATAATATTAATTGTATGAATAATAAAATATTATTAAAACATTAACGTACCTTGTTTTTATCGGGCTTGTATACCAGTCGAGCCAACTTCACCCTTGAATCTCTAAATTTTCTAAGCACTTTACCACGTTTTATCTCAAAACACAAGTTATAAGAGTTGCAAGTAGATAAAGAAAGGGGTAAAGAGGAAAGGAGAGCTACCACATGTTTTACACATAAGATTCTAACAAGTGCAAAAAGAAAGAAACATATTTAGAAAAATGAATGTAAGCATCTTATTGTTGGGCGTGTCTTCTCTAAACTAAACATGCCCATAACACATCCTTTACTCTCATCAAAGCTAAACACAAGTGAGAGAAAAGAGATTTTGATGCTATTTGCTCTTCCCATGATTTGAACAAGCGTTTAGAACATTCAGCCCTATTGCCCACATCATCTATATATAAAAACTCAAAATGATGGAAAAGAAACAAGCTTCAAAACTAGAACCCAAAAAAGACTTTTCCACTTTGAATCCAAACATACCTCCACTTCGCATTTATCTAAAACCGTCTTTAAAATCAAATACATGTGAAAGAAAGAAGACTCAATCCATTAAAATTCATTCCATTCCAAGAAAACTCAAAGAAACTTTCAACACCAAATCCCTCTCAAATGCCAAGCCACTTATAACATTCTCAAACCCCAAACAAAAAGTTCGCAAAACCTCAAAGCAAAGTGACACACAAAACTTTTCAATATAAAATCTACTACAACCCCTTCTAAACACAAGAATGAATTCTTTCATCGTGGGATATTCAGGAAAAATCTCTAACAAGAAAGCTTCGCAAATCTTTTTGTTATAAAACATCCACAAAAACATATCATAAAACTTCTCAATATAAAACAACTTACAAAGCCTCTTTTTTATTTTAGTTTTTTTAACAATAGATGATCTCATAAAACTTTCCAACATGCTTAATTTTACCAAAAGCAATAAGAAGTACCTCAAATAACAACCTATTTTACTCATGCAAAAAGATAATCCACCATCCTTCTTTCTAAATCAACCATACAACATAAGCTAGTGCAAAATAATCCTTCCAAGATCTTATAACCATCAAGTAACTAAGTGTAAGAAACATGCTTGTGAAATTCACAGATAGAGTTTTGAGCATATGCCAAATCACTCCCCATACTTCCACCAAAGCTATCTTGATACGACATGTATGTTTTGAGAACGAGAGCTAAAGTCACATTTCTCCCAAGCCATCAAAATTTCCAACATAAAACATCTCGTAAAGCTTCCCAATCATAAAACAACTTATAAAATCTTTTAACATAAAATGACTCGTAATACTTTGCATCCCAAAGTACTTTTATTTTGTAACAAATAGTTACTTGTAGGAAAAGAAGAGGAAAGGACCGCCCCGACCTATTCAACACAAACTCAAAAGAAATACCAAAATCCACCAATATGACTCATGAAGCAAATGTAAGTCAAATAAAACTTTTATATGAAACCATGAACCAAATGAATGTTTCCCAACACACGAACCAAAAAGATACTTCTCCAACACAAAAGAGTATAACAACCTTCCAAAACAAAGCAAATTTTGGGATTTTTCACCGCAAAAATACATTCCAACAACACTTAAAGCTTATCAACAAACTTTCTTTTTCATGCTTCATGCCAACGAAAATTTCAAAAGGAGCTCTCAACCTAAATTCACAAGCATACTTTTGCCAAACGTACAATATTTTGCCAAAGGTTTACACCCAACAATTCATCTTGAAGATAATGTGGAGAGGTTAGAACTTTACCCAAAATTTATACTAAAAGAAAGATAAACATAGATATCAATTCCATGGATTAGCTACAAATGTTTGAAAGCTCTAAATTGTATCAAAACCAAAGGAGATAAAGTTCCAATAAGGCACCCACATAACGTGCCGCAAGAAAGTTTCAGAATTTAAATTTATGAAAAGCAACATTCTAAGTCTCCATTCTTGTATTTAAAGAAAGATTTCAGATTTTTGCACTTAAATGTTTGCAAAGAAACAATGCTCGTCCACAAGTATCATGAATAAGGTCTAGAAGGAAATCACAAATATTAACAAATCTTACTTAACCTTATCCCAAATGAAGGATCATAACAAGTATTGCCATTTCTCCTTGAAGTAAACTAATCCAGGAAAATATTAATATTAAATGAAAGAGAATATATCATGGCCATTTGAGATCTTTCAACACAAAGTTTCAATATGAATGAAATCTTATTGGGGCATTTTATCAAACAACGAATATGAAGTACTAAGAAGATCAATGGAACCTATCAATGTGAAAATCATGCTTTACACCCTAATGGAAAAGAAGGTATATATATTTATCCGCATGCTTAGTTAACCCATGACAATGCCACCTCTACTCATTTCGCTAGAAAACTTCAAATGAAGGAAGATATCATTAAACCATAGCCTTTAGGTAGACTTCTCAAAACATGATCATGGAATTTTGAATAAAGTTGTTCGATGCAATCCACATAAAGTATGTCTATTCATAAATCAACATGGCATATATGTCATTATCAAACAACTACAAAGTAGAACAATCCCTCATAATCAACAATAATGTATAATACATCATAGCTTAAACGATCATCTCTATGAAGTAAACTTTGCTTCAAATAAATCTACACTTACCATAGTCACTTATGCAAGACAGATTTCACCTTAAGCCAATCAAATCAATTTCATTTTGGTAATGAGAAAGATTGAAGGAAAAAGAAAGAAGGAAGGGAATAAGAAGAAGAAGAGAATGAAATGATTATCTTGATCCAAGCATGCGATCTTTCCAACATTTTTTTTATGAATCTTTAACTTCAAATATGTGTACATAAACACTCTCTCATTTTTTTATTTTTTTATTATTTTTAAACACAAGATCACAACACTTATAATGAACAACAATAAAGAGAAGTAAGCGTCAAGAATGTATTTCTTCTTTCAAGTCTAAAATATGCATGCTTAAGGACTTTCACCTCATTCGATTCAAGCAACCCCACTTGCGACGACATAATATAGGTTCCAACAAAAGTGTATGAATCACTTTTAAATCTCCTTCACATATAAAGCAAAGTTTAGAACCCTTTCAACACAAAACACATAACCGCTTTCTCAATGACATTTCACCAAACACCTTGTGTGCATGTTTTGATAGAGGACAAAATAACCTTCCATGACTCTCATCATTTTCACACCTAAAACTCTAAGTCATACAACACAAATGAAGTGTAAACTTTTCTCATTCTCCAACAAGACAACTCAACACATTATAACAAAATCAACATCATTTGTAATTAAGTCATCGCAAACTAGCATAGGATCCAACATAAATTATAAATGCATTCATTGGGAGCAAAATGACTAGAGATATAATGACATATACACTATAGAAGCTTCACTTATACTTTTAGTTTTTAGCCAAGAGAAGTTTTGCATCAATGTGACCTGTCATCCACAAAATCACCCATAAGATTTTGAATTAAAATGAGAGAAAGCTAGGGAAGATAAGGTAGAAGAAGAAGATTAAGAAGAAGGAAGAGAAGGAGATTGAGAAGGAGGATTAGAAGAAGAGGAAGAAAAGGGAGAAGAAGAAAAGAAAGAAGAAGAAGAAGAAGAAGAAGAGAAGAAATAAGAATAAGAAGAAGGAAAGAAAGAAGAAGAAGGAGTAAGGAAGGAAGAAGGAGAACAAGCTCACCTTGCGAGCAGAGGAGGGCCGGTGACTAGGGCAAGGGAGGCGATGAGGCTCTGGCCTCTCCTTGGCTTGGTCGGACAAGAAAAGCGAGAGAGGGAGGGCTTCCGCCTCCTAAGTGTGCAAACAAGTCGAGAGGGAGAGGGAGGGGGTTTCGCCCCTTGCTTGCGAACCGGGAGAGACGACAGAGAGAGGGGAGGCGAATGAGTCCTTTCCAACTGAGGGAAACTCGCCTACTTGAGCGACTGTTAAGCCCACAAGAACTGAAGTGACCGCGTGACATTATCCTCTGCCATGATAAGATTACGCCGCTCGCGATCCTGCTGTAGCTGCCGAAGTCAGAAGGGAAGGAGGTGGGAACATCGCAGCCGTAGAATTTATATGGATGAAAGGCACTTGATTTGAGTCTGAATCGAGTTCAATTCGACTTGATTTGAGTCAATTTGAGCTCAATTTAATTCCAATTAAATTTATTTGATGCAATTTAATTTCAAATAAATTTATTTGACAAAATTGGTCATAAATCGAAGCCAATTCGAACCAAATTAATGCTCGACGAGACTCGCCAACATCATTCAAGCTTAATTGAACTTCGTCGGGTCTAATTCGACTCAATTCGGGTCGCTTCGAGTTCAAATTGGGCTTGACGAGGTCTAACTAAGTCAATCAAAGATATTCTAGGGTACTCGAATGAAAATCGAGGTCAACACACATATGTTTGTCATCATCAAAAAGGGGGAGATTGTTACAAATCTGGTTTTGATGATGACAAACATGTTTTTATTGTGTTTTGCTTGGCTAACCCATTTCAGGTACAAAAGATTAAGAGTAACTCAAGCCAACTCATGATCAGGTCCAAGTGTGTCTAAATGTACTGTTTTCCTTTTCTTGAGTCAATTGTAATGTAACTGATCCCCCAGCTAAGTAACCTTGCACACACACACACAGGGGGAGAGCTTGAGTGAATTAGAGTTTCTGTTCAATTTTTGTTCAGATTGTCCTGGACGATATTTACATCGTCCTGGACGATCAAGTAAAAATAGAAATCCTAATTAGGGCGACCAAGTTAAGTCTATCTGATTAAGCCGATCATCCTGGATGATCATTACATTGTACAGGATGATATGCTCAAATCAGAAATTCTCAGCCGCCAGATCAAGTTAGGCAAGTTTTATTTTTAGATATTTGGACTGATCATCCCGGATGATACGTGTATCATCCTGGACGATCCAGTACAATCATGCCTAAATTAGTCTAGTAATTAAGGAAAGCAATTAATATTTGATTGATACGATCATATCATCCTAGACGATCGCAGGATCGTCCTGGACGATCAGGATCGTCTAGTGTGTTTCAGCTGTACGTTCAGAGCGGTGCTCAGGATGATTTTGCCATGATTTGAACTAATCATATAAGATAATATCGGTATTATCCTGGATAATTAAGTCATTTTTAGGTCATCCAGCACAAGTTTCTCTGGACGACCAGAGCGATCTTCTAGATGAAATTCCTCAATTTACACTAATAGTCCCGGACGATCGCAGAATCGTACGGAATGATATGAACAACTTTTTCTACTGATCGTCTAGAAGAGCCAGATCATCTAGGCTAAAACAGCTGATTTTAAACTGATCGTATAGGATGATCTATCGATCGTCCTGGATGATCTTGGTCGACCAGTTGAGATTTAGGGCAAATTTTGAGCCCTCCTATAAAAGATCTTTTTCTTTCAACAAAAAATTTTTTTTACCACTTTCCTTTACAAAGAAACCCTAGAGAGAGAGAGTTTAGAAGAGAGAGAGAGAGGATCTTGTAAGGGGGAGTTTGTGAGGGATTCACAAAGGTTGCTCCAAGCAAGGATCAGAGTCATCTTCTCCATTCGTCGTCTCTCTTCTAGTTGGTGTTCTTTGTGAGAGGATCATTCGTAAGAAGATTCAGGTTCTTTGCCTACTTCAGGAGGAAGCAAAAGGAGGTCAGGTTCTCTGCCTGCTTTAGGAGAAAGCAAAAGGAGTTCGAGGTTCTCTGCCTGCTTCAAGAGGAAGCGAAAGGAGGTTAGGTTCTCTGCCTCATCGTGTCGGTGAAAAGGAGTTTTTGTACAGGCTTCTCCGCCTTACTGTGGGAGCAGAAGGAGAGTCACTTTGGTTTAGTGCAATACCCATAGGAGAGGCTCCGGGGAGTGGACGTAGGTCAAGTTGACCGAATCACTATAAAAATCTGGTGTGTTCCTTCTGACTACTTTCTGCACTTTAGTTTTCTGTGATTATCTACTTGGGTGGAATTTATGTTTAATCTTTTTATTTGAGTGTTTACTTGTTTCTGTTGTATATCATAGAAAAGCTTTTTACTATTGCTCTCAAATTTTTAAATAACCAATTCACCCCCCCTCTTGGTTAGTCTCGGGACTAGTTCATCAGGGCTTAACATCCCTATCAAACTTTCAGGAAAGGCCTCATGGTCCCCAACTTGGCATGTGGGAGTGATGAGAGCTATTTGATCAAGATCCAAGGGCTTAGAATAGCTCAAGGAAGGTTCTAGAGTGCACTTAAGCTGCTGGAATGGTTTGGATTAGAGAGGATTAACTTAAACATAAGTATTTGAGCATTTTGACCATTCCCCACCTCTTTATTGACTGTTTGACTGGTCAACCAGTCAAGTCCTGCTGAGGTGGAGTTTAGAGGAGTCTAATGAACCAATGAAATAACTTAGAAGGAAAATAGATCCATGGGTTTGATGTATTACTTGAAATGTTGACCAAAATGGTTCATTAAATGGCTTTGTTGACTAGTCTGACTAGTCAACTTGCCAAGGTGGTTAAGGTGGTGTGATGAGCTGGTTAAGTGGATTTGAAGGTGGTTTGATTGTGTTCAAAATACATTAAGTTGGCTAAGTGGATTAAATTGAATCATATGAGTTAATTGACTAATCATGGATTCAGTTGACCAGGTTAACTGTTGACTAAGTGAAAGGTACAATCACATCTAAATCACTAGGAAGAGTAACCAGGTGGGCTTGAATAATTTTTTGAAAACATTTGGAGCTTGATTCAAAGTAGGGAAGCTTAAGGGTTGAACTGGTCAACCTAGGTTAACTTGGTCAATTAGGTTGACCTAGGGCTATGATTTAGCCTGGAGTGATTTGATTTGATGAATGAAGTCTAGTGGAGGTGATTTCAGGGTCTGGAATGGTTATTTAGATCAAATGACCTATTTAGGCCCTTGATGGGCCTAATGGGTCAAATGTGTTAACTTGGTCAACTAAGTTGACCCAGGGTTAGGGATTGGGTCCAACTAGTTCAGAATAACATTCTGAGTTTAGTGGTGGTGGTCTCAAGGTCTGGAGAAGTCATTTGGTCAAAATGACCTATTTGGGCCCTTAATGGGCCTTTAGGTCAACCTATGTTGACTTGGTCAACCAGGTTGACCCAGGAGCTGGGAAAGAGCTCAACAGATTTGAAATGCCATTTCGAAACTAATGGAGGTGGTCCCAGGGTCTGAGGAGGTCATTTGGTCAAAATGACCTAACTTGACCCTAAAGGGCTTTCTTGGTCAACCTAAGTTGACTTGGTCAACCAGGTTGACCCAAGGGCTGGCTCTGGGTTCAATAGGTTTGGTTTGACATTTGAAACTTGCTGAAAGTGGTTGCATTTGATTTGGAGATCATTTGGTTCAAATGACCATTTATACCCTATATGGGTATTTTGGTCATTTTGACCCCTAGTCAACTAGGGGTCAAATTGAGTCAAACAAAATGCAATTTATTACTCAATGGGTCATAATCAAGGGTCTGGAAGTGATTTGAGCGTTTGGACAAGGCTCCAAGGTCATGATCCAGTGGGTGGCAGGTCCAGTGGCATAGACTGTAAATATTTGAAGGTTTTACAACCTTCGGATTTCAATTCAGTTTCTAGGATTAGAGACCTCAGAATGGGCTCAAATTTGGAGGGTTGCCTCTAGATATATGTCACATTAGTATGAAACTGATAGACCCTGAATCAGAGGTCACTTGATAGGGTTTTGAAGTATTCAAAAGTTTACTGGAAAAGGCTTTTAGGACTTAGACCTTTGGCCTTGGATTCTGATCTGGATTTATGGTTTTAAGTTGGATTTTGAGTTTGAATGATAGGGTTTGAACTACCTAAATTATTTACAATCATTTGGGTGATTATAGATGATTAGATAGGATTAAAGTTAGGTCAGAGGCTGTGACAGCTGGATTTGAATTGTTTAAAGGTCAGGATTTTGTCTGTGCATGAGGATACTAATGTTATGTGGGAAAAAGTGGCTAGTTATATTAAGAATATTGCAAAAGATGTGCTTGGAGTTTCAAAGGGAAAAGCTCCTAATAGTAAAAATAGTTGGTGGTGGAATCCAAATGTGCAAGAAAAGATTAAAGAAGATTTGTTATAAAAATTGGTTTAATTGTAAAAATTCTGATAATTGGAAAATATATAAAGAGGCACGTAAGGAATCTAAGAAAGCAATATGTGATGCAAAGAGTTTATCTTTTAGTGATTTATATAATAGATTAGATACTAAGGAGGGAGAAAGATATATGTATAAGCTAGCCAAACAAAGAGATAGGAGTAGTAAGGATTTAATTCAAGTGAAGTGTATTAAGGATGTAGATCAAAAAGTACTTTTTTTAGAAGATGATATTCAACAAAGGTGGATGAGATATTTTGCTAAACTTTTTAATGAAGAATGTGAAAATAAAATTGACTGTAGTGATCTTAGCACCCTAAATGAAAATAAAGATTTATGTTTTTATCGGCGTATTAGTAAAACCGAAGTTAGAGAGGCTTTAAAGAAAATGAAGGGTGGAAAAGCTGTTGGACCTGATGATATTCCAATACAGGTGTGGAAATGCTTAGGAGATGAAGGAATTTCTTGGCTTACTAAACTTTTTAATACTGTTTTGAAGACTAAAAAGATGCCAGATGAGTGGAGAATGAGTGTGTTAATCCCTATTTTTAAGAATAAAGGTGATGCACAAGATTGTGCTAATTATAGAGGAATTAAGTTAATGTGTCATACTTTAAAACTATGGGAACGAGTTATGGAGCATAGGTTGCGGCGTGATACTAATGTTTCTCAAAATCAATTTGGATTCATGCCGGGTAGGTCTACTATGGAAGCCATACATTTATTAAGAGGTTTGATGGAGAAATATAGAGAGAATAAGGAGGATTTACATATGATATTTATTGATTTAGAAAAAGCATATGATAAAGTTCCAAGAGAAGTGCTAGGGAGAGTTCTTGAAAAGAAAAGAGTTAATAATGCTTATATTCAAATCATTAAAGATATGTATGCAGGAGCTATTACTTGTGTTCAAACACAAGGTGGTTTGACCAAGTATTTCCCTATTTCGGTTGGATTACATCAAGGATCAGCCTTAAGCCCATATCTTTTTGCTTTAGTCATGGATGTTCTCACTAGACATTTGCAAGAGGATGTACCTTGGTGTATGCTTTTTGCTGATGATATTCTTCTTGTTGATAAGACTAGAGAGGGAGTTGAAGGTAAACTAGAATTGGGGAGGTCAACCTTAGAGTCTAAAGGTTTTCGCTTGAGTAGATCTAAAACGGAATATATGGAGTGTAATTTTAGTAATAATAGACCTAGTGAGGGCATTGTGACTTTGGCCGATCAAGTCATTAATAAGAGTACACGTTTTAGATATGTTGGATCTATTGTTCAGAGTGATGGTGATATAGATGGGGATATTATTAGCAGAATCCAAGTTGGATGGTTGAAGTGGAGGAATGCATCAGGCTTATTGTGTGATAGAAAAGTACCCCTCAAACTTAAGGGAAAATTCTATAAGATGGTGGTGAGACCTGCAATGCTTTATGGTGCCGAATGTTGGCCATTAAAAGAGAAGCATAATTCTAAGTTAAGTGTTGCAGAGATGAGGATGCTCAGGTGGATGAGTGGCTTTACCCTTAGAGATAGGATACGAAATGAGCATATTCGTGAAAAGGTTGGAGTAGCTCCAGTGGAAGATAAGATTAGAGAGAGTCGCCTTAGATGGTTTGGTCACGTAAAACGGCGGCCTCCCGATGACCCGGTTAGGAAAGTAGAGGTCTTAGATTTGACTTATGTTAAGAAAGGTAGAGGTAGACCTAAAAAGACTTGGTCAGAAAATATTAGAAATGATCTTTCTTTATTAGATTTAAATGAGAATTTGACTTTTAACAGGACACAATGGAGAAAAAGGATTCATGTAGCCGACCCCACGTAGTGGGATAAAGGCTTGATGTTGTTGTTGTTGTTGTAAAGGTCAGGATTGATCAGGGGTTTGAATTGAGTTAAACTATGGATTGATTTGAGTCTTGAATAGATTGATTTAAAGTATGAGTTGGTCTAGAGTTTGAATAGATTTGAGGTCTGGATAGATCTAAGGTATAGGAGAATCCTAAGACCTAGATTAATCTAAAGTCTGGGGAGATTTTAAAACTTAAAGCCTAGGAAGATTCTAAAATCTAGAAGTCCTAAAGTCTAGAGTCTAGGGGGATCCTAGAGTCTAAAACCTAGGAGAATTCTAAAGTTTAGAAGTCCTAATTTCTGAGATTTAAAAGGATCTTAAGATCTAGATAGATTTAAGGGTCTAAAATAGATCTTAAGGTCTAGGAAGATCCTAAGACCTAGATTGATCTAGAGGAGACTTAGGGTCTAGAATAGATCCTAGGGTCTAGATTAATTTGAAGGAATCCTAGGGTCTAGAGTAGATCCTAAGATCTGGAGTCTATGAAGAATTTAAAAGAATCCTAGGATCTAGATTAATTCCTAGGGTCTGGAGCTGATCCAAGATCCGATTGATCCTAGGTTCTGGATTAATCTTAAATCTAGACTGGGTCCTAATGACCTCATACAAAAATGAGGTCAACAATACATAAACCTCTTAGGTACTTGAGGACATTTCTATGTGACCATAATATGTAAGGGACCTAATAAGTGAAAATTATGTTGTATTTTATGGTGTCAAGTTTTAGTAAAAATGTATGTTTTTAGTTGATGTTGAGTAGGAATGTATGAAAAAATGGAGATAAATTCACAAGGATTTAACCAATACCCCAGAGTTGTAATTATTAACACCGCATCATATCAACACACTAGTGTAGGATTTAAGACTACAAAACTAGTGACTCAAAAAGAATTTATTGGAGCCAGCACCCTAGTGGATTAATTGTTAGTGCCACGATGCTTCATAATACCGTAGCACCAAAAATTAACATTACATTGCTTAGAATTTTATCATTAAAACACTGAAACACGAAACTATTAAATGTCTCAGCACCAAGAGACACTTTCAAGCACTATCATGCTCAACATTTGCAGCACAATGGTAGCATAGTTTTTTTTTAAAGAATCTCCATAATGCTTTAGCCAAAAGTCTTATCAATCCAATCGACAGATGTGTCGAGTTAGCCCAACATTATAGTGGAGCAACTTTAATAGTGTCGGGTGCTAGTTCATTTTATAACATTGTAGTACTATCCTGCAGAATGCCGTGGTGGCTGAGTCCAATTTTGTAATAAGTATAAATAGTTTTTCAGTCTATTATGTGAGAGTTATAAATAGTTCTAAAGAGTTCTTGGAGTTCTATTAGAGTCAAGTTTGAGGGAGGTCAGAGAAGAGAAAGATACATCATTTAGCATGGCTGGCATATAATGTAGTGAGCAAGTAAGCTATTTGGAAAGGAAAAAAGTGTGGAGAGCAATGTTGTAAGTGTATATTCACTTTTGGAATGGTTCATGTGCAGGATTTGTTTGACATCCTTTATTCCTTGTGATATCTTTTTACTCTTTTCTACTTGTACTTTCTTTCTTGACTAAGTAATGAAAATTATTTTTTTCTATTTTTATTCTATGGATGGCTAAACTTATAGTTTTGGACTAATATTGTGAAAATCATAGTAATTACTAATAGAGAATCTTATGATTTAAAGAATAATAAGTTATTTTTAATATCTCTCACTCTTCATTTAATCTATATAATGGCTGCATGTGAATTACAATCTAGTATGATATATTACCTCGATGGAGGAATATTGGAATAATTAGGAGAATTGAAATGAAATGTTTGCATGCCTAAACATAGGATGTTAATATTCTAGGGTCTATGTAGCTAAAATAATTATAGGAAGGCCATAAACTTTTCTTTACATCCTTAATGACTTAAGAGAGATCTAAGAATATATATACTCTGATTCACAACTAAGGAGAGTCTACTTAGAAAAGCTTAGTAGATTTTATTATCATTACTCCAAAATAATTCATCTATTGGTATCTTCACTTTTCTATACATTTCTCATTCGAGATAGAATTCAACCCTAATTTCATTGTAAAGGATAAATCTAGTAGCTTGAGTAGATTGTACTAAAATAATAATGTGCAGCATAACACTTTCTCATGGGATTGACACTGTCTTGCATACTTTTATTGCTTCATGGCACATGCACTAATATTTTTAGTGGGGATTTACATCTAAGTAAATAAATGCATAGTCCAACACAACCCACCACATCAAGTTTTGGCACCCTTACCACAGAAGTAATGTGTGCACTTGTAATTATTTTTATATTATTTTAAAAGATACATATTTAATCATACTTATATATTATATCTTGTATCTTGTTATTTATTTTTTGTTAAAATTTTAAAAAGAAATTTTTTTTATTATTGTTACATTATTTTCTATAATTTAATTCTCGTATTATTGGTATATGCAAAGTAGAGTTAGTAAGAAGCCTTTTTTTATTGACTTAGAGATTGAGAGGATCCTCACAAAAATAAAAAAAATCTAAAAAGACTATAGCATTAAGAATGGCTGAACCAAATTAATATTAGCATCATCCTAGACCTCTTAGAGAGTATGTTAATCCTTTGGTAGAAAGAATTTATCAGAGTACCAATAGACCTACTATGCAAGCCAATAACTTTAAGTTGAAACTTATCATTACCCAGATGGTTCAGAATTCTCAGTTTGGAAGAACTCCTATTGAGGATCCCAACTTATATTTAATTAGCCTCTTAGAATTTTATGTAATATTTCAAGTATAATAGATTTAGCGATGATGCTCCTTGATTTTATTTACTCTCATTTTTCCTAAGGGACAAAACTGATGTGGTTAAATTTTTTATCCTCAAGCTCTATAATCACTTGGAATGAGTTGATACATAAATTCCTAGTAAGGTACTTTCCACCTTCTAAAATAACTAAGTTTATGAATGATATAACTTCTTTTTCCTAGTATGAAGGAGAGTCAATTTATGAGAGTTAGAAAAGATTTAAGGATACGCTTAGAAAGTGCACTCATCATGCTTTGCCTATTTGGTTGGTTATCCTAACTTGTTATAATAAACTTGTAGGATCTCTTAGGTTTATAATTAATGTAGCAGCTAAAGATTCTTTAATCTATAAATCTTTTGATGAGGTCTATACTTTGATAGAGAAGATAGAAATAAATAATTTTGAGTGGCCTTCTGATAGGGTGAATCCTAAGAGAGTGGCCAATGTTTATGAGTTGGATGTTTTATCTATTTTGACTACTCAAGTAGCTGACATATCTAAGAAGTTGGATAATTTGAATGTGAGAATAATTTTAGGATCACCTATGCTTTTGGCAGAAAATGATTTGAATATTGTGAGTGAATCTATAGCTCAAGGGATTGAAAATGGTAATGTGATTAAAAGACAAAATAATAAATATTTTAATTTATATAATATAAGCTAGTGGAACCACCTCAATTTTAGCTAGTAAAATAACAATATTGGTGAAAATTAGTGGAATGTAATTCATTCAAACTCAGGAGGAAATTGGAATAATTCTCAGCAACCTATAGTTAACCTTAGACCATCTTATCCTGGAACCTTTAAATCAGAATACTCAATTCAAAGATCGAAAGACACCATTGGAGGAGGTACTGATTTAATTAAGAACTCAATTATAGAGTTAAGTTATATCTATTATGAGTTTTGAAAATCAATTAGGATAGCTTGTAATTTTTTTAAGTAGCAGGCCTCATGGTGCCTTGCCTAGTAACACTGAAGTTAATCCAAAGGAGAAAGGGAAAGAAGAAAGGTTAGAGCACTTAAGGATTAGTAGTGATGCCACCCAGCCAAAGTGAAATATCTTGGCAGGTCTGGCTGAAGACTATAAACTTAGCACAATTTAGGAGGCAACCCAACATTGTTGATGTCATGCAGTAAGCCTTATTTTTGTATGTTTGAATGTTGGATGTCTGCATGTTGTATTCTCAATTTATAATTTTGAAAAACGTCAAGTATATTATTTGTTACATCATTAATTATGATTTTGAAAAATTCAATTTAATAATATTTTTTGGGCAATGTTTATGTGGTGTTAAATCTAAACTAATGCCTTAGTGTTAGACATTATATCAGTGTCGCGGTATTTACATGTCAAGCACTATAACTTCTAAATAAGACATTGCAGCATTGAAGTCTCAGAAAAATATTAAGAGATGCAACACTACATCGCTTGATTTTAAAGCACCACAATGCTAATACAAACTTATGAGCACTCCAACACTATCTCTTGTAGCATCATCGTACTAAATTCATATTTTATATAGTAAAAAGATGTAATCAATGCTGCTACATTTGACCAACTTTTCATTATGAATCTATATTGAGTGTCGCAGTTTTGGTCAAAAACCATAATTAAGTTGTTATGGTGTCATACTGGTAGTTTTTTTTTAGCATCACAGTGCTCGTATATGTCAAATGCATGGTAGTTTCTGGTCAAAAAACTTTCAATCCATTTCCCCATGCCTGCACCGTATCACTACATGTCATTCACATGCGACACCATTATTAGTCTGACCATTTTTCATTTTGCTGGCGCCATAGCATTACTCTTCACATCGTCGTAATGCTCATTGAGTATATAAATAGAAAGGGTTTTTTTTCAGTAAGTTTTAGTGTGATTTCCTTTTGTCATTTCATGAATTCCTTGCATTTTTCATTAAAAATTTTCTAAATGGCTCCTAAGTTTATGGGCAATAAGAAGAGAGCAACTTCCTTATTTGATAGAAGGAGGTCATATCTATTGAAGCAAAAGAGAGACATGAACAATTGTTTGTGAACAAATAGTTGATACCTAAGTGGGTTTCCAAAACTCGGAGGACCTGTGATGCCAATTATAGTGAATAAGGATTGGGAAATACTGTGTGAGGAGCCTCATGCCTATGTTATAAACATGGTGAGAGAATTTTTACCTATGCCAAAGAAGCCCAAAATAACAAGTGTTTTGTGAGAGAAAAAAGGGTACCTTTTGATCTCGGAGCATAAATCATATTTATAGACTTAGAGACATTAAGTGTGATTATTATGCTGCTTTTAGTTTTGCACCCATTGACCCTTAGGAGTTGTTAAGAGTGCTTTGTGGACTTTGGAGTGGGGCTATCTAATAGGAGAGAGATGGGAAGGTGATAATTTTTTCTTCATCCTAATTGACCCAATTATCTAAAGTTTGGAACTATTTCATTTTTGCACAATTTTTCCAAGTAAGAACATTAGTGAGGTGACCAGGGATAGTGCAGTCTTTAATTATGTAAATCAGGTAGGTCACTCTACAAATATGGGGAAGTTATTCACTCTTCTTTGATGTACATCATTAGGGGTTCCACTTCTATTGATATAGGTCATCCTTCACTTATTTATTTTCTATGTGTAGCCGCTGGAGCCTTAGGAGAGTTAGTGGTGGAGCAATTGTTTCCTTTTTCCACTCTCATAAACAAAAAAATTAAAAGTTTTAAAAAGAGATATAAAGAGTAGGGAGAACCTAGTGAGCCCCATCTACCCAGTCAAGCCAGTAGTAATGGGAGGTAGAGTGCTAGGATCCCAAGATCTTTTGGGGGAGCAGGTGGCTTATTTAATGGAGCAGATGGAGGGAGTGACTTCTTTTTTTTTAGGACAGTAGGGGAAGATAGCAAGAGATGTCTACTAAGGTTTCTTACTATATGGATATGTAGGAGAGGTAGTACAACTACACATTAAAGTTCAATGAAGCATTTGTTGGGATGTTTAGGAGGAGTTAGTTTGTAGAGAATCCTGATTGACTTCAGTTTCCACATGCCCCTACATATGATCCTTTTGTTTGGCACCCTTTGATAGGAGATAATGATGACAATGATGATGAGATGAAGATGATATATGATGATGTTGATAATGATGATGATTACAACGACGATGATGGTAAGGAGGAGCGAGATGATGATTGATGTTACTTTCTTTTTCTTTATTATTCTATGATGACTTGCTTGAGAGAGAGGAGAGAGAGAGAGAGAGAGAGAGGAGATGGTTGTTGATGTAATGGTTGGTGGTTGTTTTTTATTTTCTTTATTTTTTATTTTCTTTGCTTGGGGAGACCCTTGCTGATGGTTATTGATGGATGAGAAGGTTATGATTGTTGGTTGTGTAGTTCTAGAGGAGGTTAGTGCATGGTGCACCAATTGTATTTGTTATGTAGTAGTTATTATGGGTTGCCTTGTATACTTGTTATCATTAAAAATCATAAAGGCATATTTTATTTTTGTTGTAGTATTTAGTTCAGTTCTTTTCGTTATTTGTGTATTTTATTTTTGTTATTTGTTATTATTATTATTTAGTTAATTTTTTAATTTAACTTTAAATTCCTATTTTGCTTAACTATTGAATGTCCTCCACCTATATATTACACTTTGATAGCTAAGTTAAACATAAATAAAAAATAGAAATTAAAAACTATTTAAAATTAAAATTAATACAAAACCATAGGTGATAAATGGAATGAATAAAGAAAAAAAAAATATAATTTAAAAATCATAACAATCAAATAAAAAAAATATTTAAGTTAATACTTTATTTTGAACTTAAATACTAAACACTAGTGGTAATAAGATTAAAAAAAAAATAGTGGTAATAAGATTGAATAATTAAGTTTAGCAAAAGAGAGTATCTAGATTAATTTATGAAAATCTTTAATAACTCAAATATGGATTTAGGGAACTTATTACCAGCCTTACATTATTCAAATTTAGGATCAATTAAAAGAATAAGACAATCAGTTATTCATAATCATTATTTTAGTACTCATACAAGTTAGAAAGAAATACATGAAAAATTAAAAAGAGAGAGAAAAAAAACATAAGGAAAAAGAAAATTGAGTACTATAAAAATTAATATCTTATTTAGCTGCATTCCTAAAGGATTTTAATACACAATTTACAAAGGCGAGTATATGAAAGCTAATACATATGAAGGGTTAGAAATGAATTTCAAAATTAACTAGTCTACAAATAATTTCTAAATGACTCATTATTCAAATCTAAAGTCAGTAGTCAAACAATGCACAAACACTTATAGTAAATAAGTTCAATTTTAACATAAAAAAGATAATCTATTACGATGATTGTTTAAATGAAAATTGCTACACTTTGATCATTGCAATTCACATCTAAATGGTAGCATATTGTCTTATATTTTATTTAATTTAAATAATTGAAAATTTTTTTATTTGGATTAATGAAGCTAATAAAAAATGTGACATAATTGCTTTAGTACAAGCAAGAGTTTAAGTTAGGGGAAATTTGTTATGTGAAAAACATATAGTGTTTTATGTTGTTAAATTCAAGCAAAGATGTGTGTTTTTAGTTGATTTTGTGCAGGAATGTCTCAAGAAATGGAGAAAAATTCACAAGTATTTAACTAGAACATTATAACTATTAGCGATGCAGTGTATCAACGCCTTAATGTCAGACTTAACATTCAATGCCAGAGTCTCAAGTATATTTTATTGGATTCAACACCACAGCAAATTAATTATCAGTGTTATAGTGCTTCACAACGCTGCAGTGATATTGCACTACTTGGACTTCTATTATTCAAGCGCCGGAGCACTGAACTATTAAATGTTGTACCACCGGAAGACACTTTCAAGAACCGTAGCACTCAACTTTTGCATTGCCACGGTGGAGCTATTTATGAAAAGAAGCGCCGCACTAATTCTTCCAAAATTCACACCGATCTAATCAACAGATGCGCCAAGTCAACCCAAAGCCACAGCAAAGCAACTTTAGCAAGCGTTATTTCATTTTAAAACATTGTAGTGTTACCCTGTCGAGCACCGCAATGCCTGAGTCAATTTTTAAAATAAGTACAAATAGTTTTCAATTTTTTTGTGAGAGTACTGAAGAGTTCTTCGAGTTCTCTTAGAGTTAAGTCTAAGAGAGGCCAGAGGACAGAAAAATACATCATTTAGAGTGGTTAGCCTATATCTAAGTGAGAAAGCAAGCAATTTGGAGAGGAAATGAGTTTGGAGTGCAAAGTTGTAAGGGGAGATTCACTTTGAGAAGTGTTCATCTCTAGGATCAGTTTGGGATCCTTCATGTTGGGTGATATCATTTTACTCTTTTTTACTTATACTTTCTTTCTTGAGCAAGTAGTAGAAATTATTTTGTTCTATTTTTTGTTAAAATCATAGTTCTATGGCTGAATAAACTCATAGTTTTAGACTAATACTATAAAAATATTAGGAATTACTAATTTTGAATCTTATGATTTAATGAATAAATAGTTGTTTTTAATATCTCTCGCTTTTCATTTAATCTATGCATTGACCATGTGTTGAATTAAAATATAGTGTGAAATATTGCCTAAATGGAGGAATATTAGAACAATTAGTGCTGCCTAGACATAGGATGTCAATATTCTAGGGACAATGGAGATAAAATAACTATAGGAAGACCATAAACTTTTCTTTACATCCTTACAAGCTCGATAGAAATCTAAGGGTGCATATGCTCTGATTCAAAACTAATTTAGGAGAGTCTACTTAGGAAAGCTTAGGAGATTTCATTATAATTAGTCCAAAATACTTCATCTAGTGGAAACTTCACTTTGTTCTGCATTTCTCATTCGAGATAGAATTTAACCCTAACTTTGTTGTGTTGGATAAATCTTGTAACTTGAGTAGATGATACTAGAATAATTATGCGAAGCATAACAGTTCCTCGTGGGATCGATACTCTCTCATACACTTTTATTACTTGATCTCCATGTACACTTGTATTTTTATTGAGAATTTATATCCAATTAAACATAAGTAAAGTCCAACACAACCCACCACAATAGGATCCAATAAAACAAAAATACAAAAAACTACCTAAACATCATAAACCCAAGATAAACATTGACCCTTGGACTCATCTTAGAGGTCATAGACCCATTCCTAGACTAAACCTATGGTTTAAAGAGTGTTAGTCAACCCCTAATTTGATTAAAGTTAAACCTTAAACCCAAAATCACCTAAAATCATAAAAGTGATCATCTGACTTGTGAATTGAGTTTAAACGCTTAAATTCTCTTAAGAGTGTTTTGACTTAGAGTGTGATCATGGTCAAAATCCTTTTGACCATGTTTAACTCAATTTTGACCAAAACATAAAAAAATCCTAAATCCCTAAATAGTTAACTTCGTTAGGTTAAAACCCTAAACACAGAGCTTGACATTGACTCCAAATTATTCTAACTCATCTTAGGATCATTTAAAGTTATTATTGATCCATTGTTAATCGCAATTGACCATAAGTAGTTAAAATTTTTAAAATGACCTTATAGGACTAGTCATTACCAAACATGATAAGACCCATTAATGGGTATAACCTATCATATCAAGCTGTGACAAGCAAATCCCAAGATTTAGTTTTAAAAATTTTCAAATTCCTTCTTCCAATTTAAACTTTAAAATAAACCGTAGACTATAGAGCTACTAATTATATCATGTATATAAAAAATAACTCATCCAACAAAATCTCTTTCATTTCATCAAAATGTATATAAAAGATCTACACTGCAATATGTGGCTATAGAATAGAGAGCAGAGGAAAATATAGGAAAAGCTAGCCATGACTTACAAAAATCAAAACAAAACAAAAACTTATACATACTCAAATCAGACCTTAAACTGCTAATCAACAAACTCCTTTCCTTTCTTAGACCCTAAAAATAGAACGTAAAATCACAGTGAGCTAAAATAGGTCAATAGGCCACAAACATTGATCTAAATTTCTAAATATTTTTTATTAAATATTTTTTTAGAATATTTAAATATAGTATAATAAATCACTTTGTTAATTGAAGTAAAAAGAGCATAACAGCTATCTAAAAATTCAAATAATAATTTTGAGCAGTCAATAAACTAAAATTCATATCACAAAATAAAAAATTACATATGTCTCTAATCCCATACAAAATCTAAAAGGATTTTGGCCACTTATAACTCTCATTATTCTGATAGAACCAGAACATGCCCATAGGCACAAGAAAATATCATCTTTTTTCATAAGGACATACCTTATAGGCACCAGATTATAGCATTTTAGCCACCAGAACATGTTTTATAGGCACTAGAATATATTATTCTTTTCACAATAATTTTCCAAAAACTTTTTAATTCAACAATAAAGTATATGATTCAATCGTGTAAACACATATTTCATTATATTAAAGTAATTAAAACAAAATTGAGCATTAATCATATGTTTACAGTTTTCTATAATGGTTGGCAACAGAAAATTCTGCTGAGTAAGAATTCACAGTTTCAAAATATAATCAAATTACCAGAGATTGTATAGAACAATATTTAACTTTAATCGTACTACATCACTATTTTTCAGAGTTTATATTATTTTCTTTTTAATAAAAACTGCATAAATTCTAAAACTCTTGATATAAATTTCTAAATAATATTCAAAATCTCAATCTCTATAACATATAAAAAACTAAACTAAAAGTTTTACTAGTGCAATGATACCTTAGTTTTTTTGTAACAAAAATATAAATTTAACTAAAAAACTTTATATTTTTTAAAGCTAAGATAGATATAATATGACCTACCTCATTCTGGATAACTATCAAAACTGGACTGATGGCTAAAAATGACCTGAAGAAGCCCATATCCCTTTCTTTCTATCATAAAATTCCTTTCATTCTCTCACTACTTTGACTGACATGGTGCTCAAAAGAATGGAATAGTGGAATTAAATTATATTTAAGTGTAGAAAATTACCCAATGCTTAGGCGCCACTAATTGAGCATCGTGATGATAGTTTAGTTTCTAAATTCTAAAGCTTATAACACCATAATGTCACTATTCAACACTTAAGCACCATTGTTCAACGTTAAGGCGAGAGAACACATAACACCTAGGCATTCAGGGAAAACAATTAGATTTTACCAAGATGCACTCAAACCCTTAGAACTCACTCCAAAACACATGCGGACTTTTCTCATACACAAATATCATCCCCAAATGCATGCCAAAAAGTTCAAAGTATAAAAAATCAAATAATTACCTCTATCAAATTGGGCAAAACATGTTAAACCAAATGCTAAATTTTGAGGTGTCACAACCCTCCTATCCTCAAAATAATATCATCCTCGATATTTCAACACTAAAATAAGTTAGAATAAACCTCAATATAGCTATCTCATGTAAGATTCCTTTTTTTCAACTAGCTTCTCTTTTAATTTTATTCTTACTCTAAACTTTAAACATTGTAATTTGTTTATTTCTTAACTTTCTAGCATCATAAGGTTGGATCCTCTATGGTTCTCTGTAATTTAGATATCGACATACTTCAATATCTTCAATAGATACTCTATCAAATACTCATTTTCTTAAAAGTAAAACATGAAACACATTATGAATCTCAAACATATAATTTGATAACTATAAACTATAGGCAAACTTCTCAAACTGTTTAATAATTTTGAAGGGTCAAACATACCTTGGACTAAACTTTCTTTCCGTGCCAGGCCTATTAATGCCTTTTATCGGCCCAATCTTCTAATATACAAAATCTCCTACCTGAAATTATATAGCCCAATTCTTAGCATCAAAATATTATCGTAGTCTATCCTATATAGCTTTCAATCTACCTATGATCAAATAGATCTTTTCAATAGCATCATCAACCAAGGCTAGCCCAATCAAATGTCTTTCACCAACCTCTATCCAAGAAAGAAAGGTCCTACATTTTCTAACATATAGAGATTTATATGGAGCCATACCTATACTTAACTGAAAATTGTTATTGTATGCAAAATCGATCAAAGGAATATGGTCTTCCTAACTACCACTAAAATCTAAAACATATAACCTCAAAAGATCTTCCAGTCTGAGGACAAAATATCGTACTAAAATGCAATTTCATACCCAAATCTTATTGAATACCTCTCCACACTCTAGAGGTAAACTTATTATCTCTGTCAGAAACCATAACCTTTAGTATCCCATGTAATCTAATAACCTTACGTAAATATAGCTACGTCAATCTATCTATTAAATCAGATTGTTAGATTGAAATGAAATGAGCAGACTTTGTCAGAAGATCCATTATAACACAAATGGCATCATGTCCCTATCTTGACCTAGAAAAACCCATAATATAATCTATAGTCCCATCTTTCCATTTCCACTGTGAAATGGATAATGGCTACAGAAAACCTCCGGATCATTGATATTCTACCTTCGCTAACTGACAGGCTTCACATTTTTTTATAAAATCTACAACATTCTTCTTCAATCCAAGCCACCAAAGTAGATCGTTTAGATCATTATATATTATACAGGTACCTCGGTGAATAGTGTAGCCTGAATAATGAGCCTTATGCAAAATTACATATCTCAAATCTCTTGAACTAAGAATCTACCATATGTCCTTACATAAGATAATACTAGAATTAAATACTTGTAATTTAGATTTCTTATCATATTTAATCTGATCAATTAACTTCAAATATCCTGCATCAAACTTCAAAGTTTTTTAAATCTTTTCTTGTAAAGAAAATTAAATGATCATCTGAGCAAAAATACCAAAATCTTGATCAGTAAAAGAAATCACCTTCAACTATAATCTCTCCATATCTCGTATCAGAGACTCATCATAAGAAAGCTGAATACATAAAAATTTAGAAGACTTCCTGCTTAGAGACTCTACTACCACATTAGCCTTACTAGATTGATACTAAATAGTCATATCATAGTCTTTGATCAACTCAAGCCATCTCCTTTACCTTAGATTCAAATCCTTCTGAGTGAATATATATTTTAATTCTAATGATCAATAAAAATCTCACACCTTACACTGTACAGATAATTTTTTCAGATTCCCAGAGCAAAATTTATACTATCAAGTTCTAGATCATATGTCAAATAGTTCCTCTCGTGTTGTTTCAACTATCTAGAAGCATAAGTTATAACTCTATCATGTTTCATTAGAACACATCCCAAACCTTTCATTGAAGTATCACTAAATACCTAAATTTTTTCTATACCAATGGGAAGAGTCAAAATTGGAGCAGAAGTCAAAAAATTCTTTAATCTTCAAAAAATGGCCTCATACTATGGTGCCCCCAAAAAAAGCTATAAACTTCTGAGTTAGTCTCGTTAGAGGTGCAAAAATATGAGAAAACTCCTTCACAAACTTCTAGTAATATCCGTTATACCCAAGAAACTATATATCTCAAATAGAGTAGTAGGCCTCAGCCAATAAGTAATTTCTTGAACTCTTAGGGAAATGTAGAAAGACCGGCACTATTCACCATGTGCACTAGAAAAGAAATACTTTTTAACCAAAACTTAAATTTAAAGAATTTTATATATAGTTGATGCTACCTTAGAGTCTCCAAAATAATCCTCAGATGTATAGCTTGATCTTCCTTAGAAATAAAATAAACCAAAATATCATCTATAAAAAAATAATAAAATTATCCAAATAATCTCTAAATACTCTTTTCATCATATCCATAAAGATGGTTGGCGTATTAGTCACCCTAAAAGGCATGACTAAAAGTTTTCATATTTCATACTAAAAGTAGTCTTCATCACATCAGCATATCTTATCCTCACCTGATAATAGCCATATCATAAATCAATTTTTAAAAATATAAAAGATCCAACGAGCTGATCAAATAGATCATCAATCCATGGCAGAGGGTTATTCATTCTAAGTAGATATTTTATTCAACTATCTTTAATAAATGCATACGTGCATCATGCAATCCCTTTTCTTTACAAACAAAATAGGTGCTCCCCATGGACACACACTAGGATGAATGAATCCCCTGTCAACTAACTCCTAAAGCTAGACTTTTAAATCTTGAAACTTCTTAAGTGTCATCCTATACAAAGCTTTGGAAATCAGGACCATACCCAAAAATATATCGATACATAACTCTATATCTCTATCCAGAGGTAAACTGACTAACTCCTTGGAAAATATAAATGAGAAGTCCTGCACTACTGGAACATTAGTAATAGAATAAGAATCCACCCTCCTATCTTAAACTAATACCAAAATATCATGCAACTCTTTTTTTCATAACTTATGTTCATTCACAGTAAAGATTAAATATGACAAAATACCTCTAACTCCATAGAATATATAACTCTCACTACCCAAAAACTACGTGACTCATTTTTTCAAACAATCAATCTAAGCCTCATACTGACTCAATCAATTCATACCCAAAATAACATCATACTTAGAAATAGGAAATAAAATCAAATTGGACTTGCACTACTTATAAAAATTTTTAATGTCATAGATATAAAGTTTACTAACTATCATACCATCTCCATTTGGTAAAGTAGCAAATAGAGAAAAAGGTAGTATAATGGTAGGCAAGCACAATAAATAAAGTAAATGCTAAAAAATAAATAAATGATTGACCCCAAAATTGAATAAAATAAGACATAGCTAATCAGAAATGTAAGTCATACCTATAACCATATCTAGAACATCTTGAGCCTCCTACTGAGTTAAATTATACACACATGCCAGAACTAGTGATACAACAACAGAATCACTAGACTTCCTCTGATCACTATCTAAGGGCCTCCATACCATAGAACCAAAACCACAATCTCAATTACAAGAACTCTCAATAAATGTATAAAGTAGAACAATCCTTGGCCTCCTTGCTTGTCTAATAAAAATCTCAGATCTATGCTCAAAATATTGGTCATTTCCTACCTGTGGACACTCCACCACCTTGTGTTCAGTCTGATCACACCAAAAATACTATTTAGTCATCCTATAGCTCTGAATAAAATAACATCTACCATAATTATGACAGATAGGTGCTCCACTAATAAAACTCCCAAAACCAATAACACTACCCCTACTCAGAGCTATCCACCTTTCTTAGACTCTCCGGGTACAAATATGCTCTACTTCCCAAAAAAATCCACTACTAGGAGTCTCACTGCTAAAATTCTTTCTACTAGTAATCTACTACTGCTAAGTACCTATTAGATCATTTTTAATTAATCAAGCACTCTCCATAAGCTCAAAAAAATTAGAAATATGAAATGGAACTAATGGATGCCTCAAACTGTCTCAAAGTCCCCTAAAAAACTTATAGCACTTCTCCACAGGAGTGCTAACCAACTACGAAGCATATTTGGCCAAACTACTGAACTCTACCTCATCCTGCATAACTATCTTGCTCCCTTGAACTAGTCTCAAAAAAGTCTCTTGCAACTATTGATGTGCAAAAGGTGGCACAAACCCAGCTTGAAATACATAAAAAATTTTATCCTAGCTAATCAAAGAATTCAATATCCCTTAAAATTTCTCCTTCTACTAGCCTATCCACCAGTGCTCTACATCACTATCTAATAGAAAAACTATTAATAATACTTTAGTCTCAAGAGAACACTACACACCGTCAAATATCTTCTCTAGTCACCTTAACCAATCCTCTATTACTCTGGGCTAAACAATTCCCTCATATCTCAAAGGCTTCAATCTCAAAAATATATGTAAATATTTGTCTATATCATCAAATCTAATAAAAGGAACTATGCTCTATGCCTCAACCATTATTTGAGTTATCAGACTAACAAATTGAGAAATTGTATCAAACCGAACTATCATAGTATTACTGTATATTGGGGCTACCTAACTAGCACTCTACCCATCTATTGTATTTGAGTCTGGTTAATTCATATCACATAGAATACACATAAGTGGATATACATGCACATGAAAAATAAATAAAATGAATGCTCAGATAGACTATAAGCTACCCCAGTTGACCTACAAATCAATTTCTATTATGTCGAGCTGTGACAAGAAAATTTAAGAACTAATTTTGAAAATTTTTAAATTCCTTCTTCTAATTTAAACTTTAAAATAAATCATAGACTACAGAGTTGTTAATTATATCCAGTATATAAAAAATAACTCATCCAAAAAAATCTCTTTCATTTCAATAAAATGTATATATAAGATCTACATAATAATATATAGCTATAAAATAGAGAGCAGAGAAAAACATAATAAAAGCTAGCCATGATTATACAAAAATACAAATAGAGAAAAACCTTTACAAACTCAGATCAGACCCTAAAATACTAATCAACAGGCTCCTTTCCTTTCCCAGACCCTAAAAAAAGAATGCAAAACTACAATGAGCTAAAACAACTCAACAAGCCATAAATACCAATCTAAAAGTCTAATTTTTTTATTAAATATTTTCTTATATATTTAAATGTAGTATAATAAATCACTGTGCTGAGCAAAGTAATATAATCATAACAGTTATCCAAATAGATATATTTAGTTGTTAAATGAACTAGAATTTATATCACATAATAGAACATAACATATTTCTTCAATCCCAAATAAAATCTAAAAATTTTTTGGCCCCTTATAATTCACATTGTGCTTATAGTACTAGAACATGCCTGCAGGCACCATAACATGGCCTCTTTTTCAACCAAAATATGCCTTATAGTAGGGGTGTAAGAAAGGCATGCATGCTCATGAGCTAGCTCAAGCTCGGCTCGTTAACATGGTTGCGAGCTGAGCTTATCAAGCTTTGAGCTCGAGCTCAAGCAAAATTTTAAGCTCGTTAAATTATTGAACTTGAGTTCAATCTAGCTTATGCTTGGCTCAATTACTTGCGAGCCAGCTTGAGTGTATAAGAGGGAGGGAAATCAGTCGCACATAAAAGATGAAAGAGCATGAAGATGAAATAGTGAGGGAAATAGGATCACAAATGGGTGGGACAGAAGCTCAGATGCAAGAAACAAAATCACTAATGAGCCGGAAGATGAAATCACAAGCTGGTAGGCAGCAGAGAAGTGAAATTACGGGTGATCAGGAAGACAAAAAAGACATGTAGTATACACTATGCATTTTAGACATGTGATTTAGTAACTGTAACTTATAGGTAGATTTTCCAATCCTTTCAATAACCTCAAATGTCCCAACATACCTTGGACTCAATTTACTTTCTTTACCAAATCTGCTAATGCCTTTTATCGATAAGGTCTTCATATCTAAAATCTCCTATCAAATTTCCACAGTCATATGCTTACCATTAAAATACTATCAATGTCAGTCTTATACAACCTTTAATCTATCTCTAATCAAATAAATCTTTAAAATTGCATCATTAACTAAGGATGGCCTAATCAGATATCTCACATGCATATTTGTCCAAGATAGAGGGGTCCTATATTTTCTACTATATAAAGCTTTATATGGAGCCATATCTATACTTGACTTAAAACTATTATTATATGCAAATTCAATTAAAGGAATATGGTCTTTGCAACTACCCCCAAAATCTAGAATATAGAGTTGTAGAAGATCTTCCAATTACTGTATAGTCTTTTCATACTGTCCATCAGTCTGAGGATGAAAACTCATACTAAAATGAAGTTTTATACTCAATCCTTGATGAATGCCCCTCCATAGTCTAGAGGTAAACTTGCCATCCCTATTAGAAATTACAATCTTCAAAATCCCATATAATCTAAAAATCTCATACATATATACTTGTGTCAATCTGTGTATAAAATTAGACTATCAGATCAGAATAAAATGGGAAAATTTTGTCAAATGATCTACTATAACCCAAATAACATCATGTCCCTGTCTCAACATGCAAAAATCAAAAGTCACCTCTTCCCATCTCTACTCTAAAATGGGTAATGGCTATAAAAAATCTCTGAGTCGATGATGCTCGACCTTCACTAACTAATAGGTTTCACATTTAGAAACAAAATCAATAACATATTTTTTCAATCCAAGCCACCAAAATAGATCTTTTAAATCACTATACATTTTACTACTTCCTGGATGAATAGTATAGCCTGAATAATGAGCCTCGTGCAAAATATCTTGCCTTATATTTTAAAAATAAGAATCCATAATTTATTCTTGTAGAAGATAATGCTATAATTAAATACTCGTATTTCAAATTTCTTGCCAAATCTAATATGATCAATCAACTTTGGATACTATATATCTAACTTCTAAACTTCTTGAATCTTTTCTTGTAAAAAAGGTTAAATAATTATCTGAGCCAATATAATAGAATCCCAATCAGTAGAAGAAATCATCTCTAACTGTAATCTCTTCATATCCTGAAAGTTTGATAGGGATGTTAAGCCCTGATGAACTAGTCCCGAGGCTAACCAAGAGAGGGGGGTGAATTGGTTATTTAAAAATTTGAGAGCAACAGTAAAAACCTTTTCGATGTTTTGCAGCGGAAACGAATAAGACAATCAAACGAAAAGATCGAACACAATTTCACCCAAGCAGTTAATTACAGAAAAAAATAAAAGTGTAGATAGTAATTAGAATGAACACAGCAAATTTTATAGTGGTTCGGTCAACTTGACCTACGTCCACTCCCCGGAGCCTCCCCTCCGGGTATTGCACTAACTCAAAGTGTCTCTCCTTTTGCTCCCACAACAAGGCGGAGAAGCCTATATAAAAACCTCCTTTCCACCACACGGTGAGGTAGAGAACCCAACCTCCTTTTACTTCCTCCTGAAGCAGGCAGAGAACCTCGGATCTTCTTGCGAACGATCCTCTCACCAAGAACACCAACACGATGAAAGACGAAGAGCGGAGAAGAAGACTCTGATCCTTTCTTGGAGCAACCTTCGTGAACCCCTCACGAACTCCCCCTCATAAGATCCTCTCTCTCTCCCAAACTCTCTCTATCTCTATGGTTTCTTTGGAAAAGAAAGTGGCAAAAGATTTTTCTTGTTAAAAGAAAAAGATCTTTTATAGGAGAGCTTCAAATTTTTCCTAAATCTCAATAGGTCAACCAAGATCATCTAGGACGATTGATAGATCGTCCTGTATGATCAGTTCAAAATCAGCTGCTTCAGCCTAGACGATCTAGCTCTTCTAGATGATCAGTAGAAAAAGTTGTTCATATCGTCTCGTACGATTCTGCGATCATCCGGGATGATTAGTGTAAATTGAGGAATTTCATCCAGAAGACGGTTCGGGTCATCCAGAGAAACTTGTGCTGGACAACTCAAAAATGACTTGATCGTCCAGGACGATTGGGATATCATCTTATACGATCAGTTCAAAAAGTGCCCAAATTGTCCTGAACATAGTTCGGGACGTACAGCTGAAACACACTAGACGATCATTTTCATCCAGGACGATCTTGCGATCATCCGGGACGATATGATCGTATCAATCAAGTCTTAATTGCTTTCCTTAATTACCAGACTAATTTAGGCATGATTGTACTGTATCGTCCAGGACGATACACGTATTATCCAGGACGATTAGACCAAATATCTTAAAATAAAAACTTGCCTAACTTAATCTAACGGCTGAGAATTTCTGATTTGAGCATATCATCCTGTACGATCCAAGGATCGTCCAGGATGATCTGCTTAATCAGACACACTTAACTTGGTCGCCCTAATTAGGGTTTTTATTTTTACCTGATCATCTAGGATGATGTGACTATCATCCATGACGATCTGAACAAAAACTTGAATAGAAACTCTAATTCACTCAAGCTCTCCCCCTAAGTGTGTGTGTGCAAGGTTACTTAGCTAGGGGATCAGTTACATTACAATTGACTCAAGAAAAGGAAAATAATACACTTAGACACACTTAGACCCGATCTTGAGTTGGCTCGAGTTGCTCGTGATCTTCTGTGCCTGAAACGGGTTAGTCAAGCAAAACACAGTAGAAACATGTTTGTCATCATCAAAACCAAATTTGCAAAAATCTCTCCCTTTTTGATGATGGCAAATATTTGTGCAGTAGTTTAAAAAATAAGACAACTAGAAGATCGAAAAATAATTTTTCTTTTTTTAATTTTCATTTAACAACTAAATCAATACAGAAATTACAACTATAAAACATAACAAGAATAGAAACTACTACACTGACTCCCCCTTTTGACATCAAAAAAAAAAGTGTAAACAGAAACACTGAAACATCAGTACAAAATAGAAAAAGAAAAATAACTACAAAATAGAACACTAGAACGGAGGCGGATCCTGATCAGAAGGAGGAGGTGGCGGTGGTGGGTTGAAGTAACTATGAATGGCTGTAAAGTGGGCTCCAATCTAGGCCTGCTGTTGCTGCTGAGCAGCATAGTCGGTGAAGCGCTGCAGGTCCTCAGCATGTCACTGCACCTGCGCAGTAATATAGGAGTCAAATCTGGCCTCCCACTGATCAAAGTGATGCACCAGATGGTCAAAAGGAGAAGCGATGCGAAGAGGAGCAGGTGCATCGGGTGCAGCAGGAACTGGAATAGCCTCTTCCTCTTCTTCCTCAACATCTGGGGCAGGCTCCGGATGTAGTCGGGTGCTGTGTAGGATGGGGAATGAATTATTTATGAAGAAGGAAGGAGAGACATCAGGAGGAACTGGATACTGTTGCAAATTTGGTTTTGATGATGACAAATATGTTTCCAGTGTGTTTTGCTTGGCTAATCTGTTTCAGGCACAAAAGACCACGAGCCACTCAAGCCAACTCAAGATCGGGTCCAAGTGTGTCCAATGTATTATTTTTTATTTTATTGAGTCAATTGTAATGTAACTGATCCCCTAGCTAAGTAACCTTGCACACACACACTCAGGGGGAGAGCTTGAGTGAATTAGAGTTTCTGTTCAGTTTTTATTCAGATCATCCTGGACGATATTCACATCGTCCTGGAGGATCAGGTAAAAACAGGAACCCTAATTAGGGTGACTATGTTAAGAGGGTCTGATTAAGCAGATCGTCCTGGACGATCTTTGGATCGTACGGGATGATATGCTCAAATCAAAAATTCTCAGCCGCCAGATAAAGTTAGGCAAGTTTTTATTTTTAGTTATTTAGTCTGATCGTCCTGGACGATACGTGTATCATCCTGGATGATTCAGTACAATCATACCTAATTTAATCTGGTAATTAAGGAAAGCAATTTATTTTTGATTAATATGATCATATCGTCCTGGACGATCGCAGGAACGTCCCGGACGATCATGATCGTCTAGTGCATTTCAGTTGTACGACCCGAACTGAGTTCAGGACGATTTGGACACTTTTTGAACTAATCGTACAGGAAGATATCCCTATCATCCTGGACGATCAAGTCATTTTTTGGCCGTCCAGCACAGATTTCTCTGGACGACCCGAACTGTCTTCTGGATGATATTCCTCGTTTTGCACGAATCGTCCCGGACGATCGTAGGATCGTACGGGACGATATGAACAATTTTTTCTACTGATCATCCAGAAGAGCCAGATCGTCCAGGCTGAAATAACTTAATTTGAACTGATCGTACAGGACGATCTATCGATCGTCCTGGATGATCTTGGCCGACCAGTTGAGATTTAGGGTAAATTTTAAGCCCTCCTATAAAAGAACTTTTTCTTGAAATAAGAAAAATCTTTTACCACCTTCCTTCCCTGAGAAACCCTAGAGAGAGAGTTGGGAGAGAGAGAGAAGATCTTATGAGGGGAAGTTAGTGAGGGATTCACTAAGGTTGCTCCAAGCACAGATCAGAGTCATCTTCTCCGCTCGTCGTCTTTCTTCTAGTCGGTGTTCGTCGTGGGAGGATCGTTCGCAAGAAGATCCGGGGTTCTCTGCCCGCTTCAGGAGGAATCAAAAGGAGTTCGAAGGTTCTCTGCCTGCTTCAGGAGGAAGCAAAAGGAGGTCGGGTTCTCTGCCCCACCGTGTGGTGAAAAAGAGGTCTAGTACAGGCTTCTCCACCTTGTTGTGGGAGCAAAAGGAGAGACACTTTTTGTTTAGTGCAATACCCGGAGGAGAGGCTCCAGGGAGTAGACGTAGGTCAAGTTGACCGAACCACTATAAAATCTGGTTTGCTTTTCTGATTCAGTTCTGCACTTTAGTTTTTGATATTAACTGCATGGGTGAATATCTGAGATTGATCTTTTCGTTTATGTTTATTTGTTTCCGCTGCTAAATATCGAAAATATTTTTTATTGTTGTTGTGAAATTTTTAAATAACCAATTCACCCCCCTCTTGGTTAGGCTCGGGACTAGTTCACTAGGGTGAGGAGAAACCAAAGTTCAGAAAGGATAAGAAGCGGATTCAGAAGGCGTTCTGGGCAAACTCTGCATCCGACTCTTCTGAGACTGAAGCTGAAGAGGAGGAAACAAACTTTTGTCTGATGGCTGATGATCACCCTAGTCAGTCGGACCAGGAAGAGGTATGTGAGCTTACTTACGATCAATTATTTGAAGTTTCTGAAAAACTTCATACATCATATAGGAAGCTTAAGAAAACTCATGCTAGTCTGAAATTAGATTATTTGACTTTGCAAAAAGAGCATGATTCTGCAGTTAAAGATCATTCCACACTTGATTCCACTCACATGTCTTTGCTTGATGAATTCGATGATTCGAACAAAAAATATTCTGATTTAACTGTTGAGCATGATTTGTTAAAAACATCACATGTTGAATTAGAAGTTGCTTTTAAGAAAGTGAATGATATGGCATGTTATTTAGAAAGTAATGAAAGTGCAAGAACCTTTGAAATTGTAAGTTTAAATAAACATATTGAGTTTTTGAAAGTGAAAATTAGTGCTTTTGAAAAGAACAAAACACCGCCTTGAAAGTTCGATAGGGATCTTAAGCCCTAGTGAACTAGTCCCGAGGCTAACCAAGAGGGGGGTGAATTGGTTATTTAAAAATTTCACGATAACTATGAAAATCTTTTTATAACGTGCAGCGGAAACAAATTAAAACAACGATAAAAAGATCAACCACAGATATTCACCCAAGCAGTTAATATCAGAAAAAATTAAAGTGCAAAATTGAATCAGAAAAGCAAACCAGATTTTATAGTGGTTCGGTCAACTTGACCTACGTCCACTCCCCGGAGCCTCCCCTCTGGGTATTACACTAAACAAAAGTGTCTCTCCTTTTGCTCCCACAGCAAGGCGGAGAAGCCTGTACAAAAACCTCCTTTTCACCACACGGTTAGGCAGAGAACTCGACCTCCTTTCGCTTCCTCCTGAAGCAGGCAGAGAACCTTCGAACTCCTTTCGCTTCCTCCTGAAGCAGGCAGAGAACCTCCGAACTCCTTTTGCTTCCACCTGAAGCGGGCAGAGAACCCCGGATCTTCTTGCGAACGATCCTCCCACGACGAACACCGACTAGACGAAAGACGACGAGCGGAGAAGACGACTCTGATCCGTGCTCGGAGCAACCTTAGTGAATCCCTCACTAACTCCCCCCCACAAGATCTTCTCTCTCTCTCCCAACTCTCTCTCTCTCTCTAGGGTTTCTCAGGGAAGGAAGGCAGCAAAAGATGTTTCCAAAAATTGAAAAAAGTTCTTTTAAAGGAGGGCTAAAAATTTGCCCTAAATCTCAACTGGTCGGCCAAGATCGTCAAGGACGATCGGTGGATCGTCCTGTACGATCAGTTCAAATTCAGCTGTTTCAGCCTGGACGATCTGGCTCTTCTAGATGATCAGTAGAAAAAATTGTTCATATCGTCCCGTACGATCCTGCGATCGTCCGGGACGATTAGTGCAAATTGAGGGAAATCGTCCAGAAGACAGTTCGGGTCGTCCAAAGAAATCTGTGCTGGACGACCAAAAAATGACTTGATCGTCCAGGACGATGGGGTCATCGTCCTGTACGATTAGTTCAAAAAGGTCCCAAATCATCCTGTACATAGTTCTGGACGTACAGCTTAAATGCACTAGACGATCAAGATCATCCGGGATGATCCTGTGATCATCCAGGACGATATGATCGTATCAACCAAAAATAAATTGCTTTCCTTAATTACCAGATTAAATTAGGCATGATTGTACTGGATCGTCCGGGACGATCAGACCAAGTATTTAAAAATAAGAACTTGCCTAACTTGATCTAGCGGCTGAGAATTTCTGATTTGGGCATATCGTCCCGTACGATCCGGAGATCGTCCAGGATGATCTGCTTAATCTGACCCTCTTAAATTAGTCACCCTAATTAGGGTTTCTATTTTAACTGGATCGTCCAGGACGATGTGGAGATCGTCCAGGACGATCTGAACAAAATTTTAACAGAAACTCTAATTCACTCAATCTCTCTCCCTGAGTGTGTGCGTGCAAGGTTACTTCGCTAGGGAATCAGTTACATTACAATTAACTCAATAAAAAGAAAAATCATACATTTGACACACTTGGACCCGATCTTGAGTTGGCTTGAGTGGCTCGCGGTCTTTTGTGCCTGAAACAGATTAGCCAAGCAAAACACACTGGAAACATATTTATCATCATCAAAACCAGATTTGCAATAATCTCCCCCTTTTTGATGATGGCAAACATTTGTAAAGTAGCTGAAAATAAAAGTAAACTAGGAGATCAAACAAACAAACATTTTTTAAATTTTCATTTAATAGCTAAAACAATACAGGAAATATGACTCAGAAAATAGAAACAGATACGACTACAACTGACTCCCCCTTTTGACATCACAAAAAGGAGGAGCGAAAAATACAATCATGAAATCAAAATAACAAAAAGACGAATAAAACTGACTGCAAAAACACATAGAAGCATTTTTTTTTGGATTAAGCTGCTCTTAGAAAATCAGAATTTATTTCCTTGACTTTAGATTCGAAAACCAATGACAGGACGATTGACAGCGCTGAAATCCAGAAAAGGTTGGAAATAATCAACGTTCGTAGCTCCGACCCCGGGCACCTTATCGATAAAAACCTCTTTCAAAACAAAAATCCGATTCAGAATAAAAGACATTAGATTTGAAAAGAAATCCTTTCAAGCCTCGTTCCAGAAAAATATCTGATATAATAGTGTTACAAAGTAAAAAATCAGAAATCAGGATTTTCAAGACTCAAGCATTTGAAAATATTAAGTGGCGCACAGATTTTTCTAAGACATTTAATAATCTGAAGGGGAAGAAAGCTTGTTTTGGGCTCATTTTGTGCCTCTTTTTCAAATTGGTTGGCGCTTTACGCATCTTTTGATTTTTTGATACACTTTGTGTATCCAATTTGGCAATTTCGCATCTTTTCAGTTTTGGGCTCATTTTATGCCTCTTTTACAAATTATCTGGCGCACTATGCATCTTTTGAAAGCTTTCTCCTTTTCATAATCATTAAAGAGTCTCAGCTGTGAGATTATCTTCCAGACCTAGGAGATGACTCTCCGCAGAAAGGAAGAACGATTCACAAAATAAAAGCCATACAACATATGATAAATGCAATCACTTGGTTTAGAAAATCACACTAATGACTCAAGACTTTGACAAACACTATTGATATGAGGCAGATTACTGTAGGAAGATAAAATCATCTCTATTTCAAAAACTAACATTTTAATTTTGAAGAGGATTTTTATTCAAAAGAAACTACACACCAGTAAAGGAGTTAGAGGAAGAGAAACAATTATCAATGTTTCTTCCCTTCAGCAGATTCAGCAAAGTCAATCACTGCTTACCAGCTTCCAAACCAAAACAAGGTAAAAACTCCCAGTCAAAAATTCAGATCATCAGAAGTAGTGAGCGGTGATCAGATCTTGAAAAGCATAAAATAGTAAGTGCAAGATATGAACCAGTAAATAAATAAAAACAGGTAGAAAATCACAGCAAAGTAATTACTCAAATCAAACTACTAGTAAGGCTAACACAGAAATCAGCAGAAGAAATAAAATCAACTGAAAGTAAATAATCCAACCAAAACTAACTAACAGAAATCAGAAATCAGAATACCAAAACTAACTAACAGAAATCAGAATACCAAAACTAACTAACAGAAATTAGAATACGAAAACTAACTAACAGAAATCAGAATACTAATCAGAACAATCATAAATCAGCAGTCATCAGAATCAAGCATTTATATCAATCACTCCTAATCTGGTTCTCAAAATGCTGAATGAGTCAAAGGCCAGTGGTTTAGTGAATATGTCAGCCAGCTGATTTTTAGTTGCTACGTGATGTAGCTCAATGTCCCCTTTTGTAACATGGTCCCTAATGAAGTGATGCCTAATATCAATGTGTTTGGTCCTAGAATGTTGGATTGGATTCTTAGAGATACAGATGGCACTAGTATTATCACACAGAACAGAAATTGTGCCAACTGGTACTCCTAAATCCAAGACTTGTTGCTTCAACCAAAGAACTTGGGCCACATAACTCCCTAAGGCAATGTACTCAGCTTCAGCAGTGGAAAGTGCAACTGAGTTCTGTTTTCTACTGGACCAGGAGACTAACGACTGTCCTATGAATTGACAAGTCCCAGAAGTACTCTTCCTATCCACCCTACACCCCGCAAAGTCAGAATCAGAATATCCAATGATCTCAAAAGAGGTGCTGTGCCTAGGGTACCAAATTCCTAGGTTTGGGGTTCCTAAAAGATATCTAAGAATTCTCTTAACAGCAGTCAGGTGGGACTCTTTAGGATCAGCCTGAAACCTAGCATAAAGACAGACACTAAACATGATATCAGGTCGGCTAGCAGTCAGGTAAAGCAGTGAACCTATTATCCCTCTATACTTCTTCTGATCAATAGATTTTCCATTTGAATCCTTATCTAACTGAACTGAGGAGGGCATGGGAGTATTGATTGGCTTGGCTTTGTCCATTTCATATTTCTTCAAAATGTCCTTAGTGTATTTTGATTGATTGAGAAAGGTTCCATCATCCGTTTGCCTTATGCTAAACCCCAAAAAGTAGGACAATTCTCCCATCATACTCATCTCAAACTCCTTACTCATCATTTTAGAAAACTCTTCACATAAATATTTATCAGAAGATCCAAAAATTATATCATCAACATAGATCTGGACAATGAGTAAGTCATCCCCTAATCTCCTCAGAAAAAGGGTGGTGTCTACGCTCCCCTTAACAAACTCTCTTTCTAACAGGAATGTGCTAAGCCTCTCATACCAAGCTCTGGGTGCCTGTTTTAATCCATATAAGGCCTTTTTTAATTTATAGACATGACTTGGATATTTGGAACTCTCAAAACCTGGGGGTTGTTCTACAAAAATATCTTCTTTAATTACCCCATTTAAAAAGGCACTCTTAACATCCATTTGAAACAGCTTAAATCCCTTATAATAGGCAAAGGCTAGTAGCACTCTAATGGCTTCCAATCTAGCTACAGGGGCAAAAGTCACCTCAAAATCAATCCCTTCTATCTGATTATACCCCTTAGCCACCAATCTTGCCTTATTTCTCACCACCACACCAGAATCATTCATCTTATTCTTAAAGACCCACTTGGTTCCCACAATACTTTAATTTTTAGGTCTTTCTACTAACTCCCAAACATCATTCCTCACAAATTGATTCAATTCTTCCTGCATAGCTAAAATCCAAAATTCATCCGAGAGGGCTTGATTGATGTTGGTGGGTTCAGTCATTGAGATAAAAGCAGAATGGTTTACTTCCTTCCTAAGTCCATGCCTAGTCCTAACACCTTCAGAAGGGTCTCCTAAGATCAGTTCTTTAGGATGACTCGAAGAATATCTCCAATCTCTAGGCAGCTCAGTTTGAGGTTCTACCCTTTCCTCCAAATTTGTATTTCCAACTCCTTAGGTAACCTCAATAATCTCTTCATCTTCTACTTCAGATCTAGACTCCTTAGGATCAGATTCATCAAACACTACATGGGTTGTTTCTTCCACCACCAAAGTCCTCCTATTGAACACCCTAAAGGATTTCCCCACACTTGAATATCCTAAGAACACTCCTTCATCAGATTTGGGGTCAAATTTTCCTAAGGGTGACTTCCCGTTGTTCAGAATGAAAACCTTACAGCCAAAGACATGGAGGTGGGACAGATTTGGAGTTCTACCCTTAATGATCTCATAAGGTGTCTTGTTCAGTTTGACTCTCACATTCACCCTATTCAGCACATAACAGGCAGTGTTCACCGCTTCAGCCCAAAAGTATTTTGGAAGTGAATACTCGGCAAGCATGGCTCTAGCGGCTTCCACTAAGGTCCTGTTCTTCCTTTCAGCTACCCCGTTCTGCTGAGGGGTCCTAGGAGCTGAAAAATTGTGACTAATCCCATGATCCTCACAAAAGCTTCCAAACCTTTCATTTTCAAATTCCCCTCCGTGATCACTATGGATGGTAATAATCTCACATCCTAACTTCTTCTGAATCCAAGTAGAGAAGGATCTAAACTCATCAAATGACTCAGATTTATGTGACAAAAACTTAACCCAAGTGAACCTCGAATAATCATCTACAATCACAAAACCATAGACTCTCCCCCCTAAGCTGGCAGTGCTAATGGGTCCAAAGAGGTCCATGTGAAGAACTTCTAAAGGTCTAGAGGTGCTAATGTCCTTAACAGAGTGAAAAGAGGACTGGACTTGCTTCCCCAACTGACAGGCATCACACAGGTGATCCTTAGTGAACTTAAGCTTGGGCACACCTCTAACTAAATCCTTTTGGGTGACTCTCCTAAGGGTTTTCATACTGGCATGACACAATCTCCTATGCCATAACCAAGACTCATCAGCAGCAGTTTTTAAGCAAATTGAATTATCAGATTTAATGCTACTTACATCCAGCTTGTAGACGTTGTTGATCCTTTGCCCCTGCAAAAATAACTTCATCATTTAAGCTTAAAATGCAGCCAGTGGGCAGGAATTTGATGCTGTATCCCTTATCACAGAGTTGACTGATGCTCAGCAGGTTGTGTTTCAGTCCATCTACAAGCAAAACATTATCAATCATAAAGTTCTTTGAATCACCAATTATACCTGTTCCTACCACCTTCCTGGTGGTGTTATCTCCAAGTGTAACCTTGCCTCCAGCTCTGGCCTCCAGTGAAATGAACTGATTAGCATCTCCAGTCATATGTCTAGAACATCCGCTGTCCAGGTACCACATTCTCTCACGAGGTCTTGTGTGAGAGCACTCCTACAAAAGTATCAAACGTCAGTCTTAGGAACCCAAACAGGTTTGGGTTCCTTCTTATGAAAAGAAGAATGCAATACATGCGTGCTGTGCTGTGAAACAGGCAGTTTGGGTTTCCACACCCAATGTGTACTACGGTGAACAGTGCAGGTGTGAGAAATATGTCCTAACATGCCACATGAAAAACATCTAACACCAAGAAAGGGGTTAACTAATCTACGTGGATGATAATGCCTCTTCCTAGATGTATATGAAACATGCTTTGAAGAACTTGCAACAGATTTTTCAAAAGGTGACGGTGCATAAAACTGTTCAAAAGTAGACAATGTTTTGTTCTTTTCAAAAGCACTGATCTTTACTTTCAAAAACTCAATATGTTTATTTAAACTTATAATTTCAAAAGTTCTTGCACTTTCATTACTTTCTAACTCACATGCCATATCATTCACTTTCTTAAAAACAACTTCTAATTCAACATGCGATGTTTTTAACAAATCATGCTCAATAGTTAAATCAGAATATTTTTTATTCAACTCATCGAATTCATCAAGCAAAGACATGTGATTTGAATCAAGTGTGGAATGATCTTTAACTACAGAATCATGCTCTTTTTGCAAAGTTAAGTAATCTAATTTCAAACTTGCATGAGTTTTCTTAAGCTTCCTATACGATGTATGAATTCTTTCAGAAACTTTAAATAATTGATCGTAGGTAAGCTCACATACATCTTCCTGATCCGACTGACCAGGGTGATCATCAGCCATAAGACACAAGTTTGTTTCCTCCTCTTCAGCTTCAGTCTCAGAAGAGTCGGATGCAGAGTCTGCCCATAACGCCTTCTGAATCCGCTTCTTGTCCTTTCTGAACTTTGGTTTCTCCTCACCCTTCTCCTTGCTTGGGTGAGCTTTAAGTGTTGGACAATCAGCCTTTATGTGTCCAGGCTTCCTGCATTCAAAACAAACAGATTCAGATGAACTCTTAAAATTTTTATTGGACTTACCCTTGTTCCACTTCTGATAGTTCTTATGTTTCTTCCTTAGAAAGCTTTTGAATTGTCTTGCGATTAAGGCAACATCATTGCTATCAGACCCGAAAGTGCTAGCATCTGAATCCTTGGCCTTTAGTGCCACTGTCTTCTCTTTCTTGCGTTCACCTGCATCAAGTTGCCTTTGGTTCACCCTTGCTCGTAAGCAATAAGTGATCCAAGTAAGCTGTCAATAGAGTAAGTGTTTAAATCTTTAGATTCAGTAATAGCAGTAATCTTAGCATCATAAGAAGCAGGCAAACATCTTAGAATTTTGTTCACTCTTTCGTAGTTAGTAAGTTCTCTACCTAGAACATGCAAAGAGGTAACAATCTGAGTGAACCTTGTATACATTTCTGAAATAGTCTCACTAGGTTTCATGCAAAAAAGTTCATAATCATGTAACAAGATGTTTAACCTAGACTGTTTGACTTCAGTTGTACCTTCATATGTTATGCATAATCTATCCCAGATTTCCTTTCCCGTTGTACAAGTAGAAACACGCATATAGTCTTCGGATTTTAAAGCACAAAAGAAACAGTTCAAGCATTTTGCATTTAACTGTGCTAAATCACGATCATCAAACGTCCAATCAGTAAAAGGCAGTTCAGTTTTCACATTGTTAATCAGTCTAAAAGGTGGTTCGTATCCATCCTTAACTAACATCCACATGCGATAATCAATAGACTGTAGAAAAGTAGAGATGCGTGTTTTTCAAAAATTAAAAAGAATATTATTAAACAACGGTGGTCTTGTAATAGAATATCCTTCAGCAGTATTACGATTATTACAGTTAGTCATGGATCAAATTCAAAAGTTTTTAAACCTAAATTTTGAATCCCGCTCTGATACCACTTGAAAGTTCGATAGGGATGTTAAGCCCTAGTGAACTAGTCCCGAGGCTAACCAAGTGGGGGGGTGAATTGGTTATTTAAAAATTTCACGATAACTATGAAAATCCTTTTATAACGTGCAGCGGAAACGAATTAAAACAACGATAAAAAGATCAACCACAGATATTCACCCAAGCAGTTAATATCAGAAAAAATTAAAGTGCAGAATTGAATCAGAAAAACAAACCAGATTTTATAGTGGTTCGGTCAACTTGACCTACATCCACTCCCCGGAGCCTCCCCTCCGAGTATTGCACTAAACAAAAGTGTCTCTCCTTTTGCTCCCACAGCAAGGCGGAGAAGCCTGTACAAAAACCTCCTTTTCACCACACGGTGAGGCAGAGAACCCAACCTCCTTTCGCTTCCTCCTGAAGCAGGCAGAGAACCTTCGAACTCCTTTCGCTTCCTCCTGAAGCAGGCAGAGAACCTCCGAACTCCTTTTGCTTCCATTTGAAGCGGGCAGAGAACCCCGGATCTTCTTGTGAACGATCCTCCCACGACGAACACCGACTAGACGAAAGACGACGAGCGGAGAAGAAGACTCTGATCCGTGCTCGGAGCAACCTTAGTGAATCCCTCACTAACTCCCCCTCACAAGATCTTCTCTCTCTCTCCCAACTCTCTCTCTCTAGGGTTTCTCAGGGAAGGAAGGCAGCAAAAGATGTTTCCAAAAATTGGAAAAAGTTCTTTTAAAGGAGGGCTTAAAATTTGCCCTAAATCTCAACTGGTCGGCCAAGATCATCCAGGACGATCGGTAGATCGTCCTGTACGATCAGTTCAAATTCAGCTATTTCAGCCTGGACGATCTGGCTCTTCTGGACGATCAGTAGAAAAAATTGTTCATATCGTCCCGTATGATCCTGCGATCGTCCGGGACGATTAGAGCAAATTGAGGGAAATCGTCCAGAAGATAGTTCGGGTCGTCTAGAGAAATCTGTGCTGGACGACCAAAAAATGACTTGATCGTCCAGGACGATGGGGTCATCGTCCTGTACGATTAGTTCAAAAAGGCCCCAAATCGTCCTGTACATAGTTCTGGACGTACAGCTTAAATGCACTAGACGATCAAGATCGTCCGGGACGATCCTGCGATCGTCTAGGACGATATGATCGTATCAACCAAAAATAAATTGCTTTCCTTAATTATCAGATTATATTAGGCATGATTGTACTGGATCGTCCGGGACTATACACGTATCGTCCGGGACGATCAGACCAAGTATCTAAAAATAAGAACTTGCCTAACTTGATCTGGCGGCTGAGAATTTCTGATTTGGGCATATCGTCCCGTACGATCCAGAGATCATCTAGGACGATCTGCTTAATCTGACCCTCTTAACTTAGTCGCCCTAATTAGGGTTTCTATTTTAACTGGATCGTCCAGGACGATGTGGAGATCGTCTAGGATGATCTGAACAAAATTTTAACAGAAACTCTAATTCACTCAATCTCTCTCCCTGAGTGTGTGTGTGCAAGGTTACTTAGCTAGGGAATCAGTTACATTACAATTGACTCAATAAAAAGAAAATTCATACATTTGACACACTTGGACTCGATCTTGAGTTGGCTTGAGTGGCTCGCGGTCTTTTGTGCCTGAAACAGATTAGCCAAGCAAAACACACTGGAAACATGTTTGTCATCATCAAAACCAGATTTGCAACACTCCTACTTTTGAACAGTTTTATGCACCGCCACCTTTTGAAAAATCTGTTGCAAGTTCATCAAAGCATGTTTCATATACATCTAGGAAGAGGCACTATCACCCACGTAGATTAGTTAACCATTTTCCTGGTGTAAGATATTTTTCATGTGGCATGTTAGGGCACATTTCCCATACCTGCACTGTTCACCGTAGTACACATTGGGTGTGGAGACCCAAACTGCCTGTTTCATAGCACAGCACGCATGCATTGCATTCTTCTTTTCATAAGAAGGAACCCAAACCTATTTGGGTTCCTAAGACTGACATTTGATATTTTTGTAGGTGTGCTCTCACACAAGATCTCGTGAGAGCATGTGGTACCTGGACAGTGGATGTTCTAGACACATGACTGGAGATGCAAATCAGTTCATTTCGCTGGAGGCCAGAGCTGCAGGCAAGGTTACACTTGGAGATAACACCACCAGGAAGGTGGTAGGCTCAGGTATAATTAGTGATTCAAAGAATTTTATGATTGATAATGTTTTGCTTGTAGATGGACTGAAACACAACTTGCTGAGCATCAGTCAACTTTGTGACAAGGGATACAGCATCAAATTCCTGCCCACTGGCTGCATTTTAAGCTTAAATGATAAAGTTGTTTTACAGGGGCAAAGAATCAACAACGTCTTCAAGCTGGATGTAAGTTACATTAAATCTGATAATTCAATTTGCTTAAAAACTGCTGCTGATGAGTCTTGGTTATGGCATAGGAGATTGTGTCATGCCAGTATGAAAACCCTTAGGAGAGTCACCCAAAAGGACTTAGTTAGAGGTGTGCCCAAGCTTAAGTTCACTAAGGATCACCTGTGTGATGCCTGTCAGTTAGGGAAACAAGTCCAGTCCTCTTTTCACTCTGTTAAAGACATTAGCACCTCCAGACCTTTAGAAGTTCTTCACATGGACCTCTTTGGACCCATTAGCACTGCCAGCTTAGGGGGAGAGTATATGGTTTTGTGATTGTAGATGATTATTCGAGGTTCACTTGGGTTAAGTTTTTGTCACATAAATCTGAGTCATTTGATGAGTTTAGATCTTTCTTTACTTGGATTCAGAAGAAGTTATGATGTGAGATTATTACTATCCATAGTGATCACGGAGGGGAGTTTGAAAATGAAAGATTTGGAAGTTTTTGTGAGGATCATGGGACTAGTCATAATTTTTCAGCTCCTAGGACCCCTCAGCAGAACGGGGTAGCTGAAAGGAAGAACAGGACCTTAGTGGAAGCCGTTAGAGCCATGCTTGCCGAGTATTCACTTCCAAAATACTTTTGGGCTGAAGCGGTGAACACTGCCTGTTATGTGCTGAATAGGGTGAATGTGAGAGTCAAAATGAATAAGACACCTTATGAGATCATTAAGAGTAGAACTCCAAATCTGTCCCACCTCCATGTCTTTGGCTGTAAGGTTTTTATTCTGAACAACGGGAAATCGCCCTTAGGAAAATTTGACCTCAATCTGATGAAGGAGTGTTCTTAGGATATTCAAGTGTGGGGAAATCCTTTAGGGTGTTCAATAGGAGGACTTTTGTGGTGGAAAAAACAACCCATGTGGTGTTTGATGAATCTGATCCTAAGGAGTCTAGATCTGAAGTAGAAGATGAAGAGATTGTTGAGGTTACCCAAGGAGTTGGAAATATAAATTTGGAGGAAAGGGTAGAACCTCAAACCACGTTGCCTAGAGATTGGAGATATTCTTTGAGTCATCCTAAAGAACTGATCTTAGGAGACCCTTCTGAAGGTGTTAGGACTAGGCATGGACTTTGGAAGGAAGTAAACCATTCTGCCTTTATCTCAATGACTGAACCCACCAACATCAATCAAGCCTTATCGGATGAGTTTTGAATTTTAGCTATGCAGGAAGAATTGAATCAATTTGTAAGGAATGATGTTTGGGAGTTAGTAGAAAGACCTAAAAATTAAAGTATTGTGGGAACCAAGTGGATCTTTAAGAATAAGATGAATGATTCTGGTGTGGTGGTGAGAAATAAGGCAAGATTGGTGGCTAAGGGGTATAATCAGATAGAAGGGATTGATTTTGAGGAGACTTTTGCCCCTGTAGCTAGATTAGAAGCCATTAGAGTGCTACTAGCCTTTGCTTGTTATAAGAGATTTAAGCTGTTTCAAATGGATGTCAAGAGTGCCTTTTTAAATGGGGTAATTAAAGAAGATGTTTTTGTAGAATAACCCCCAGGTTTTGAGAATTCCCAATATCCAAATCATGTCTATAAATTAAAAAAGGCCTTATATGGATTGAAACAGGCACCCAGAGCATGGTATGAGAGGCTTAGCACATTCCTGTTAGAAAGAGAGTTTGTTAAGGGGAGCGTAGACACCACCCTTTTTCTGAGGAGATTAGGGGATGACTTACTCATTGTCCAGATCTATGTTGATGATATAATTTTTGGATCTTCTGATAAATATTTATGTGAAGAGTTTTTTAAAATAATGAGTAAGGAGTTTGAGATGAGTATGATGGGAGAATTGTCCTACTTTTTAGGGTTAGCATAAGCCAAACGGATGATGGAACCTTTCTCAATCAATCAAAATACACTAAGGACATTTTGAAGAAATATGAAATGGACAAAGCCAAGCCAATAAATACTCCCATGCCCTCCTCAGTTCAGTTAGATAAGGATTCAAATGGAAAATCTGTTGATCAGAAGAAGTATAGAGGGATAATAGGTTCACTGCTTTACCTGACTGCTAGCCGACCTGATATCATGTTTAGTGTCTGTCTTTATGCTGGTTTCAGGCTGATCCTAAAGAGTCTCACCTGACTGCTGTTAAGAGAATTCTTAGATATCTTTTAGGGACCCCAAACCTAAGAATTTGGTACCCTAGGCACAACACCTCTTTTGAGATCATTGGATATTCTGATTCTGAATTTGCAGGTTGTAGGGTGGATAGAAAGAGCACTTCTGGGACTTGTCAATTCATAGGACAGTCGTTAGTCTCCTGGTCCAGTAGAAAACAGAACTCAGTTGCACTTTCCACTGCTGAAGCTGAGTACATTGCCTTAGGGAGTTGTGTGGCCCAAGTTCTTTGGTTGAAGCAATAAGTCTTGGATTTAGGGGTACCTGTTGGCACAATTTCTGTTCTCTGTGATAATACTAGTGTCATCTGTATCTCTAAGAATCCAATCCAACATTCTAGGACCAAACACATTGATATAAGGCATCACTTCATTAGGGACCATGTTACAAAAGGGGACATTGAGTTACATCATGTAGCAAATGAAAATCAGCTGGCTGACATATTCACTAAACTACTGGCCTTTGACTCATTCAGCATTTTGAGAACCAGATTAGGAGTGATTGATATAAATGCTTGATTCTGATGACTGCTGATTTCTGATTATTCGGATTGGTATTCTATTTTCCGTTAGTTAGTTTTTGTTTTGATTATTTGCTTTCAGTTGATTTTATTTCCTCTGGTGATTTCTGTTTTAGCCTTACTGTTAGTTTGATTTGAGTATTTACTTTGCTGTGATTTTCTACCTATTTTTATTCACTGGTTCATATCTTATACTTACTATTTTATGCTTTTCAAAATCTGATCACCGCTCACTACTTCTGATAATCTGAATTTTTGACTGGGAGTTTTTACCTTGTTTTGGTTTGGAAGCTGGTAAGTAGTAATTTACTCCACTGAATCTGTTAAAGGGAAGAAACATTGATGATTGTCCTGAAAAATCCCAATTATTAGTGATCGTCCTGGACGATCATTACATCGTCCTGGACTATATGATCCATATCTTCCTGATCTGATCAAACGGCTGACATTGCACCAATTATTGTCCATCGTCCTGGACGATCCACCTCATCGTCCCGGACGATCCACGTGTCAGCCGCTGGATGATTGGAATTCGGCTCGTCCGACATATTTATTGCATATCGTCTCGGACGATCCACCTAATCGTCCTGGATGAAACTTTTCATCAACGGTCGTCCACCCTGACTCCTCGGGACGATCGCCTGTGTCTAATCGTCCTGGACGATATCTAATCTTCCTGGACGATCGGACCGCCTTTTTTTACCAATCGTCCAGGATGTCATAAATGACCATATCGTCCCGGACGATGTCGCGAACGTACGGGACGATCAGGCCATTTTCTATATAAATAGCAGTTTTCTTCAGGTTTTTCACACTCCGTCTTCCACCCTCCTTCTAGTTCCCTACACTCTTGATTCCTCATAGCTGGTGGCAAACATTCCCGTCAAAAGGGTGCCAGTTCCTCCCGGGGACATGTCGATCCTCGCTTCCCGAATGCCGTCGATCAGGCTTCTTTCGAATGCTATCGTAACATGGGGATCACGCACTCTAAAATTGTAAATCCCCGCACTCTCACTTATCCCATTCTAGATTTATTCGCACACACCTCCCTCACCTTCATTCTGACCTTAGCCTTTCCATTTAATCTTGAACTCCTTCAAATCTTCTTTGCCAACTTGCGCATTTCTGCGGACTATTCCACTCTTCGATCATACGTCAATCAACGCCCCGTGGAACTCATGATCCACGATTTTCACAATATTCTTAACATGTCTGTCACTGGCGACAAACTTCACACGCTTATCACCGATCCTGACTATGATTGGAGTGTCGCCAATCACTTCCTTTGCAATACAAACGCACCCTATCATGACAACGCTTGCACTTCCCTTCTCAAGGACGCACGGACCATTCAGCACGTCCTTCCTTCCTCCGTCATTCCAAAGGCGGGGGATCGAATTCACATTACCCTGCTACTGTCCTTGACCACCTACTACATCATGGCCCGTCGAGAATTTAATGCCTCTGATCTGATTATCCGATACATAGAACACCTAACCACCATTAGAGATCCGGGTCACAGGCGTCGCCCAAATCTAGCTTTAGGTCATCTTATTCACTATGCCTTAGAGACAAAATATGACCTTCAGTATCCTGTCCCTCCTGATGTCCCTCCTTCCTTCTTCACAAACAACTTATTCCACGTCCTACACAGCACCCGACTACATCCGGAGCCCGCCCCGGATATTGAGGAGGAAGAGGAAGAGGCCATTCCAGTTCATGCTGCACCAGAGGCACCTGCTCCCCTTCGTACTGCCTCTCCCTTTGACCACCTAGTGCAGCATTTCAATCAGTGAGAGGACAGATTTGACTCCTACGTGGTTGCCCAGGAGCAATGGCACGCCGAGGACATCCAGTGCTTCACTGACTATGCTGCGCAGCAGCAACAGCAGCATGACCAGGACATCACCTGGATTGGAGCCCATTTTCAGGCCATTCACCATTACTTCAACCCTCCACCGCCACCTCCTTCTTCCGATCAGGATCCGCCTTAGTTTTAGTTTCCTGTTTTATAGTTGTTCTCTTTTATGTTTTAATTCCGTGTTCTGTTTTTCCTCCTCCTTTTTGTGATGTCAAAAGGAGGAGTCAGTTGTAGTCGTTTCAGTTTTTGTTATGTGTTATGTTTTCTGTATTAGTTTGATTATTAAATGAAAATTTGAAAAAAATATATATTTTTGGATCTCCTGTTTAGTTTTATTTTCAAACTACTGTACAAATGTTTGCCATCATCAAAAAGGGGGAGATTGTTGTAAATTTGGTTTTGATGATGATAAACATGTTTCCAGTGTATTTTGCTTGGCTAATTTGTTTCAGGCACAAAAGATTATGAGCCACTCAAGCCAACTCAAGATCGGGTCCAAGTGTGTCCAATGTATTATTTTTCATTTTATTGAGTCAATTGTAATGTAACTGATCCCCTAGCTAAGTAACCTTGCACACACACACTCAGGGGGAGAGCTTGAGTGAATTAGAGTTTCTGTTCAGTTTTTGTTCAGATCATCCTGGACGATATTCACATCATCCTAGACGATCAAGTAAAAATAGGAACCCTAATTAGGGCGACTAAGTTAAGAGGGTCTGATTTAGCAGATCGTCCTGGACGATCTTTGGATCGTACAGGATGATATGCTCAAATCAGAAATTCTAAGCTGCTAGATCAAGTTACGCAAGTTTTTATTTTTAGTTATTTGGTCTGATCGTCCTGGACGATACGTGTATCGTCCTGGATGATTCAGTACAATCATGCCAAATTTAATCTGGTAATTAAGGAAAGCAATTTATTTTTGATTGATATGATCATATCGTCTTGGACGATCGCAGGATCGTCCCGGACGATCATGATCGTCTAGTGCATTTCAGCTGTACGACCCGAACTGTGTTCAGGATGATTTGGGCACTTTTTGAACTAATCGTACAGGACTATATCCCTATCGTCCTAGACGATCAAGTCATTTTTTGGTCGTCCAGCACAGATTTCTCTAGACGACCCGAACAGTCTTCTGGACGATATTCCTCGATTTGCACTAATCGTCCCAGACGATCGCAGGATCGTACGGGATGATATGAATAATTTTTTCTACTGATCGTCCAGAAGAGCCAGATCGTCCAGGCTGAAACAGCTAAATTTGAACTGATCGTACAGGATGATCTATCGATCGTCCTGGACGATCTTGGCCGACCAGTTGAGATTTAGGGCAAATTTTAAGCCCTCCTATAAAAGAACTTTTTCTTGAAACAAGAAAAATCTTTTACTACCTTCCTTCCCTGAGAAACCTTAGAGAGAGATAGAGAGTTGGGAGAGAGAGAGAGAAGATCTTGTGAGGGGGAGTTAGTGACGGATTCACTAAGGTTGCTCCAAGCACGGATCAGAGTCGTCTTTTCCGCTCGTCGTCTTTCGTCTAGTCGGTGTTCGTCATGGGAGGATCGTTCGCAAGAAGATCCAGGGTTGTCTGCCCGCTTCAGGTGGAAGCAAAAGGAGTTCGAAGGTTCTCTGCCTGCTTCAGGAGGAAGCAAAAGGAGGTCGGGTTCTCTGCCCCACCGTGTGGTGAAAAGGAGGTCTTGTACAGGCTTCTCCGCCTTGCTGTGGGAGCAAAAGGAGAGACACTTTTTGTTTAGTGCAATACCCGGAGGAGAGGCTCCGGGGAGTGGACGTAGGTCAAGTTCACCGAACCACTATAAAATTTGGTTTGCTATTCTGATTCACTTCTGCACTTTACTTTTTGATATTAACTGCGTGGGTGAATATCTGAGATTTATCTTTTTCATTTATGTTTATTTGTTTCCGCTGCTAAATATCGAAAAAAATTTTCATTGTTGTTGTGAAATTTTTAAATAACCAATTCACCCCCCTCTTGGTTAGCCTCGGGACTAGTTCACTAGGGCTTAACATCCCTATCGAACTTTCAGATACTGTAGGTCATATTTGGTTTCTAAGGCATATGCAATGAGATGACCTAAAGCTAGATTTGGGTGACGCCTATGACCCGGATCCCTAATAGTGGTGAGGTGCTAGATGTATTGGATAATAAGATCAGAGGTATTAAACTCCCTACGGGCCAAGATGTAGTATATGGTCAAGGACAGTAACGTGGTGATGTGAATTAGATCCCCCGCCTTTGGAATGACGGAGGAATAAAGGACATGCTGAATGGTCCGTGCGTCCTTAAAAGTGAAGTGCAAGCATTATCATAGTAGGGTGCATTCGTATTGCGAAGGAAGTGATTGACGACACTCCAATCATAATTAGGGTCAGTGATAAGAGTGTGGAGTTTGTCGCCAGTGACAGAAAGTTGAAGAATGTTGTGAAAGTCTTGGGTAGTGAGTTCCACGGAAGTTGATTGGCATACGAGCGAAGAGTGGAATAGTCCGTGAAAATGGGCAAATTTGCAAAGAAAACTTGAAGAAGTTCAAGACTAAAGGGAAAGGCTAGGGTAAGGATGAAGGTGAGGGAGGTGTGTGCGAAAAGATTAAGAATAAGATATGTAAGGGTGCGGGGGTTTACTTTTTTTGAATGCGTGATCCCCACGCCACGATAGCACCCGAAGGAAGCCTGATCGGCTACATTTGGAAAGCAAGGATCAACATGCCCCCGGGAGGAACTCGCTCCCTTTTGTCTAGAACATTTCCCACCAGCCATGAGAAAGTAGAAGTGAGGGAGAGTGGAAGAAGAGGTGTGAAAAACCCTTAAGAAATCGGCTATTTAAATAGAATTTGGCCGGATCGTCCCGTATGATCGCGAGATCGTCCAGGACGATATGGACATTTATGACGGCCAGGATGATTGGTCAAAAAGGTAGTCCGATCATCCAGGATGATTAGACACAGATGATCATCTTGAGGAGTCAGGCCGGACGACCGTTGACGAAAAGTATCATCCAGGACGATTAGGTGGATCGTACAAGATGATATATAATAAATATGTCAGACGGGCTGAATTCGAATCGTCCAGCGGCTTGACATATGGATCGTCCAGGACGATGAGGTGGATCGTCCAGGACGATGGCCAATAATTGGTGCAATCTCAGCCATTTGATCAGATCAGGAAGATATGAAACATATCGTTCAGGATGATTTAAGGATCGTCCAAGATGATCACCAATAATTAGTTTTTCTCAGCAGCAGGATCAGAGTGGAGATGGTTTTGAATGGATTGTCCAGGACGATTTATGGATCGTCCAGGATGATTTATGGATCGTCTAGGACGATCAGTGAATCGTCCAGGATGATGTGAAGAAAAAAAAGAAAAAGATAGAGGATGGAGATGACATATAAGGATCCCAAAGACACAACCACGAAAACTAAAACAAAAACAAAAATGAATAAAACTCGAAGCGAGAACACATAAAAGCAACGGTTTTTTTTATCAAGCTGCTCCAATAAATCAGAATTTTTTCTCGATTTTAGATTCAAAAACTAATAAGGAGACGATTGACAGCACTGAAAACCAGAAAAAGTTGGAAAACTCGACTTTCGTAACTCCCACCTCGGGCACCTTGTCGATGTAAATCTCTTTTTAAAATAAAAATCCAATTCAGAAGAAAAGAAATTAGATTCGAAAAGAGATCCTTTCAAGCCTCGTTCCAGAAAAATATCTGATATAATAGTTTTACGAAGTAAAAAATCAAAAATCAGGATTTTCAAACTCAAGCTTTTGAAAATATTAAGTGGAGCACAAATTTTTCTAAGACATTTAACGATCTGAAAGGGAAGAAAGCTTGGTTTGGGCTCATTTTATTTCTCTTTTTCAATTTATTTGGCCCTTTGTGCATCTTTTGATTTTTGATACACTTTGTGTATCTTTTAGTTTGGCGACATTTCAGATATTTTCATCTTTGGGCTCATTTTGTGCCTCTTTTTCACTTTATTTGGTGCACTGCGCATCTTTTGTAAGATTTCTCCCTCTCAAAATCATTAAAGGATCTCAGCTATAAAATTACCTTCCAGACATAGGAGATGCTCTCTCCATAATAAGGAAGAGTAATTCACAAAATAAAAGCCAGACGTCATATAATAAGTGTAATCACTTGGTTTAGAAAATCAAAATAATGACTCAAGACTTTGAAAATACTATTGATATGAGGTAGATTCCTGTAGGAAGATAAAATAAATCTCTAGTTCAAAAACTAAAATTTTAATTTTGAAGAGAATATTTATCCAAAAGAAACAATACACCAGCAAAGGAGTTAGAGGAAGAGAAACAATCATCAATGTTTCTTCCCTTTAACCGATCCAGTGGAATCAATCACTGCTTACCAGTTTCAGAATAAAAATAAGGTAAAATTCTTAGTCAGAAATTCAGTTAATCAGAAGTAGTGAGCAGTGATCGGATTTTCAAAAATGTAAAACAGTAAATAAAAGAGATGAACCAATAAATAAAACATGTAAACACTAAGTCATAACAAAATAAATACTCAAATCAAACTGACACTAAAGCTAGAACAGAAAGCAGAAGAATAAAAATAACAGAAAGCAAGTGATCAGCACAAAAGCTAACTAACAAAAACAAAATAAAAATCAGAGAAATCAGAAATCACCAATCATCAGAATCAAGCATTTATATCAAACACTCCTAATCTGGTCCATAAAATGCTGAATGAGTCAAAGGCCAGTGGTTTAGTGAATATGTCAGCCAGCTGATTTTCAGTTGCTAAATGATGTAGCTCAATGTTCCCTTTTGTAACATGGTCCCTAATGAAGTGATGCCTTATGTCAATGTGTTTCATTATAGAATGTTGGATTGGATTCTTAGAGATGCAGATGGCACTAGTACTATCACACAGAACTGAAATTGTGCCCACAGGTAATCCTAAATCCAAGACTTATTGCTTCAACCAAAGAACTTGGGCCACACAACTCCCTAAGCCAAAGTACCCAGCTTCAGTAGTGGAAAGTTTAACTGAGTTCTATTTTCTACTAGACCAGAAGACTAACGACTGTCCTATGAATTGACAAGTTTCAGAAGTGCTCTTTTGATCCATCCTACACCCTGCAAAGTCAGAATCAGAATATCCAATGATCTCAAAAGAGGTGTTGTGCCTAGGGTACCAGATTCCTAGGTTTGGGGTCCCTAAAAGATATCTAAGAATTCTGTTAACAGCAGTCAGGTGGGACTCTTTAGGATCAGCCTGAAACCTAGCATAAAGACAGACACTAAACATGATATCAGGTCGGCCAGCAGTCAGGTAAAGCAGTGATCTAATTATTCCTCTATATTTCTTCTGATCAACTAATTTTCCACTTGAATTCTTATCTAACTGAACAGAGGAGCTCCTGGGAGTATTGATTGGCTTAGCTTTGTCCATTTCATATTTCTTCAAAATGTCCTTAGTATATTTAGATTGATTGAGAAAGGTTCCATCATCCATTTGCTATATGCTAAACCCCAAAAAATAGGACAATTCTCTCATCATACTCATCTCAAACTCTTTACTAATTATTTTAAAAAACTCATCACATAAATATTTATTAGAAGATCTAAAAATTATATCATCAACATAGATCTAGACAATGAGTAAGTCATTCTCTATTCTCCTCAGAAAAAGGGTGGTGTCTACGCCCCCCTTGACAAACTCTCTTTCTAACAGGAATGTGCTAAGCCTCTCATACCAAGCTCTAGGTGCCTGTTTCAATCCATATAAGGCCTTTTTTAATTTTTAAACATGATTTGGATATTGGGAACTCTCAAAACCTGGGGGTTATTCTACAAAAATATTCTCTTTCATTACCCCATTTAAAAAGGCACTCTTGACATCCATTTGAAACAGCTTAAATCTCTTATAACAGGCAAAGGCTAGTAGCGCTCTAATGGCTTCCAATCTGGCTACAGGGGCAAAAGTCTCCTCAAAATCAATCCCTTCTATCTGATTATACCCCTTAGCCACTAATCTTGTCTTATTCCTAACCACCACACTAGAACCATTCATCTTATTCTTAAGGACCCACTTGGTTCCCACAATACTTTGATTTCTAGGTCTTTCTACTAACTCCCAAACATCATTCCTTACAAATAGATTCAATTCTTCCTGCATAGCTAAGATCCAAAACTCATCCGAAAGGGCTTGATTGATGTTGGTGGGTTCAGTCATTGAGATAAAGGTAGAATGGTTTACTTCCTAAGTCCATGCCTAGTCCTAACACCTTTAGAAAGGTCTCCTAAGATCAGTTCTTTAGGATGACTCGAAGAATATCTCTAATCTCTAGGCAATGTGATTTGAGGTTCTACCCTCTCCTCCATATTTGCATTTTCAATCCCTTGAGTAATCTCCTCTACCTCTTCTTCTTCCTCAACTCTAGTCACCTTATGATCAGATTCATCAAACACCACATGAGTTGTCTCTTCCACCACCAATGTCCTTTTATTGAACACCCTAAAGGATTTCCCCACACTAGAATAGCCTAAGAACACTCCTTCATCAGATTTGGGGTCAAACTTTCCTATGGATGATTTCCCGTTGTTCAGAATAAAAATCTTACAGCCAAAGACATGGAGGTGGGACAGGTTTGAAGTTCTACCCTTAATGATCTCATAAGGTGTCTTGTTCAATTTAGATCTCACATTCACCCTATTCAGCACATAACAGGTAGTATTCACTGCTTCAGCCCAAAAGTATTTTGGAAGTGAATACTTAGCAAGCATAGCTCTAGCGGCTTCCACTAAGGTCCTGTTCTTCCTTTCAGCTACCCCATTCTGCTGAGGGGTCCTAGGAGCTGAAAAATTGTGACTAATTCCTTGCTCCTCACAGAAACTTCCAAACTTCACATTTTCAAACTCTTCACCATGATCACTATAAATAGTCAAGATCTCACAGCCTAACTTCCTCTGAATCCAAGTTGAGAAGGACTTAAACTCATCAAATGACTCAGATTTGTGTGATAGAAATTTAATCCAAGTGAACCTCGAGTAGTCATCTATAATCACAAATCCATAAACTTTCCCCCCTAAGCTGGTAGTGCTAATGGGTTTAAAGAGGTCCATGTGAAGAACCTCTAAAGGTCTAGAGGTGGTAATGTCCTTAACAGAGTGAAAAGAGGACTGGACTTGCTTTCCTAACTAACACGCATCACACAGGTGATCCTTAGTGAACTTAAGCTTGGGCACACCTCTATCTAAGTTCTTTTGGGTAACTCTCCTAAGGGTTTTTATACTGGCATGACACAATCTCTTATGCCACAACTGAGACTCATTAATAGCAGTTTTTAAGCAAATTGAATTCTCAAATTTAATGCAACTTACATCCAGCTTGTAGACGTTGTTAATCCTTTGCCCCTGCAAAATAACTTTATCATTTAAGCTTAAAATGTAGCCAGTATGCAAGAATTTGATGTTGTGTCCTTTATCACAAAGTTGACTGATGCTCAGCAAGTTGTGTTTCAGTCCATCTACAAGCAAAATATTGTCAATCATAAAATTCTTTGAATCACCAATTATACCTGAGCCTACCACCCTCCTAGTGGTGTTATCTCCAAGTGTAACTTTGCCTCCAGCCCTGGCCTCCAGCGAAATGAACTAATTTGCATCTCTAGTCATGTGTCTAGAACATCCACTGTCTAGGTGCCACATGCTCTCACGAGGTCTTGTGTGAGAGCACACCTATAAAAATATCAAACGTCAGACTTAGGAACCCAAACAGGTTTGGGTTCCTTCTTATAAAAAGAAGAATGCAATGCATGCGTGCTGTGCTGTAAAACAGGCAGTTTGGGCCTCCACACCCAATGTGTACTATGATGAACAATGCAGGTGTGGGAAATGTGTCCTAACATGCCACATGAATAACATCTAACACCAGGAAAAGGATTAACTAAACGTCGTGAGTGATAGTATCTCTTCCTAGAAGTGTATGAAACGTGTTTTGATGAATTTGCAACAGATTTTTTAAAAGGTGGCGGTGCATAAAACTGTTCAAAAGTAGGTGATTTTCTGTTCTTTTCAAAGGCATCAATTTTTACTCTTAAAATTTCATTTTCCTTGTTAAGACTAGTAATCTCAAAAGTTCTTGTACTTTCATTACTTTCTAGATCACATGCCATATCATTCAATTTCCTAAAAGTAGCTTCTAATTCAACATGCGATGTTTTCAATACATCATACTCAATAATTAAATCAGAATGCTTTCTATTTAGTTTATCAAATTCATCAAGTAAAGACATGTGATTGCTATCAATAGTGGAATGATCTTAAATCAAAACATCATGCTCTTTTTGCAAAGTCAAATAATCCAATTTCAAGCTAGCATGTGTTTTCTTAAGCTTCCTATACAATGCATGAATTTTTTCAGATATCTCAAGTAATTGATCGTAAGTAAGCTCACATACCTCTTCCTGGTCCGACTGACCAGGGTGATCATCAGCCATCAGACACAAATTTGTTTCCTCCTCTTCAGCTTCAGTCTCAGAGGACTCGGATGCAGAGTCTGCCCAGAAAGCCTTCTGAATCCGCTTCTTATCCTTTTTGAACTTGTGTTTGTCCTCACCCTTTTCCTTGCTTGGATGAGCTTTAACTGTAGGACAATCAGCCTTAATGTGCCCAGGCTTCCTGCATTCAAAATAGATAGTATCAGATGAATCCTTAAAATTTTTGTTGGACTTACCCTTGTACCACTTCTGAAAGTTCTTGTGTTTCTTCCTTAGAAAGCTTTTGAATTACCTTGTGATCAAGGCAAGGTCATCGCTATCAGACCCGGAAGAGCAAGAATCACTATCGTTGGCCTTCAGTGCCACTGTTTTCTCCTTCTTCTTCTCACCTGCATCAAGCTGTCTTTGGTTCACCCCTTGCTTGTAAGCAATGAGTGATCCAAGTAAGCTATCAATAGAGTAAGTGTTCAAATCTTTAGATTCAGTGATTACAGTTATCTTAGCATCATATGAAGAAGGCAAACATCTAAGTATTTTGTTCACTCTTTTGTAGTTTATAAGTTCTCTACCTAAGGCATGCAAGTAACAATTTGAGTGAACCTAGTGTACATTTCAGAAATGATTTCAGTAGGTTTCATGCGAAAAAGTTTGTAGTCATGCAATAGAATGTTTAACCTAGATTGTTTGACTTCAGTTGTACCTTCATACGTGATGCACAATCTATCCCAGATTTCCTTACCAGTTGTACACGTAGAGACATGCATGTAATCCTCATATTTTAAAGCACAGAAAAAATAATTCAAACATTTGGCATTTAATTATGCTAAATCACGATCATCAAAAGTCCAATCAGTAAAGGGCAGTTCAGTTTTCATATTGTTAATCAATCTAAAAGGTGGTTCGTATCCATCCTTAACTAGCATCCACATGCGATAATCAATAGATTGTAGAAAAGTGGACATGCGAGTTTTCCAAAAATCAAAAGGAATATTATCAAACAATGGCGGTCGTGTGATTGAATAACCTTCAGCTATATTATGATTACCAAAGATAGCCATGGATCAAATTCAAAAGTTTTTAAACTTAAATTTTGAATCCCACTCTGATACCACTTGAAAGTTCGATAGGGATGTTAAGCCCTGATGAACTAGTCCCGAGGCTAACCAAGAGGGGGGGAAATTGGTTATTTAAAAATTTGATAGCAACAGTAAAAACCTTTTCGATGTTTTGCAGCGGAAACGAATAAGACAATCAAACGAAAAAATTGAACACAATTTCACCCAAGCAGTTAATCACAGAAAAAAAATAAAAGTACAGAAAGTAATTAGAATGAACACACCGAATTTTATAGTGGTTCGGTCAACTTGACCTACATCCACTCCCCGGAGCCTCCCCTCCGGATATTGCAGTAACTCAAAGTGTCTTATTGAAAGAAAATGATCTTTTATAGGAGAGCTTAAAATTTACCCTAAATCTCAACTGGTCGGCCAAGATCGTCCAGGACGATTGATAGATCATCCTGTACGATTAGTTTAAAATCAGCTGCTTCAGCCTGGATGATCTGGCTCTTCTGGACGATCAGTAGAAAAAGTTGTTCATATCATCCCGTACGATTCTACGATCGTCCAGGTCGATTAATGTAAATTGAGGAATTTCGTCTAGAAGATGGTTCAGGTCGTCCAGAGAAACTTGTGTTGGATGACTCAAAAATGACTTAATCGTCCAGGACGATCGGGATATCGTCCTATACGATCAATTCAAAAAGTGCCCAAATCGTCCTGAACACAGTTCAGGACGTACAGCTGTAACTCACTAGACGATCATTTTCGTCCAGGACGATCCTGCGATCGTCCAGGATGATATGATCGTATCAATCAAGTCTTAATTGCTTTCCTTAATTACCAGACTAATTTATGTATGATTGTAATGTATCGTCCAGGACGATCAGACCAAATATCTTAAAATAAAAACTTGCCTAACTTGATCTGGCGGCTGAGAATTTCTGATTTGAGCATATCATCCCGTATGATCCAAGAATCATCCAGGACGATCTGCTTAATCAGACACACTTAACTTGGTCGCCCTAATTAGGATTTCTATTTTTACCTAATCGTCCAGGTCGATGTGACTATCGTCCAGGACGATTTGAACAAAAACTTGAATAGAAACTCTAATTCACTCAAGCTCTCCCCCTGAGTGTGTGTGTGCAAGGTTACTTAGCTAGGGGATCAGTTACATTACAATTGACTCAAGAAAAAGAAAATAATACACTTAGACATACTTGGACCTGATCTTGAGTTGGCTCGAGTTGCTCGTGATCTTTTGTGCCTGAAACGGGTTAACCAAGCAAAACATAGTAGAAACATATTTGTCATCATCAAAACCAGATTTACAACATATCCTATATTAAATACTCATCAAAAGTAAGTTGAATACATTATATTCTAGAAGATTTCATACTTAGAGTGTATGCCACCACATTAATTGTACCAAGTTGATATTGAATAATCAAATCATAGTCTTTGATCAACTCATGCCATCTCCATTATTATAGGTTCATATCCTTCTGAGTGAATATATATTTCAGACTCTGATGATCAATAAAGATCTCATATCTAACTCTGTATAAATAGTGTCTATAGAGCTTCAAAGTTAAAAACTATAATAGTAAGTTCTAAATCATGTGTTGGATAGTTCCTCTTATGCAGCTTAATTATCTGGAGGCATAAGCTATCACTCTACCAAGTTACATCTAATACACCCCAAACTTGTTAAAGAAACATCATTGAATACCTGAAAGCCCTTAGTACCAAAAGGAAGAGCCAAAATTGGAGTATAATTCAGATAATCCTTTAGTCTCTAAAAACTAGTCTCGCACTCTGGTATTCAGATAAAAGCTACTAACATTTGAGTTAGTCTAGTTAGAGGTATAAAAATTTGAGAAAATTTCTTCATTAACTTTCTGTAATATCTAGCAATAACTAAGAAATTATATACCTCAAACACAATAGTAGGCCTCATCCTATCTGTGACTGACTGAACATTTTGGGGATCAATAGAAATACCAACACTACTCACTACGTGTCCTAGAAAAGAAATACTTCTTAGCCAAAACTCATATTTAGAGAATTTTGTATATGATAGATGTTGTCTCAAAGTCTCTAAAATAATCCTCAAATATCTGACATGATTTTCCTCAAAAGCATAATATACCAAAATATCATTTATAAAAATAATAATAAGCTGATTCAGATAATCTTTGAATACTCTATTCATTAAATTCATAAAGACGGCTAGTGCATTTGTCACCCTAAAAGACATGACTAGAAACTCATAGTGTATGTAACTCGTACTAAAAGTTATCTTCATCACATCAGACTCTCTTACCTTCACCTGATAATATCTGAATTGTAAATCATTCTTTGAGAATATAGAAGATTCAACAAGCTAATCAAATATATCATCAATCCATAGCAGAGGATATTTATTCTTAATAGTAAATTTATTCAACTCCCTATAATCAATGCACATACACATTATACCATCTTTTTCTTCATAAATAAAATAGGTGCTCTCCATAGAGACACACTAGAATAAATAAATCTTCTATCAACCAACTCCTAAAGATGAACCTTCAACCCCTAAAGCTCCTTAGGTGTCATCATATATGGAGCTTTAGATATCGAGGTTTTACCCAAAATATATTAATACATAACTCTATATCTCTGTCTGGAGGTAAACTGACTAACTCCTCTAAAATACATCTGGAAAATCTTGCACTATCGAGACATTAAAAAGAAGACTAGAATCTATACTCATGTCCTTGGCAGATGTCAAAAATACCATACAACCCTTCTTCCATAATTTATCTACTTCCACAATAGAAATCAAACAAGATAGAATACCTCTAACTCTTTGAAGTACATAACTCTCAATTTCCAGAAATAATATAACTCTCTTTTTCAAGCAATCAATCTAAGCCTCATACTGACTTAACTAGTTCATACCCAAAATAACATCAAACACAGAAATGTGTAATAAAATCAAACTAGACTTTCACTTTCTATTAGATATCTCAATATCACATAAGCAGATCCTACTGTCTATCATACTATTTCTAGTTGGTAAAGTATTATAAAGAGAAACATATAATAAAACTAAAGATAAGTACAAAAATTTGAAGAAATGCTTAAAAATAAATGAATGACTGCCTCTAGAACTAAATAAAATATGACATGGCTGATAAAAAATAAAAGCGATACTTGTCACAATATCTTGTGCACCTTGAGCCTCCTACTACATCAAATTATACACACATGGTTGAACTAGAGTTGTTGTAATAGAATTACCCGACTCGCTAACCACTGCAAATAGTCTAATTACCACAGAACCAGATCCAGTACCTCTGCCAGTAGAACTCTCAACAAATATATGAATTAGAATTATCCCCAGTCTCCTGGTCGGTCTAATAGAATTCTCAGATGTGGGGTAAGATCATTGATCAAACCTTACCTGTAGACACTTAGCCATCCTATATCCTGCTTGTCCACATTTGAAGCACTAGCCAGTTACTTTGTAACACTAACCAAAGTGACATCTTCCATAACTCTAGTATACAAGTGCCTCGCTAATAAAGCTCCCAAAACTAGCAACACTTCCCCTACTCAAAGTTTCCATAGACATAAACTACCCACCTTTCTTGGACTCTCTAGGTATAAATCTATTCTTCTTCCCAAAAAATCTATTATTAAATGTCTCACCACTGAACCTCTTCCTACTAGTAGTCCATAACCGTTGAGTCACTACAGATTGTTCTCGATCATATGAGCTCTCTCCATAAGTTTAGAAAAATTAAAAATGTGAAATAGTACCATTGGTTATTTAAGACTATCTCAGAGTCCTCTCAAAAACCTATAGAACTTCTTTGTGGGAATGCTAACCAGCTATGGAGCATATTGATGGGGGTAGTGGAGTAACTTAAAATTTGTTAAAATAATTTATGACTCTATCAATCCCTAAATAATGCTTAGGCTTTTTTTGATATAAAAATTATAAAAACCTCACTTAATATATGGCAGTATACGCATTGAATCAAGTAATGTAGTGATAAAGTAGAGTATCGATCCCACGAAGAAGAATGTTTACTTACAAATACTAGTATTATCTACAACAATTACAATAACTATCCTACTTAATAAAAATAAGTTTTGGAGGAGATTTAATCACTTAATTTAAAATCAAGAAAATATTAAATGAAATATTATTTGAATAAAATATTTGGATTGATGGAATATAAATATAATATATTTTCTAATGATTCTCTTTTATATTATTTCTATTTAGAGTATATGTATCACCGACTGCTCAGTCGAGCATGAAGAGAAAAAGAACAAATTAAACCTTCTAACCTCAATACCACTCTAAACTTATATAGTCTATCATGCTATTAAAATATTAAAAGAGTAGGTAAAGCATGTATTGTTAAAACCCCCTCATTATAATTCATATCTAAAATTTACTATTTATCAAGCACTATGCTTATGTTTGTATCATATTAATCCAATATACCTGGTTGTGCCTACTTTTCTATTCCTAAGCTTCATATTACACCTGATCTTAACTCTATATATGACCACTATGTGTATTAAATAAAGACCTGGTATATTAAAAATATCATTAAATTATTGATGAAGAGAATTTATTAGTACTCTACATTTCATTTACAATATCAATCTAAAACTAGAGAATTTAGACATACATGAAGAATAAATGAAGCAAACTCATTTTTATTATATGCAAAGAAAGTATAAAAGAAAAGATATCACCAGATGGATTTAACGATCTCATCTACACTTCTTCTTGAATTTATAGAATTGCTTCCACAAATATTAACCAAACACTCTTATGAAGTGGATCTAGTACTTCCTGAATTCTCTTAGTTGTCACTCTTAAGGAAATTACAGAGAGGCACTATGAAGACTGAAATTAACTAAGTGACTGAACTCTCTTTCTAACATTACAAATAAACTATTTATACAAAATATAGAAAATAGACCCTGGTATTGCAGCACTCTAGACACTTGTACAGTGGCACCCATAAAATAAACTAACATCACAACACTAAAGAATTTCCTCCTCTACAACGTTAGCTGATGTGGACCCGCTATTTAATGAATTGACACATCGCTTCACTAGCAGATCTTATCCTAGTCAATTACAATTATTACAGCTATAGTGTTGTGGCGCCACTGAAGGTTGAGCATTATAGCATCCATATGGCACTCCCCTTAGCTTGACGGTGCTGGAAAGTGGCATCGTGTCACTGTGTAGACACAGACTAGATTTTACATTGCTGACTCCTCCAACATCACGGCATTGTTAAACAGAGACTGAGTGTCGCCATGTCCATATTGAGCGCCCTAGCCATGTCAATAATGGCACCACGATGGTATAATATCCGACACTACAGTGCTGTATGATACTTAGACTATCATGCCTTTTTTGTATTTTTCCTACACAATATAACTATAATAACATAGTTTCACTGGTAATTTAACATATAAAATATAACATTATTTACACTCATTAAATCCTCCCCAATTTAAACTCTTACTTGTCTTTAAGCAAATAAAATTTTATAATTCTGATTAAGTGATTAACTTAACTAAAAAATGATAATCTAAAATTACTAAAATATAGGATAATGCATCTCTGTTTAGAATTAGTAAAAATGAACATGGCTATAGTTTTAGTTTGAAAAAATACTAATAGTTAAACTAATCAATCATTCTAATTACAACCCAATTTAAAATTATAAATTATAGATTTAATCATAACTTTTAATAATTGAAGTGAATAATTAAGTTTTAATGATTAGATATAACGGTAGTTAAAATTATACTTCCACTAGTTCATCATCCTTTATATTAGCTCTCCCATCTTATCACTTTTAGTTTATGTATAAGATTGTATTTCTAATCTTAAACTTTCACTGATACCAATTTTTGAATGTACTCATCTTTTTCTTTTTGATTCTTTTTTTTTCTTCTTTTTTACTTTGAGAACTTTTTTATGCTTTTTTGTGGAGTACATAATTAATGATTTTGAATATTAGCTTTTGATCTATAATAATAATTTCAATGTAAAAACTAGATGACAATACTAATTCCATCTTTTCAAGTTAGGTATGATTTCAAATTTTAATATACTCATATCTAATTTTTAATACTAATTATTTATCTTATAATTTTAAAAATTAATTTCATAAAGATATATAAAATATAAAAATAATTGGAGAATAAGAACAATTTAAGAATGAATAAAATTTGCTAATACGTAAATAAGACACATAAACAAACACTACAAACACATGTTTTCATGAAGGTCTAAAGATGGACTATTTATAGAAAAATATATAAAATGGACTCTGGCACCACCGCGCTCTAGACACTTACACCACGACGCCCATAAAATGAACTAACGTCGTAGCACTGAAGAATTTCCTTCTCTTTGGCACTTGCTGATGTGGTCCCGCTATTTAATGAATTGATGTGTCACTTTGTTGGTAGATTGTGTCCTGGTTGGTTTCAATTATAGCACTGCAGTGTTGTTGACAGTTGAGCGCTATGGCATCCATGTGGCACTCCCCTCTGCTTAACGGTGCTAAAAAATGGCATCGCAGTGCTGTACAGATAGAGGCTAGGCCTTACAATGTTAACTCCTCCGATGCTGCAACACTATCAAATAGAGATTGAGTGCTAACATGTCCATATTGGCCACTCTGGCTGTGTTGATGATGGCGCCACGGTGATATAGTGTTTGACGTCACAGTGCTATATGATACTTAGAATTTCAAGCCTTTCCTATATTTTTTATACATAATACAACTAAAATAATACAGTTTCACTAGCAATTTAATATATAAAATAAAATATTATTTTCACTCATCACATATATGGTCAAAGCAGTAAACTCTGGCTCATGCTGCATGACTTTCCTTCTATCTTGAACTATTCTAAAAAAAAGTCTCATACATCTTCTGTTGTGTAGAAGGTTATACAAACTAGGCTCTAAACACATCTGAGAACTCCCCCCAACTAATCAAAGAATTCAATCTCCCCTAAATTTCTTCTCATACTAGCCCATCCACCAGCCTCAGCATCACCATCCAATAAAAAGACTGCCAATGGTGCTTTCCTTTTTAGAGGATATTATATATCTTTAAATGTCTTCTTTATTCTCCTTAACTAATCTTATACTACCCTAGGCTCAACAGCGCCTTAAACCTTGGAGGTTCAATCTCTAAAATATTTGTAAATGTATGTCTACCTCATCATATCTCATAGCAGGAACCCTGCTCTATGCCTCACCCATCATCTGAGCTATTTGCCAAGCAAAATGAGAAATAATATCAAAGCTGACTGCCAGAGTTGTACTATATACATGAGCTTCCTGACTAGCACTCTGCCTATTTATCATATTTGGTTGTGGCAGATCCATACTCACACAAAAATATGCAACTAAACATACATGTATATGAAATAAATAAAAATGAACAACTAGACTGACTCAAAACTGCCCCACTTGACTTATAGACCAATCCTTATAGCTCTATTTTACATGATCCATTCCAATACTATTGCTCTGATACTATAAAAGCTTATTACAACCCAATCCAACAGGATTCCCACCATGTTGAGTTGTGATATGCAAATCCCAAATTCTAATTTTAGAATATTTTAGATTCTCTTCTAATATTAATTTTAAATAATTAATAGACCACAGAGTTACTAAAAATATCTTGACTACTATAAATAAACTCATCCATAATTTTTTATTTCATCAAAATTTATCTACAATATAATATATGGCTATAAATAGAAGCTAGATAACTGAATAATAATCTAGTCGTAATTGTATAAAAATTAAAATAAAGATATACTTATAAGCTCATATCAAATCATGAAATAACTAATCAACCATCTCCTTGCCTTTCTTAAATCTTAAAAACTAGAAGCAAAATCATAGTGAGCTATATAGTTCAGCAGGCTACATAAACCAATCTGAATTTCTAGATTCTTTTATTAAATAGTTTGCTAAATATTTAAAAGCAGTTAAATGTAGTTAAATAAATTATTATGGTGAGAAAGGTAATAAGAGTATAATAGGTATCTAAATATTTAAATAATAATAATACTAAAAAGATAAATAAACAAAAAATCATATTATATAGCAGTTTATATCACAAAGCAGTTCAAATCACATTTCTCAGATCCAAATAGAATCTTTAAGGACTCTAGCCCCTTATGACTCTCATTTGTGCTTAAAGCATCTAAAAAGGCCTGTAGGCACCATAATATGGTTGATAGCCTCCAGAATATTGCTTATAAGCACTAGAATATTCTCTGATACTAACAAAATCTCAAAGGATGTTGTCCCTTTATATCTCATAGTAGATAGTTTTCAATCACTTATGTACATATTTCATCACACTATAGTAGTTAAAGTATAACTAAGCGTGTATTAGAAATGCATAATTTTCTATAATGATAAGCAACATAAATTCTTACTGTATAAAATTTTATAGTTTTAAAATATAACCAAATTATCAAGGATTATTTAAAATACTACCTTAAGACTTTAATTGTACTAACAATATTACTTTTTAATGTCCAAGTTATTTTCTATTCAATAAAGCCACACAAATTCCAAAATATCTAGTATAAAATTTTTAGAAAATACTAAGAATATTAATAATCTCAGTCTCTATAACATATAAAAAGTTATACGGTAAAAGTTTTTCAATGCAATGTTATTCTCATTTTTCGGTTACAGAAATATAAATTTAAACAAAATTTTTTAAATAACTTCATATTTTTTAGAACTAAGATAGACATAATGTGACCTACCTTGATTTAAACAACTTTTTCAAATGAACCGATGGCTAAAAAAGGCCCGAAGTTGCCCAAAAATTCACTTTTTCCTCTCCAAACCTCCCTCTTTTTCTCATCTGGTTGCTCGATCAAAATGAATGGTATAGTGGTTTTTAAAATATATTTAATGGACTGTTAGTGGCCTAGCACTGTTGTGCTAGTTCAAAATCTCAAACTTTAGAGCTAGGAGTGCTGCAATGTCATTATTTAGTGTTTGATACTATAGTAGCACCATGGCGCTCGAACACCCAATAATTGAGCCCTCAAATAGTAACTTTTCTCATATTATGGAAAAATTTGCTCTAGACTCCAAAGACTCATTCTAGAACACACAACCATTTTTTAAGCATTAAAACACTCCCAAAGATATGCAAATGGGTTAAAAACTCAAATTTTTAATCTTTACCTTTCTCAAGTTAAGTTAAAACCATTTGAACAAAATGTTGAACTTGAATGTGTCACACTTACTTGGTTACCAAAGCATTCTAATGAATGGAATAGTGAAAATTTAATATATTTAAATGCAAAAAATAGTCCAATGCTTAGGCGTCATTATTTGAGCACCAAGACACTAGTTTAAATTCTAAATTCTAGATTGCACAACACTAAGTTGCCACTGTTCAGCATCAGGGCGCCAAACACCCAACACCTAAGTGCTCTAGGGGAAAAAATTCCAAGCTTTTCTAATATTCATTTAGACCCTTGAGACTCACTATAGAATACATGCAGACCTTTTTCAGACATACAAAATACAAATTCATACAAAAGAGTTCAAGATACCAAAATTCAAGAAATTGCCTCTTTTACATCAAGTCAGAACAAGTTAAATTGAATGTTGAACCTGTAGGTGTCACAAATGACATGGAAGAATGATCGTACTAATCTTGTGTTTAATGAGAAGCAAATAGTCATGACATGAACAACTAAATGAAAAAGTGCCAAATTTAAGATTTGTGTTTGTCTGCATAATGTGATGAGTCGATGAGGCATACAAGAAATTAATAGTGGAGGTGTTTAGGAACTAATTAAAAACTAGGATAATGAATGTTTGACAAACTTGTTGCATCTCTAATTACTTGGGAGCATAATATTAGTAATAATGAAGGTCTATCGGGGTCCATGGACAAGCCACAATTGTGGTGTTTTGTATTAATTGCAAAGGCATTAGTAATAATGAAGTGTAATGGATTTTGCGTGATTTAACATAAATACCTTTTGGAGATTGTACATGAGATGTGTTGAGGAAGAATAAAAATTTTGGGGAGTATGTGAAGTGGAGCATGAGAAATGATAAACAAATATATGATGTCCTGATAAGAGATCTCCCAAGAGAATTTCTTAAGAAGTATCCCTAAAAAATTATTGGGGATGCACCCTAAAGAATGCTTTGTTAATGTGGCGTCAACTTAGTATTGCAAAAGGCACATGCTAATTAAATTTAAATTAAATGTTCAGCCATACTTTTGGAATTACTTAACTAATATTAATTATTAATTAATCGTCAAGTTGCTTATATTGGGCAAAAAATTTATTTATACTAATTATAAACTAGCTAGTAGAGTATCATCTCAAGTAAATATTAATCAACAAAAAATAACTACAAAATAGCATAATCCTATAAATCCAATAACTCCTTAAATACTTAAGATCTAAATTAAATAAAAAGCATATGTATACAAATAAAATTTTTGTAAGAAATCAAAAATATATTAAATTTGAATTAATAAGTTTTTAAGTAAATAGACTAAATTCTATTCAAGAAATTATTCTATGTGGAGTTTGGACGAGAAGAATCATCTAGACTGTGAGTGTACACACACTATGTAAGTGTGTGTTACATATATGTACACACACCATATACAGTATGTGTACACTCACATGTCCGAATGATTCTTTTCGTCCGGACTCCACACAGAATAATTTCTTAATCTATTCAGATCCAGATAGGTCTCCTCTCCTTCTCCTTAGGGGCTGTTTGGTATCAGATTTGTAATGAGATTTAAGTAGGATTTAACGTAAATCCAGCCAAATAGTTTTCTGTGCGCGTGCAAATCCAATGATTATGTAAATCCCAAATTTACAGATTTATGGCATAAATCCATGTAAATCTAGGTAAATCTAAATCCCATTCTTCGACAGATTTTATAAGATTTGCACTCGCACGAGTTCTCTCCTGCGGCGCCAGTGTCACAAAGTTCCTGCGAAGTCATTTTATAGATGGAAGACGCAGTTTCTTCGCCCTCATCACCAGCCCTAGCCACTCCAATCCTCACTCATCTGGTCACATTCCTCCACTGGTACACATCTTCAGATGCATTCCTGCGAGCTACCTCTCTTCGTCGCGCAGGTATCCCTCAACCCTAACTTTCAAAATTTTATGCTTATGTTTCCTGTGTTCGACACTACCTGATCAATGTTCCTTTGCTGCTGCTTGCATAAAATAATAGTAATTTTATAGCATTGTAAGATTGAGTGAAAGCTTTAACTGTAGCTCGGCCAAGCGCGACAGTGAACTAGATCCTCCTCCTCCCTCTCTGATCTGATATCTTTCATAAGGTTTTAGGTTTTAGGATTGTTTGATATTTTGTGGTATTTTCTTGTTTTTCTTTTTGTGATATTTTGTGGTATGTAAGTTATTTTGTTGGGTTAGTTATCCATATTGGATAATATTAGTTTTGATGTTCAATGTTCTATAGGATTGGGTTTGATTTTTATTCTTTTTTGACCAATTTTGGAACCCTTTATATATAAATATGGATCATGAGTTGTGTTCGGATGATTGAAAATTTGATAGACAAAAAATGGAATTATTTGTGTGGTTAATTGAGTGTTTTCTTGATCCATGTTATGACAATTGCATAAAAACTGTGTTTATTTATTTGGTTAAGTTGTCTTCCTGTCTTTACTCCTCGCACATCCATTAATGTAGCATCAAGGCTTGTCTCGATCAATTTTCTTTGATATATTTTTTTATATCACAATCCCATAACCCGTAATCTCACTCTTATATAATTCTGCATCTTATGTACCTCTCTATATGTTTCACTTGCTCTTTACCCATGCCATGTCGTCATGCAAATGAATGAATGATTTTATAATATACATTTTGGTTTCATCGATATACATGTAGAATGTGTGAGCGGCAACGAGTCATCAAATGCTATCTATCTATATAAAACTGGTAAAACTTCTTTAAAAAATTTAAAAAATTTTACACTAGGTTGGACATATTTGAAATTTCATAGAAATAATTTTCTCGTTAATGTTTGACAGAAATGCAAAAATTTCTAAAAGGAAAGGTTTTGTACATACAAGCTCTAGTACCCAACATCATTTGGGTGATGACATCTCCATTCACTCTGGCCAACCAAAAACTATGACTTGAAATCCTAAGTGGCCAGTAGATCATAACGTCATACTAGGTGAGCTGCTATTGGAGCAATACGTAAATTATAATTTGTGGAAGGAACAATGGTCAAGCTTAGTGGCTGCATTAAACCAATGTTTAGGATCAAACTACACAGAATATTCCATAATGATATGATTTAAAAACATGAAAGCTGACTTCATAACAACAAACTATAGCTGTTGGGGTTGGGATAAGGAGTTACACATGCCAGTAGCGACGAATGAGTTGTGGGAATAGATTGGTCAGGTATTATTTGTTATTTAGTAGCACACACAAATAAAAAATTCATATTACTAACTTAGCTAAGCTTTCTAATTGTCGGTTAACCCAAAGCTAACTCGATTTTAAAGACATCCCTTTCATCAGTATAATATTTTTGAAAAGATCTATGCCAAGAACATTACAATTGGTACAGGTGTAAGATCCAGTAAGGTACCACAGCCAAAACTTAGATGAAGATAAAACCCTACATTTTGAAGATGAGTTTATTGATGTTAATGGTGTGAGCTACGATAAGGAAGGAACACACAACAACAATCTACCAGACACTGTAAATGATGCGCCACCCAATGTAGGCGTAGATGTAAGTCCCATGCTAGGTTCAAAGCGATCTAATGAAGAACTAACCATACCCACTAGACGCCCCAAGAAGAGTGGTTTAGATAACTTGAATCAATTATTGGTTGAGTTGAACAAAAATGCAATTGTCTTTAAAGAGACTATTCAGCATAGTGAACCATACACCATGACAGACTGTTTGGCCAAGTTAGGTCAACTAGAGAATCTAACAACACAAGCTCTCTTGGTTGTTCAGGACACTCTTAAGGAAACCAAGGATAACAAAGTGATATTCATGACTTGGGAAGGGGATGTACTTATATTATGGATAGAATATGTTGTCAGCTCACACCCATATTTTTATGCTTCAAAAGTTTAGTTGTAGGTGTTTCATTGCTTACTAGTTCTTTCATGTATGTGTGTTGTGGATGTTGCAAGTTTATTTTATGTATGTGTGTTGTAGACGTTGCAATTGCATTTCATGTATTTGTGTCGTATAAGTTTCAATTCTATTTATTTCATGTATCAAGTTGCAATTTCAATTCGTCTAGTTGTGTTGTGAAAGTTGTAAAATTTATTTCATATATGTCTTCTATGTAAGATGCTAATTTATTTCACATAGTTGTTCCACTCATTAATGAGTTACATAATTTTCCAACTACTTTAATTATGTAGTTATGTCAAACTATTTGCGTGGGGTGTACTTAGATGTGTTATGTGATATGGCCGACTTATAGCTACAAGTTAATGAGGCTATTGCAGAAATAACTCCATCTATTTTACAAGAAAATTCTTCTTCAGATGATGAACTACCAATAAGGCGCCCAATGTTTGATAGAACATACACTAGACATCGATATATACTGGATGTGCTTGTTGGCCATCCAGGAAGAGCATACTAATGCTTTAGGTTACCTTCAGATGCCTTCATAAGTTTGAGGAACCTACGAATCAACCGTGGACATTTGAGTGACACAAAAAATATGCTCGCAGCAGAGTAACTATGTATCTTTTTGGTGGAGTGGCGCATGCTCATAGTTGCCAATAGTTGTGTGAGCTCTTCCAACATTCATTAGAAATAATTAGCAGGTGCTTCAATATGGTTCTGTATGTTATTGTCTCCTTTGCAGATGAATCCATTAATTTATCCCAGGAAGATGCAGAATGTCATTCATTTGTACGTTCGAATGCACAGTTTTACCCTTACTTCATAAAAGCAATTGGTGCAATTGGCATCATACATATCCCTATGATAGTCAGTAACAACTTATAGAATCATTATCATAACCGTAAGGCTTTACTTCACAAAACGTAATGGTTGCAGTTTCATTTGATCGATAGTTTGTGTATGTAGCCTCTGGGTGGGAAGGTTCTGCTGCGGATATGTGTGGCTTAGATGGGCTGTGGAGCAAGGTCAGTTCAGAGTGCCCCATAATCATTATTACTTGGTTGATTCTGGTTATGCAAATACTGATAAGTTGATTGCACCATTTCGAGGACATCGATATCACTTGGCTGACTATCATGGAAGTATATATATAGAAGATTTGCAGTTCTGTAAGAGTTATTTTATCACTGACATGTCCAATTGCAAAATATTATAGAGAGGACTTTTGAAATTTGGAAGGAACATTTTCAAGTGTTGACGCACATGAGACTGTTTTCTTTGAGTGTTCAAGATGATTTGGTTATTGCATGTGTAGTTTTACACAACTTTATAGGTCGATATCATGGACATGATATGTATTTCAATATGTCACAGACAGAAATGGAGCATGATAATGAACGTGGTGAAGTTGAAATTTCCTTTTGAGGATCCTAACTTACATACGACAATAGGAGAAATAATTTAGAGAGAAGCGATAAGGCATGACATCACATCAGATTTGTGGAATGCTCAGGTAAGCATTAATCTATGCATTTACAATGTTTCAACTTTGAATACATTTTGTAGTAATTTCATGATTTTCTGATTTCAGATATATTGTCAAAAAAATCGATCGTTATGAGGAAGTTACTCTCCATTGCAAGATATATCAACTTCTCCATCATATTGCAGTGTACTATCATATAGTAGTCTATCGGTGTCTAAATAAATATTAGTCTATCATCGTGTCATGTACTCTTTCTGCATGTACTAATTTCTATTGTACGAGGTCATGTTAGATTTATAATGTGGTACGGAGTTGTCTTAAATTTATAATAAACGTATTGATATAATTCAGTATTATTTCTTCATATTTAAATCACTAACCGTCTTAAATGCTAGAATTTGTTGCCAAATAGTTTCTCAGGATTTAACATTTGTCATTCCAAATAGTTTTCAGAATTTAAAAGCCTGAAAATTTGCTAAATCTAAATTTACAAAATTTACTAAATCCCAATAAATTAAGGCTTCTTTTGTGACAACTTTTTATCATAGAATTAAAATTTTTGTATTAAAATTTTATTTTAAGAAGCAATAAAAACGTACTCCCTAAGGGGCTGTTTGGTATCGGATTTGTGCCTGGATTTAAGCAGGATTTATGGTAAATCCAGCCAAACGGTTTTTGGAGATCGTCTAAATCAGCCTAAATCCAAATCCAGGATTTACGGATTTACGACGTAAATCCACGTAAATCCGCGTAAATCCTAATCCCATATAGAGTTGGATTTACGGGATTTACGACGTTGGATGTAGCGGAAGAAGCGCGCGAAAGGGAGAAATATCGTTACCTTAGTGGCGAGCTCCCGTCGCAACTTCTGATCCGCAGCAATAACCACGACGTCGGAGTTGGAGAAGCTTCACGCGATGTTTTGAGAGATCGATAGAACTTTGGAGATGGTGAACACTAGCGATGAAGTAGTTTAGGAGATGTTTTGGCCTAAGAAGCGCACGAAAGGGAGAAAGTACCTTCACAGCGAGCGAGCTGTCGTCGTTGCTTCCGATCGGACAGAAAGGGAATGTCGTCGAAGGAGCGAAGTCGAACAACCACGAAGGAGCCGAAGAATGGATTCGTGCGAAGGAATGAAGCCGAACATCAACGACGAAATAGAGAAGGAAACCTAGCGTCTGTAATAAAAAATTAGATAATAATTAAATAATTACTTATATAATTATCATTATAATTAGTATTAAAATAATATCTAAATAGATAATTTGATAATTAATATTTAAATCATTAATAATTAAGTATATTTAAGTGATTAATGAGATAATTAATATTTAAATGATTAATGAGATAATTAATATTATCATTAATAATTACATATTAATGTTATTCTGTATCATTTCTTCATATTTAAATCTCTAACTATTTTAAATCCTACAATCTGTTATCAAACAGTTTCTCAGATTTAACATTTATCATACCAAATAATTTTCAAAATTTAACAACCTCAAAATTTACTAAATCCAAATTTACGAGATTTACTAAATCCTACTACATTAAATCAAATCCAACACCAAACAGCCCATAAATCCTATCACCCCCGTAGGGTTTTGGAGGCCTATCGCCGCTATTAATTGAAGTCCATTCCCGGCTACGCCGCCGACCAACGGGCTTTCTTCGTTATTCAAATGGCGTTGCCGGGCATTGGAGCCGTCTCCAAGACTTCTTTCACTCTCTGCCCACCTCGTACCTTGTGTCCTCGCCATAGGAGCTCCTTCGCTGCCCATGAGGCGATAGCTAAGTCTGACTTCCTCGCCGGCAATCGGCATCGAGATCAAGCGTCCTCACCGCCTTCTAACTCTCCTTCTAATGGTCTGTGCAGACGTTCTTTTCCTTTCGTTTCTTACGGTCCCTTTTCTACGATTTTCTGAAGTGCCTTTCTCTGGACTGAAAGGGGTCGAGGGCATCAGGTCGCTTTGGAAGAAGATGAGTTCAAATGAACTTGGAATTAAAAACTCAATGATATCAAAGCAGACAAGGTCTGTTCTAAGTGAGCTAAGGAGGAGAGGTTGGTCCTAATTTAATAGACAATCTAGCTTTTCCTATGGATGTGGATTAATTGAATTAATTTTCTTTGCGATTAAGATGTAAGTTTTAATTCCTACGTGGCATGTATTAGTTTAAGTTAGAATATTTTTAATATGGTTGCAGGGTATGATGTGTACTTGGTCGGAGGCTGTGTTCGGGACCTCATCATGAGGAGGGTTCCTAAAGATTTTGATATTATAACCACCGCCAATCTTTCAGAGGTTCTTGCTACTTCTTAATTGTGTTATTGTGGTTGTTTGTTCAATAAGATTCTTCTAAGCTTTATTCCTCTTGTAATGGCTGGTAAAATTTTAACCACGTGATTAGGTGTCATTACTTTATTGTTAAGAGATACACTTCAAATCGTACGGATTGTGGTTATAACAATGTTAACTATCCTTCACATACAGTTATTCTAGGAACATATCTAATAAAGAATATTGATTCTTTTGATTTAAAGTTGGTTATAATTGGTTTATTATGTTCACTTGACTTCATCCCTGACCATATTGGTCGCTTCGCTTAAATTGCTCATCCTTTCAATATTGAGATCTTTTATGATAGGTCTTCATGCAGCATTTGGGTTGCATTCATTGTGAGTTGCCTCATGTAATATATATATATATATGCTATTGCTTTCAGTTAGAAACAAGTGGTGGTTATCGTTACCAAAGTTCTTGGTCATAGTTTCTATCTTAAACTACAAGCTAAAAATGCATCTCAATCTGTAGATAAGATGACTAGCTACCAATCATTAAAAGGAAAAAGGCCTCTTTTAGTAGATTGAGTCAAGAGTAAACAATCACCTATCTTTTTTTTTATTACTATAGGTTAGACGTTGATAAAAAACAATCTAATTATAGAATAGCTCCTTGCTATAAAATATTTTGATGGGGCAATACATATCCAACTTTGTTGAACCCTGGTTTGTATCTTTTATGTTGCTTTTTCTTTGAGAAGCAACTTTAACCCCAATCACGATAATGAAATGAAAAAAAATGTTAAGAACTTTTTAAAGTTATATCTTATGTATATATCAAAGTATAATAAACTAACCATATGCCAAAGAATATGAGATAAAACAAACTTTATGCAATACCTTGAGTACTTCAAATTGATAAGAAATCATGTTGCAGTTCCAAACAATTTGAAAAATGGTCAAGGGACAAAGATGCATCATAAGCATGCCTAGTATCTTTAAATGATGCACAAACATCAATGGCAATGTTATCAAATCAATGAATTATCCTGATGTGTTAGAACACGTACAAGTGTACTATGAAATTTCAAATGAATTTAATTTAGACCAGTGGTTTTGATGGATCCTTGGGATGACCCAAGCTGAACTATAGACTCTTCTTGAGGATACTAAATTACCAAAATGCTATCTCAAAAATCAAATTATCATAATTCCCATAGGATCCTAACTGAAATGCACGTAATGTCTACTCTTTGATTAGTTTGATAGACTAAGGACCAACTTAGCCATCTCCTAATTGATCCAAGAGTCTTGGTGAGCCATTATCTTGACATGCATATTAAAATTCTAATAACAAAGTTGTAAGACTCACTATTGAGATTGATTCTAATAACAAAGTTCTTAGCACCATCCTTTTGGGCAACTCGTGTTATAACTAAACCATGTGTTACATTGAAATCAAAATCAATTTTAATTAATTGGGTTGCCTTGTCTATAGGGCAATAATGTAAGACTCACTATCAAGGTTTAAAATTACATAAATAAGCCTCGAGGCGTTTTTCATCTGTGAGGCGAGACGTAAGTCTCGAGGCGGTGTGAGGCGTAAGCCTCACAGACGAAGAATTGCATAAATGCGAATTTAAATATTCTAGCAGGTAAATAACAGTAAGAGTTTATGATACAATAAAAAACATCTAAATGAGAAGTGAATTTAGTGGAAAACAATAAAATAGATGCAATATATGCTTCTCATAGTATAATTCAAAGTACAAAGCTGCAAATTGAAGTCTATCAGAACTCCCAAAGTACAAATAAGATGTCAGACCATCCATCTGACATAATGGTAACATCTATCTAACTCCATGTCCTTTTAATCTCATCAATAGGCCGCTCTGTGTTCTGCAGCTCCTCCTTCAAAATCCATGTCCACAACTTGTACATGGAAGGTGCCTTCAACCCTCGCCCATACAATCCTACAGATCGCAACATATTGAAGTAGGCCGACGATGTCGCTACATTAAATGGAATGACATTCTCAAAAAAGAATCTGCCAATATCCATGCACACCTGTCGTCGACCCTCTCTGGTACCATTCGCAGGCATCATTTGTGCTTTTCCTCTATCCTCTCCTGGATTAATCATATATTGGTCCATAGGACCCCGAGCACTTCTACTGTGTATAGTGGAAGAAGAGTCCTTTCCACTCTTGCTCCCGTAGTAAGTACCATGTTCGACCCTGTCATCAAATTGCTCCTGTTGTAAATGTTTGGCCGTGGTACTCTTCTTCATGTAAGCAGTAATTTCCTCCTTCACCTTATCCGGCACATTCACACAAGGTGCTACATTTTTATGTGAGCCGGATAAATGTTCCTTCATGCGGGTAACTCCTCCCTTCACCACTTTATCACAAAAATTGCATTTCAAACACACGTATGTCTTCTCGCTGCCGCCTATGTCAACTTGTACACTGTACTTCCTAGAAGGGTCCCTCCGCAATAACGTATTTGACTTTTCCTTGCCCCTAACCATGTTTCCTACCAAAAAATCTCAAAAAATTTTAAACCCTAGATTTTCTATAAGTTGAAAAATCAAACTTTGAATTTAAAAAAAAAACCTAAAACCGGTAGTAGAGATTTCGTAGAGGGCGGCCGGACATGTGCTGCTCACGGGCGTGAGGCGGCGCCGGCGGGAGAGGCGGAGGGAAGGTCAGCCGAGGGACGCTAGGTCGGGGTCGTGCGGGGCTTTGTGGATTCGTGCGGTTCGGGTTGGCCGAGGGATGCTAGGGAGGAATGAATGGGGTATTTGATTAGGCACTTAAGTGAGTGGGCTCCGTTTGCTTGAGGCGTACACCTCCTCTGTTATTGCGCAATTGCGCCTCTGAGGCGCTCCTTAGGCTCTATGAGGCGTATGCCTCTCCTGGTCCCATAATTGCTTAAGCAATAAGGCGCCTGGGGGTGAAATTGAGCAGAGGCGCGCCTCTAATTACACAATTTTAAACTATGCCCACTATTGTGGTTGGTTCTAATTTCTGAGTAGTTAGCCCATCCTTATGGCAAACTCACAAATAAAATAATAATTTTCATTTTTTGATTTAAAACTCGGGCTTTCTAATGAATGTAAGTCCCAATCTAACTAATTTTTGTCAACACAAAACTGATAAATAGAAATCAAAAATTTGGTCTGCCAATGGATGTAAGGATTTAAGCCTATACTAATTAAATTTAGACCTTCCATTATGTAAGCCTTGACAAAATCTATACCCAAACCAACTCCCATACTAATTAAAGCCTACTAATCAAAACCAAACCCATCTATCAAAATGCGATATACATCCTGATAGGAAATACTTGAGTTCGCAAGTAACCCGAAGGGAATACTTGAGTTCGCAAGCAAACCTAGTCCAAATCGGAGATCCAAACGCAGCGAGAGAGCTGCCAATCGCAGGAAATAAGCAAAAACAGTAAGAAAACAGTGGAAATTTAGAGGAAACTTGTAGGAAACTCAAGCCAAACATGGTATTCCACTAGATGATGGCTAAAAAACTAGACAAGATACAATAATCTTCAATTCGAGAGGAAGATTAACTCTCCAAAATCTCTAGACAAAGAGCCCACACCTCCAAGAACCCTAATTCCACTCAAAACATGACATAACCTCTCCCTAATCCTCTCCCCCCTTTTATACAAAAGCTTTCCTAATTAATTTCCCTCCCAAAGCCCTAGCCGCCCCCTCCTTTGAAATTTTGAAATTACTTAAGTGGGTGGGACCCACCCGTTTGGGCAGTAATAGGAGAGGAGGCGGACCCAGTCCGCCTCCTGTAGGTAAACAGGACCGGCCCCCTTTGGGCCGGTTGAGCTTGAGCCGGTTCAATGGGAACCGGCGTAACACATCCCTGTTCTGCTCCATATACTTGAGAGGTAGTAATTCATGTTTGCTAGTCAAATTGCATGGACATTACGACTTGCCAACCTTTGATGTTGGTAGACTGGGTCCATTGGTAATGCTCAGGATGAGGGAGGTATGAGATTTTGATTAGGTCTATCTCTATATCAATTCTCCCAAAGTTTCCCATCAATTCAAATAAAACCTAAACATTACTCTTGAGCCTAAAATTGAGCCTAAGCAATCATCCTTAATCAAAAGTGCCTCCATGTTAGTGGAAGAGGTAATTGACTATGAGGACTTGTGCCATAGGAGTATTGACCTTAAATATAAATAAACCTTTGTTTTAACAACATGAAAAATCTAGTTAAATTAAACTTAACCCACCTCATGGAAAATGAATCCTTGAGTTGGAAGAGGGGTTCTTGCTTTAAGTGAGTGATCATATCCTTTTATTCTTTTTTTGTCCTTTGAATGCCTATCCTCTTCCCTTTATTGGTTTTTCTTGTCTTTGTTTACTCTCTCTTTTTTTGATGACATATTAGGGGGCTCTACTTGATCGTAAGTGAAAGCATGTAACAAGCAGCATAATGGATGCTTTTATTGATTGTCATTCATGGGATTTGGTTACACTTCCTTTTGGGCTTGGGTCTTCATTGTTAAGTTCGAATCTATTAGTATCTACTGAATGATATGAGGCATGATTGGTGGGGGAAGGATAAACACAGGTTCATGGTATAAAATACTTTTGAGACTTTCTCCCCTATTGTTGGCTTAATTCTATCCATCTTCTTCTCTTTGTTGCTGTCATTCAAGGGTAGCCTATGCTGCAAATTGATGCCAATAATGATTTTTTATATTTGGATCTCATTGAAGCTATTTATGGTACAATACTCAGGGAGAGGAAAAAACATGAAAGCTTAAGGAAATTATATAGAGGTTGTAAAAAAATCTTCATACATGGTTGACAAGCTCTACAAATTTCTAGTTGATATTGGACGAAAGAAGTAGTATTGTTGATCATTTGATATTTATTCGGAACATTTCATTTAACATGTTGATTCTAGCTGTGTAAGTTGAGGACATTCTTTTTATTGGAAGAGACATTTCGGGCATTGTTCAAATAAAGTATTATCTTTAAAAAATGTTTGCAACTAAAGATCTAGTACATTGAGTTTACATATAATGAAGAAGGCGTTTCTCTCTCTCAAAGAGACTATTCTACAATCCATCTTGAAGAATTAGATTTTCTTGGATGCCAGCTTGTCGACTCTCCTATTGATACTCTACAAAAATTTAATGATGAGAAAATATATGAAGATGCTTCTCGTTTTGATGTTTGGCTGTGAAGCTTATTTATGATTATAACTACACCGGATATATCTTTTGATGTTGGTGTGGTTAGTCAACACATGCAAATTTGAAGAAGTATTGAGAGACTACTATGAGGATTTTAAGTTATGTCATGAAATCTGCTAGAAAAGTGCCATTCTATCAAATAAATGGGCATTTAAGGGTTGAATCTTTTTTACATGTTGATTATACTAGGTTTGTTGAGGATAGTAAGCCGACTTCTTGATATTGTATTTTTGTTGGTAGAAATTTTGTGACCAGGAGGACCAAGAAGCTAGCAAGTATGACTAGATATAGTGCTGAAGCTGAATGCATAATAACTCACTTTGCTTGTAAAATGATGCAAGTAAAAACTCTTTTAAGTAGTTTGATTTTTATGTTACCTAGTTAATGATTTGGTATTACGATAATCAAGGCAATCTATATTGCTAGCAATTTAGTTTTCCAAAAGGACTAAACATATCAAAGTGGACGTCATTTTATCAAAGATGTGCTTATTTCAAAGAAGATTATGACTATTCTTGTTGCTATTGAAAAAAAAAACGTTTGTCTTAAATATTTACCAATGCTCTATGATCTTTTTAATTTTTAAAATCATGTAATAAGCTGGATGTGGTTAATATATATATTCTAGTTTGAAGGAGTGTTAGCTCGGGAAAATATCAAGTTATAAAGTTACTTGTATTAGTAAGTGATATACTTTTATTTGTTTGTAACTTGTAACATAGAACATTGTAATTATTCCTCTACCATAAATAAATGTGTCTTCTAGTTAATAATGAGCAATGACAAAGACATTTTCCCTCTAACAAGAACCAAGACTATTTTGAGCTAGCAATTTATGTAGTCATTCAGTAAAAACACGAGTATGGTTTTAATGAACCTTGAGAAGGCATGTTGTCACACCCCACGTCGCCCCTTCCAAACAACGCAGGGTACAATAGAGAAAATCATATAATTCCTAAACATTCACAACACAAATCTTTTCAATTATTTTTATGCCATTTAAAATAGAAACATTCAAAGTTTTTCATGCACTTCATACGTATATAATTATAGATCAACTAACCACTTAAATGTATTTTCATAATAACAATTCACATGCCTTTGCTCAGGGCTCATCTCATGCTACCATAAAACCAAACATAGTTTTAAAATTTACCTGAGTCTACTCAGCTTCCACCTTATCCCTGCCTTTTCCTATAATAATAGCCAAAATAATATCTAGTGAGCTATGAGGCTCAGAAAGATATATAATTCTAATACCGTATTCAAGTATATGAAACACAATGCTTACATGTGTATCAACAAGTAGAAGTAAGGACTGCATGTAATCATTCAAAATAAAATATGCATGGTACAAAATTATTTAATAGGTAAAAATAATGTCGCATGTAAGAACTATGCTCATATGAACTAATTTTTCGACTATATCTCATAATGCCAATATCATCATCACATGTCACATACTGCCAACATCATCAATCATGCTAAATGTAAGCAATGATTAATTCATACATCGCAATATATAATCATCCTTATATCTTTCTCTTCATCAAATAACTTCCTTTTTTCACCACATGGTTAGGTCTAGGTCCTATAGGCACTTAAAGTCGCACTGCCTCTATCGCCCGTAGACTTCATATCATAGCTCGTAGGCTCCTGAGGTCGCACTGCCTCTATCGCCTGTAGTCTTCATATCATAGCTCGTAAGCTTCTGAGGTTGCACTACCTCTATCTCTCGTAGGCTTCAAATCATAGCCCGTAGGCTTTATATCATATCGAGGTCGCACTGCCATTAGGGTCGCCGTGCCCTATTCACCTACTATCTAACATGACACATTCTCAAGCTTTTTTGATCATTGCATTTTCCATTCCAAGTTGTGTGACACTTGCTTATATATAGAAATATGTATATATATGCAATTTAATATGATTGTCAGGTGTACCAGTATGTAGGCATGTATGACTATATGAATACCTATCACAAGGTAGAACTTAATAGATTTGCATATGATCACAAAATATAACAAGATTATAATATAGAACAAATTACATATGATAGGACTACATAAATCACAATTTTAGGCTAGTTATACATGTGTAATGTAGAGATCAATATTACACATAATTAATTAAATTTACCCGTGTACAATTATATACAATCAGAGTAGCCTACTATATTAACAAAATTGTATATCTTACCTTGTCGTCCCGCGAACTTACAAAGTTGGATATTTCGTGTCTATGTGTATGTATAGGGCACCTAAACCAAACTAAATTATTAATTATTAATTTACACAATCTCCTATCCAACTCATACAATTAATTCACGTTCTAACTAACATATCTTCCAATTTCCACATCGCATATATGATTATAAGTATCAATTTCCCTCACAGTACAATACCCCAATCAATAGATGAACCCTATTAAATTAGAAATGTTATATACACTAATCATATAAATCCTACAGTAAACTTTATTTTTAAATAGTAATCTCATTTTTTTTTCTTTAACTTAGGAAAAAAAAGGGATTTAATTCCCTAACTTCCACTTCACAATTTGACCTATAGTTCTATATGTCGAATTGCTCCATTTGACGAGTAGAATATAATGACATTAAAATTGTGGAATTTTGTGGAAGTTGAAATTTCTGGGTATTGTTAAATTGATTCTAATGTGGCACACACCTGATCAAATTGAATTTTACACATGTGATAGGGTTTTTAATATCATCGATTGGGCTGATAAAGAAAGAAGTGTATCATGAAATCATTAAAAATATGTAGGTCAGTTTGGCTTATTGATTTTTTGTTCTTGGTCTCTTTTTTTGATGCACCAACCAGTGATCAATTATCAAGCGGATTATACAAAAAATTAGTTTCTGGCTTGATTATTTAGGTAAATTAATGTTATGTCTTTCATTTTGGTCTTATATTTATGTAACAGTAAATTGGTGCAGGTTAAGAAAGCGTTTTCAAGGTGTGACATTGTGGGAAAGCGGTTTCCCATTTGCCATGTTCATATCAATGATTATATTGTTGAGGTTTGTTCTCGGTGCTTTTCAAGCCAAGCTTTAACAATTACTGGCTAACTGGAACTATGAAGTTTTCGGTAATCATTTGAAATAAAAAGAGATATGTTCAAGGAACATCTCAATCAACGTAGCTATACTTAAAACCTTATTCTTTTTTTTCTCATCAATTTCCCATACGTAAGCATCTATTGTGATGCAGGTTTCAAGTTTTAGCACCTCAAGAAAAAATTCAAGCAATTATGTTAGATATATTTCTCGAAGACCTCCCGATTGTGATGAAAATGACTGTGTCCGCTGGAGAAATTGCCTTGGACGCGATTTTACAATTAATGGGTTACTATTTCATGTCATATTTTTATAAATTTAAGATATAGACTTGTTGCTTTAGCGATCTTAGCCTGCATATTTCCAGAACAATTTCTTGCGTCAGATTGTTTGTTTCACACATACTAGTTCTTTTGCTAGACTAATAGAATTGTTATTATGATACTTGCATTGATATAATTTCTCGGTCCTATTGCTCAGGTTGATGTTTGACCCATACACACGACTAGTTTATGACTATTTGGGAGGGATGGAAGACATTAAAAAGGCTAAAGTGTGCATGTATTTCTTTAGTCTGTATTAGTAACTTGCTGCTTTCTTCTTACGGCTAGTATAGTGACGCGCCTCCTGTTTTTTTCTTCCCCTTAAGGTTCGAACTGTAATTCCTGCTCAGACATCTTTCCAAGAGGATTGTGGTTAAGTGAAAATTCTAAATTGCCTGATCATATGAGATCATTATTATATTGATTGTTTTAAAGACATTTATTTACATATATTTTCCTGTGCAATGATATTTGCAGCTCGAATTCTACGGGCGATCAGAATTGCAGCCCGTCTCGGTTTTCGCTTTAATAGAGAAACGGCTCAGTGCATAAAAGATCTTGCCACATTATTAATAAGACTCGACAAGGTGCATTGCAATGATTTAAATTGTTTCTTATCTCATTGTTTCATAGTTTTCTCAGAACCAAGGTTTTGGTTTTCTGTTATCTTATTTGCAAGTACCACAGGGAAGGATCCTAATGGAAATGAATTATATGCTTGCATATGGGTCCGCTGAGGCTTCTATGAGGTTGCTTTGGAAATTTGGACTATTGGAGCTACTATTACCAATCCAGGTTTTTGTTTACATTTTGATATTGGTGTTAGTGTTATGATTAGGCATATAATTGTTTGCATTATTTACTATCAAATGACTTTCTTATATTGACAATTCTGGATCACCTAGGCTGCATATTTTGTATCACAAGGGTTTCGGAGGCGTGATGGGGGAACTAACATGCTCCTGGTAAATAAGGGTTTTGAGCTTATACACTTTTTAAACGTTTTCTATCACATTGTGGAACCCTTAATTTGCTTGTTATTGCTTTTGGCATTTAGTTGCTTTCTACCTGCCTTTGAATGTTGTCACAACCCATTTATGTTCTTCAGAATCATGTTCTTTTCCCTTATTTCTATTCACATATATTTAGTAAAAGAAAGTTCCTAATTACCATTTGTTAACCACATCATTGTTAGGCCTCCAATCAATTGTTATTCATCATAAAAAAAAAATTAAGTTTCTTGTAGTTCTTCAAAGTAATGAAGGGTATGTTTGGGACGGTCGCAACTATTAGTAAAGTTGCATGTAAAGCTGCCAATGCAAGAAGTTGCTTTTTGAAGTTATTGTTACTAAAGCAATATCTGTTGTTTGGAAAATCTAATTGTTAAGCTTCTTTACTATTGATGTATGAGATTAAATTACCACGGTGCCCTCATATATATATATACACACAACAATAACAACAACAACAACAAGCCTTTATCCCACTACGTGGGGTCGGCTACATGAATCATTTTTTTCCATTGTGTTCGGTTAAGAGTCAAATTCTCATTTAGATCTAATAAAAAAAGGTCATTTCTAATATTTTATAACTAAGTCTTTTTAGGTCTACCTCTACCTTTCATAACATATGTTCAATCTAATACATCTACTTTCCTAATCGGGTCATCGGAAGGCCTCCGTTTTATGTGACCAAACCATCTAAGGCGACTCTCTCTAATCTTATCTGCCACTAGAGATACTCCAACCTTTTCACGTATATGCTTATTTTGTATCCTATCTCTGAGAGTAAACACACTCATCCACCTGAGCATCCTCATCTCTGCAACACTTAACTTAATATTATGCTTCTCTTTTAATGGCCAACATTATGGGCCATAAAGTATTGCAGGTCTAACCACCATCTTATAGAATTTTCTCTTAAGTTTGAGTGGTACTTTTTTATCACACAACAAGCCCGATCATTCCTCCACTTCATCCATCTAATTTGAATTCTACTAATAATATCCCCATCAATTTCACCATCACTCTGAACAATAGACCCAAGATATCTAAAACATGTAATGACTTGATCGCTCAAAGTCACAAAGTTACCACTAGATTTATTACTACTAAAATTACACTCCACGTATTCGATTTTAGATCTACTCAAATGAAAACCTCTAGACTCTAAGGTTGACCCCCATAATTGAAGTTTACATTCAACTCCCTCTTTAGTCGTAAAATTCAATTTAAAAATGAATAAAAAAAACTCCCTCTTTAGTCTTATCAACAAGAAGAACATTGTCAGCAAAAAGTATACACCAGGGAACACCCTCTTGCAAATCTCTTGTAAGAACATTCATGACTAAAGCAAAAAGATATGGGCTTAAGGCTGGTCCTTGATGTAATCCAACTGAAATTGAAAAATACCTGGTCAAACCACCTTGTGTTTGAACACAAGTAACAGCTCCATCATACATATCCTTAATGACTTGAATATAAGCATTATTAATCACTTTCTATTTTAGAACTCTCCACAACACTTCTCTTGAAATTTTATCATATGCTTTCTCTAAATCAATAAATATCATATGAAGATCTTTCTTTTTCTCTCTATACTTCTCCATCAAACCTCTCAATAAATGTATGGCTTCCATAATAAACCTACTCGACATGAGTCTAAATTGATTTTGAGAAACATTAGTATCACGTCGTAACCTATGCTTCATAACTCTTTCCCATAATTTTAAAGTATGACATATCAACTTAATTCTTCTATAATTTGCACAATCTTGTGCATCACTTTTATTCTTAAAGATAAGAATCAACACACTCATTCTCTACACATCTGACATCTTTTTAGTCTTCAAAATAATATTAAAAAGTTTAGTAAGCCAAGAAATTTCTTCATCTCCTAAACATTTCCACACCTCTATTGGAATATCATTAGGTCCAACAATTTTTCCATACTTCATTCTTTTTAAAGCCTCTCTAACTTCAGTTTTAGTAATACATTGATAAAAATAAAGTTACTATTTCCCATATAACATTAGCTTCCCCATGCACCGACAAAATCTTAAGATCGTGAATCTTACTCTCAAAGATATTTTTATTAGAGTTCTTTAAATGCCAGCATCTAATCCTAGAACAACGATATACTATATTTTTCATACTCTGCCCCTTCATCTTAAAGTCCAAAACTAATAAGCGGTGTTGGGTACATAGATTTTCACTCGAAATAACTTTACAATCTATGCATTCTAAACGATCTATTTTTCTTACAAGAAAATAATCAATCTTAGTTGTACTATATCCATTCTTATGAGTGATGAGATGCTCATCTCTTTTCTTAAATAAGATATTAGCAATAACAAAATCATAAGCTAGAGCAAAATCTAATATAGTCTTACCACTTTCATTAGTCGCTTCAAACCTATAGCCACCATGAATGCTTTTAAAATCCTCTACCTCTCTATCAACATGTCCTTTTAAATCTCCCCCAATAAAAATTCTTACTTCAAGAGGTATCTTTTGTATTAATTCTTCTAAGTCATTCCAAAATTTTAATTTTGAGCACATATCCAAACCTACTTGAGCAACATAAACACTTATAATAATAATAATCTTATCATCACCAATATCTTCAAAACTATAATTCTATCTCCAATTTTATCAATTTTAACAACATTATCTTTCAAACTCTTATCTATAATCATAGCTACACTATTTCTTGTACGACTTCTACCGTAATACCAAAGTTTAAATCCTAAACCATCAATCTCCTTAGCCTTCTCTCCCACCCATTAGTTTCCTAAATGCATAGAATATTTATCTTCCTATGAATCATAATATCAATTAATTCCATTAATTTGCATATAAGGGAACCTATATTCCACGATCCTAATCTAATTTTAGTTTCATAGACTAGCTTCTTTGTCCACATCCGTCCATGATGTGGGAACCCTTGCCTATTTAACACTTCATCTGGGCGCCGATGCAGCGACCCTTGCACACTTCTCACTGTATTCAAGCCATACAACGCGTTGCTTCCAGGGAACGCCCTAACATTAACGCAATGTATTAAATGATTCATGTCATGATTATTCGACAAGTTTTATGCTTAACTTGGGACCTGACAATGGCATTGTTATATATATATATATATATATATATATGTATATATGTATATGGTTAAATTTCAAAATAGTCTCTCAACTATTCTTACATGGCCATTTTAGTTCCAAAATATAATGTTGCTCTAATTTAATCCCTTGACTATACAAAATTGATCTAAAATGGTTCTTTTATGATTAAAATTGGGATCAATTTTGTAAAGTCGAGGGATTAAATTGAGATCAATTTTATATCACAATTACAACATGAGAGATTATTTTGGATCAATTTTGTATGGTCTAGGGACTAAATTGTGATAACATGATGTTCTGAGACTAAATTAACCATACATGAAAAATTTTGGGGTTTATTTTGAAATATATATATATATATATTCCTGGTGATAAAAAATATTTGGATAATATAACACTTTTCAACTCACTTTTTTTCATAGCAATAAAATTATTATATCTCAAACTTTTGAAGTATAAATGAAGAAAAGAGAATTAAATATGGATGGTCTAAATTGAATTAATGTGACTCAATATATTTAGACACCTAGCTCAACACCAGCAAATGTTTTAGCTTTTCACTTATGCTATTTCATTCATATCATTCTCTTCATCATCACATTCCATGATCAACCCATCCCATTTCGATCCGATTAATCCTCATCATCTTTCCCACATAAAACAACATCAAGCCTTTATCCCACTATGTGGGGTTGGCTACATGAATCCTTTTTCTCCATTGTGTCATGTTAAAAGTTAAATGCTCATTTAAATCTAATAAAGAAATGTCATTTCTTTATTTTCTAACCAAGTCTTTTTAGGTATACCTCTACCTCTCTAATATAAGTCAAATCTAATACATCTACTTTCCTAACCGGGTCATCGAAAGGTTGCCGTTTTATGTGACCAAACCATCTAAGACGACTTTCTCTAATCTTATCTTCCAGTGGAGCTACTCCAACCTTTTCACGTATATGCTCATTTCGTATCCTATATCTAAGAGTAAAGCCACTCATCCATCTGAGTATCCTCATCTCTGCAACACTTAGCTTAATATTATGCTTCTCTTTTAATGGCCAACATTCTGCACCATAAAACATTACAGGTCTAACTACCATCTTATAGAAATTTCCCTTAAGTTTGAGGGGGACTTTTCTGTCACACAACAAGCCCGATGCATTCCTCCACTTCATCTATCCAACTTGAATTATACTAACAATACCTCCATCTATTTCACCATCACTCTGAATGATAGACCCAAGATATCTAAAACGTGTATTCTTATTAATGACTTGATCACCCAAACTCACAATCCCCCCACAGGAATTATTATTACTAAAATTACACTCTATATATTCAATTTTAGATTTACTCAAATGAAAGCTTTTAGACTCTAAGGTTGACCTCCATAATTCAAGTTTACCTTCAACTCCCTCTCTAGTCTTATCAACAAGAAGAATATCATCAGCAAAAAGCATATACGAGGGTATAACCTCTTGCAAATGTCTAGTGAGAACATCCATGACTAAATCCAAAAGATATAGACTTAAGGCTGATCCTTGATGTAATCCAACTGAAATAGAAAAATACTTGGTCAAACCACCTTGTGTCAAAACACAAGTAACAGCTCCTGCATACATATCTTTAATGACTTGAATATAAGCATTATTAACCCCCTTTTTTTTAGAACTCTCCGTAGCACTTCTCTTGGAATTTTATCAAATGCTTTCTCTAAATCAATAAATATCATTTGTAGATCCTCCTTATTCTCTCTATGCTTCTCCATCAAACCTTTCAATAAATGTATAGCTTCTATAGTAAACCTACCCGGCATGAATCCAAATTGATTTTGAGAAACATTAGTATCACGCCGCAACCTATGCTCCAAAACTCTCTCCCATATCTTTCCTACATGCTATCTCTAATTTTTTATATGTCCATGTCAATTCCCGCCTTTTCAAAACCTAGCACCAAGTGTGAGAAAGAGAGGATATGATGAGAAATGAGAGCACAAAAAGTTAAAGGGCTGCTTTGAGGGAATTGACAAGGAAAGAGGCAGAATGTCTGACAAAGGGGAGGAAGAAGGCTGCTGCCACTGTGATGCTTGAGGGCTATATCAAAGATGGTGAGTTTTTTCCAACAAGCTTTGATGGGGAGCCTCGGGTTTGTAGGGTGAAGAGCTTGGATTAAGAGGACCTTGTGGATCCCAAGGGGTTCTTCTATCTGGGCTTTTTTACACGGGATATGAGGATATTTTTGTTATATAATTATCTCAACCGAGAGATGAGGGTATTCTTTCTCAGACAATTACCTCAAATCAGTAGATAGAAGCATAATGCAGGAGGTCTCCGCGGGTTGTGGAAAGTCTTGTTGGGATGCAAAACTTTTTACAACTCAATTAAAAGACAATACCCCAAATGGATCCATAGTTGTGTTTCATAAAGCAAAGCATCAAAAAGGTCATCAGTCTAATAAATTAGAGATTCGCAGACATGCTGATTTATTGATTTGTCATCATTAAAATTATTTTTGATTGACAAATAATTTCTTGGTATTCAATACTACAAATCCATTGGCAGCAATGTTTCGAGTGAATAAACAATTGGTAAGGGGGAGATTAGGAGGAGCGAGGTTGTGAGTGTTTTTGTTTTTATTATCCCAAGAATGCTTTAAAGCTGATATCTACCATTAGTAGACATGGAGGGATGTAGGGAGAGAGGAATGACTTTTAATTCATGCATTAAGCTGAGGTTCATTTATTGCATTTTACAAAATAGAACAAAATAATTTAAATGACCCTGTTACTCTTACCTCTAAGATGTAATAAAAGATATCAAGATTTTTCTCTCAAATATTTTAAGTCTATTGGCACCAATGTTTCTAATTGAGAAGAGAGAAATTGAGAGGAAGATGTGGTGGCGAGAGGGAGGGAAGGCTTTTGTTTCTTATTCCAAGATCCCTTTGAAGCTAATATCCACTATTATTAGGAAAGTAGGGAGGGAGGAAGACCTTTTTTAATATGCGAGTCAAGTCACAAGTTAACAACAACAATTGTTTATCATATTAGGTATGGTGGGAGGGGAGGAGGACCTTTCTTAGAATTCGAGTCAAGTTGTAAGTTACCCTACAACAATTGTTTATTACATTTTGGAGGGGGGAAAAGAGTCCCATTAATTTAATATATATCATGTTTGGATGCATGGTTGCACTGAACATGATTGAAAGAGAGAAAGAGGAGGCTATTGTGATTCTTATGCCAACATGACATTGCCACAGACGGAGGGTGTTTGGTTGTACTTAAACATGAATGAAAGATAGAAAGAGGAGGGTGGGAGTGTGATTGGTTACTTTTTCCCATCCTACTGTAATTCTTATGCCAATATGACGTTGCCATAGATGGAGGGAGGGTTGGAACATTGTTTGAGCTGAGTCATAGCTTTGGTTGTATGGTTGAATCATAGCTTTGGTTGTATGGTTGAGTTGATCATTCTGAAGGGTCAATATCCCTATATACTGAATCACATTTCCACTATTATTAATTAGGGATATTCTGAATCACATTTCCACTATTATTAATTAATTGTTATCTTTCATTTGAACATAGCCTCTAATGAAGGATTGGGATTTTTTTTTTTTTGGGGGGGGGGGGGGGGGTCTCACATAGAGTTATGTAGGGGGAATTTTTTTTTCCCATCTACATTCTTAATTTTGATTGTCTTATGTGTGTGAGAAAGAGTGTGGCCTCATTATGTAGAAATGTGGTATGACCTTAAGCATGGAAAAAAGTGGGATGAAAAGTAGAATTTAACTCTTGGTGCTTTTCTTTCGTGGTCTTTGTTTGAGACTTTTTTCTTATCACCTTCTAAAGAAGCTTTCTAGTATATAAATTTTTTGAAAGAAGTGAAAAAAGCAATAGCCAAAAGCTATCCTAAACGAAGCCTTAGCCAAAACTTTCATCCTTGTCGAGTTGTTAAAAGTAAGATCCATTGAGACAATTCATGTGAGTTAACTCCTTGGAAGCAAATGATATCTAGTAGGGCATTACAATGTCGATTGTGTAGTGTCCCCCAATCATCTCACACCTTTTTTTTTACAATAAGCCAACGCTATCAGTTTATGCTCCAACTTTAGTGCACTTAAAATTTTTCTTAATTAATTAATGCAAATTTTAACACTGTCGTTGCCAGGTCCCAAGTCCTGAATGAGAAAAGTGGAGGGTTGCGTTAGGTAGTCGACAACCAGCGTAAAACTTGTCGAATAATAATGACATGAATCCTTTAAGAAATTGTGTTAATATTAGGGCGTCCCCTGGAAGCGATGCACTGTATGTCCTGAATACGTAGCAAATGTGCAAGGGCCGCTGCACCGCCGGCCGGGTGCAGTGTTAAATAGGCAAGGATTCTCACATCAAGGACGGATGTGGGCAAAGAAGCTAGTTCATGAAATTAAAATTTGGATAAGAACTTGGAATATAGGTTCCTTTGCAGGAAAATTAATGGAATTAATAGATATTATAATTCATAGGAAGATAAATATTCTGTGCATTTAGAAAACTAAATGGGTTGGACAGAAGGCTAAGGAGATTGATAGTTTAGGATTTAAACTTTGGTATTCGGGTAGGAGTCGTACTAGAAATGGTGTATGCGTGATTTTAGATAAGAGTTTGAAGGATAATGTTATAAATATTAATAGAATTGGAGATAGAATTATGGCTTTAAAGATTGTTGTTGATGCTAAGATTGTTAACATTATAAGTGCTTATGCTCCTCAAGTGGGTTTGGATATGAATTTAAAATTAAAATTTTGAAATAACTTAGAAGAATTAATGCAAAAGATACCTCTTGAAGAAAGAGTTTTTATTAGAGGAGATTTAAATGGACATGTTGGTAGAGAGGTAGTTGATTTTAAAAGCATTCATGGTGGCCATGGGTTTGGAATGACAAATGAAGGGTCCATATTAGATTTTTGTTTAGCATATGATTTTTTAATTGCTAATACCTTATTTAAGAAAAGGAATGAGCATCTCATTACTTTTAAAAATGGATATAGTACAACTCAGATTGATTATTTTTTTATAAGAAAATTAGATCGTTTAGATTGCAAAGATTGTAAAGTTATTCCGAGTGAAAATTTATGTACTCAACATCGTTTATTAGTTTTGGACTTGAAGATAATGGGACAGAAAATAAAAAATAAAGTAAAACGATATTCTAGGATTAGATGGGGGCATTTAATGAATATTAACAAAAGTATTTTTGAGAGTAAGATTTTAGATCTTAAGATTTTGTCTCTGCATGAGGATACTAATATTATGTGGGAAAAAATGGCTAGTGATATTAAGATTATTGTAAAAGATGTGCTTGAAGTTTCAAAGGGAAAAACTCATAATAGTAAAAATAGTTGGTGGTGGAATCCAAATGTGCAAGAAAAGATTAAAAATAAGAAGATTTGTTATAAAAATTGGTTTAATTATAAAAATTTTGATAATTGAAAAATATATAAAGAGGCAAGTAAGGAATCTAAGAAAGCAATATGTGATGCAAAGAGTTTAGCTTTTAGTGATTTATATAATCGATTAGATACTAAGGAGGGTGAAAGATATATGTATAAGTTAGCCAAACAAAGAGATAGGAGTAGTAAGGATTTAGTTCAAGTGAAGTGTATTAAGGAGGAAAATCAAAAAGTACTTTTTTTAGTAGATGATATTCAAGAAAGGTGGATGAGATATTTTGCTAAACATTTTAATGAAGAATATGAAAATAAAATTAACTGTAGTGACCTTAGCACCCTAAATGAAAATAAAGATTTCTATTTTTATTGGCGTATTAGTAAAACTGAAGTTAGAGAGGCTTTAAAGAAAATGAAGGGTGAAAAAGCTGTTGGACCTGATGATATTCCAATAGAGGTGTGGAAATGCTTAGGAGATGAAGGAATTTCTTGGCTTACTAAACTTTTTAATACTGTTTTGAAGACTAAAAAGATGCCAGATGAGTAGAGAATGAGTGTGTTAATCCCTATTTTTAAGAATAAAGGTGATGCACAAGATTGTGTGAATTATAGAGGAATTAAGTTAATGTGTCATACTTTAAAACTATGGGAACGAGTTATGGAGCACAAGTTACGGCGTGATACTAATGTTTCTCAAAATCAATTTGGATTCATGCCGGGTAGGTCTACTATGGAAGCCATACATTTATTAAGAGGTTTGATGGAGAAATATAGAGAGAATAAGGAGGATTTACATATGATATTTATTGATTTAGAAAAAGCATATGATAAAGTTCCAAGAGAAATGCTACGGAGAGTTCTTGAAAAGAAAGGAGTTAATAACGCTTATATTCAAATCATTAAAGATATGTATGCAAGAGTTATTACTTGTGTTCAAACACAAGGTGGTTTGACCAAGTATTTCCCTATTTCGGTTGGATTACATCAAGGATCAGCCTTAACCCCATATCTTTTTGCTTTAGTCATGGATGTTCTCACTAGACATTTGCAAGAGGATGTACCCTGGTGTATGCTTTTTGCTGATGATATTCTTCTTGTTGATAAGACTAGAGAGGGAGTTGAAGGTAAACTAGAATTGTGGAGGTCAACCTTAGAGTCTAAAGGTTTTCGCTTGAGTAGATCTAAAACGGAATATATGGAGTGTAATTTTAGTAATAATAGACCTAGTGAGGGGATTATGACTTTGGGCGATCAAGTCATTAATAAGAGTACACGTTTTAGATATCTTGGATCTATTGTTCAGGGTGATGGTGAAATTGATGGGGATATTATCAGCAGAATCCAAGTTGGATGGTTGAAGTGGAGGAATGCATCGGACTTATTGTGTGATAAAAAAGTACCCCTCAAACTTAAGGAAAAATTCTATAAGATGGTGGTGAGACCTGCAATGCTTTATGGTGCCGAATGTTGGCCATTAAAAGAGAAGCATAATATTAAGTTAAGTGTTGCAGAGATGAGGATGCTCAGGTGGATGAGTGGCTTTACCCTTAGAGATAGGATACGAAATGAGCATATTCGTGAAAAGGTTGAGTAGCTCCAGTAGAAGATAAGCTAGAGAGAGTCGCCTTAGATGGTTTGGTCACATAAAACGGCGGCCTCCCGATGACCCGGTTAGAAAAGTAGAGGTCTTAGATTTGACTTATGTTAAGAAAGGTAGAGGTAGACCTAAAAAGACTTCGTTAGAAAATATTAGAAATGATCTTTCTTTATTAGATTTAAATGAGAATTTGACTTTTAACCGGACACAATGGAGAAAACGGATTCATGTAGCCGACCCCACGTAGTGGGATAGAGGCTTGATGTTGTTGTTGTTGTAATTAATGCAAATTTTATTTATATATTAATATCTTCTTTTGTTCCTTTCTCCATCCTAACTAAAGACAATAAAAGAAAAACTTTTTACAGATTATTTGCTAGAAAATTTCTAGTATTTATTAGATATAAAAGATAAGAAAATAATTTAAATGATTGGAGAGGCTAAAAAACATTGCAAAAAGAAGAAGAGTTTTGTTATATCATCAGTTGTGAGTAAAAAATAGGTTCTTGATCAACCTTTCTCAAGGGCGAGGCATGATGTTAGCCTGGTTTAGTAAATATTATTAAGAAAAAACGAGGAAATTATTTCTTTGTATCAGCATATCTCTTTATTATTATTTTTTTTCTTTTAATTAGAGGTAGGTATGGAGGGAAAGTTTTTTTTGTTTTTTCCCATCTAGATTCTTAATTTTGATCATCTTATTTGTGTGAAAAAGAGTGGGGGCTTATTATGTAGATATATGGTATGACCCTAAGCATGCAAAAAGAGGGATGAAAAGAGGAATTTAACTCTCTGGTGCTTTTCTTACTTTCTTCCCTTTCAAGTTGTTGGAAGTCAGATCCATTGAGGTAATTCATGCTAATCAGCTCCTTGGAAGCAAATGAAATGTCAATAGGGTTGACTCCTATTAATTGCATAACAACGTTGATTGTGTAGTGTCCCCCAATCATCTTACACCTTTTTTTGACAATAAGCCACCATTTCATCGCTCAATGCTATCAGTTTCTGCTCCAACTATACTGCAGTTAACATTTTCTTTATCCATTGATTCAAATTCTTTTTCTATATTAATATTTTCTTCTGCTCCTTTCTCCTTCCTAGCTAAAGACAATAAAAGAAAAACTTATTATGGATTATTTGCTAGAAAATTGCTATTATTTGATATTTATTTGATATAAAAGATAATAAAATAATTTAACGGGTTGGAGATGCTAAAAAACGTTGCAAAAAGAAGAAGAATTTTGTTATATCATCAGTTGTTATATCATCAGTTGCGAGTAAAAAAAAAAGATGCTTTCCTAACCTTTCTCAAGGGTGAGGGCACGATGTTAGCCTGGTGCCTGGTTTAGCAAATAATATTAAGATAAAAACAAGAAAATTATTTATTTATATCAGCATAGCTCTGTATTAAATTTTCTATTTTAATTGATTTTTACTTGTTTGGTTGTCTTGTAAATATTTCTAATTTATCTTTTTTTTTTTCTTTTCATATGGTTCAACCTTGGGAGTAGGCCTATACAGTGTAACGCTTTTTGGGCCATACATCGTAACCCTTTTAAACGTTACCCTTTGTAAGAAATCAAAGGATTATTTTTTCATGTAGACATAGAGGTTTCATCCCTTTATAATACTCGATTGGAGGCATACGCTTTTTCAAAGAGTTTGAAACCTCATAGTATTCACTAGAATGTAGATTAGGTCCTCAAACAGTACATGTAGCCAGAGGGTCTACATTTCTTTGCTATTTTTATTTAATGGGTTTTTGTGGAGATCGTACTAATGTCTATATACAAGTTAGGTAGATTTAGCTATCCTTGTTTTCTACTTGTTGTTTTTCTTTCATGATATCTTTTTATCGTCATATGTAATTCTCACGTGATTGAATGTTTTGCTTAGGCTTTACTCTCAAACCTAGATAGCCTTCTTGCACCAGATAGGCCATGTCAAGATAGTTTATGGTGAGTTCTTTTACTAGCTTTTATTTTATTGAACTTGCTTTATTTTCGTTTGTGCCTTTTTTTCATTACTGTGATCAGTGTTGTTTGTTGAATATATCTACTTATGCCTACTTTTTTTTTTGCTATACAAGATCCATTAAACTTCTCATAACTTATTAATAGTTCATATTTGCTCATTTAAATTTGTAATCAGTTTTGTTTTCCAAAGGTCATCCTTTGTATGTTAAAAAATGAATTTAAATATCACAAGACATTTATATCTCATTAGTTATTGATTAGCTCTTTGAAGTTTCCTATTTTTTCTGATAGGTCCCTTGAATTTGATACATGTTTTTTATTTTATTCTTGCTTTGTTATCATAGCATTAGTGGAGGTCTAAATGTCCAAATTCCCTTACATATGGTCTCATATAGGGGCTATTTGGTTGGCTAAAAAAGGAATGCAGCGTAAAAAGAATATAGTGTAAAAGTAATACTTTGGAGTTATTTGGACTAGTGTTAAATAAATGCATGTGAATATTTTTTTATTTGGTTTGAAGTAAAATGAATGCAGTGTAAAGTACAAATATAATGGCGGTCGGCTGGTGGTGGCGGCCGTGGCGGGCGGTTGGAGGTGGTGGGCAGGGGCGAGCGGTGGCGGTCAAGCAAGTTTGCTTGCAGTGTAAACAGTTCTCGCTCAAAATTGGTTGAGTTTAGTTTATTTCAAAAATGAACTAAGGAACTAATGGGTTATTTGGTTGCCTGCATTAGGAGTGTAAAGTACTTCAAACACAAGGGTTTGAAAATATTTGCGTTTGGTTTGAAGTAAAATAAATGCAGTGTAAAATTTTGGTACATTTGGAATACACCATTTTCATTTTTTTGGCGTATTTGGAATTCCTCCCATTTGGGCAAGTTCCAAATGCATTGAAAAATTCATTCCAATTGCCGTTGCCCGCCGCTGCCATGCGCCGGTCGGCGACCACCACTTGCCAGGTACCTACCGCCTGCCACCCCTGGTCACTGCCACCCATCGACCGCCGCCCACCGTCGGCCACCAGCCGTCGCCGGCCACCACCACTGCCAATGTCGGCTACCGACCACTACCTTTTTGCACTTTATATTGCATTAATTTTACTTTAAACCAAATAAAAAAAAGTAATCTCATGCAGTCCTTTTATAATCATTCAAACGACTCCAAAGTATTCATTTTACATTGCATTCCTTTTTCAGGCAATCAAATCACCCCTAAGGATTTCTAAAGGGATGAAGGACTTGATTATTCAGTCAAGTTGTTTATGTCTCATTTCTCTATGTTTTGTTTTATATGCTCATCATGCAATGTATCATGTTATATTAGTTGCTTTTATTAGTTTGCCATTTGTAATGATTTTGTGTTATTTGACATTAAGATTTGTTTTTCTTTAGAGAAAATGATCAAAATGGTCCTTTGACTATTTATAAAACCCTAACTATATTAAGAATCATTTTGGTCCCTCAACTTCTCAAAGAGAAACCAAAAAAAACCCTACCATGGGACTATTTTGATTTTTTTTAAAAGACTTGAGGGATCAAAATGGTCGTTTAATATCGTTGGGGACCATTTTGGTCATTTTCCCTTGTTCTTTATGTTGATTGTCTTCAAGGACCAACTTCTATAAGCCATTAGTCTCGGGTCATGTAATGAGGGAGCTTTTGATTCATGAGTATGGGGATGATTTGAGTTGCTTGCATGGCTGCGTGCCTCCATTGGCTGTGTGAAATTTGTAAATTTGAATTAAGTTAATAGTTACTTTCATTAAATTTGAATTAAACTAATCATTGTTTTATTTCAATCGATATTAGAGACACACGCTTCTATAGCAGAGGAAAACTTTCTTATGGTAATTGTATTTAAATCACAGCCTTAAGCAATATGAATTTCTTCGCCTGTTACATGAAATCTGTGAAGTCGTGAAAGTTGATGTGTTTAATATGCATAACTTATGCTTAGGAAATACATCTCAAACACGAAATTTTCCTTTGGAGTTAGAACATTCTTGATATTCATTTGGGAAATACTACTATAGTGACGGTCAGTCAAAATCTCATGTTTAGATTGATAATTTTTACTTTGGCCACTATATTGGGGAGTCGTTGAATGGTTATACATTCCTTAACCAATAACAGATTGATTTCCGTTTTGATGATATGCATGAGTAGGTATTAGTATATTACCATTTCAAGGGAAATTAATGCTGCACTAAATTACCAACCTACTCTTGCAATTCAGCAACTCTATTCTCATTGCACAATTGCAAAATTAAGACAAGCATCATCAATGACAATCGACCGAAGTTAGAAGTTCCATGCATAATCCTCCCTTCACTCCTAAACTGTTGGAGCAGCAGTTAGAAACGTGTAAGGGAACTACTATCTGGCAGAACATTTGGGTACGTTCGAGAATGTTTTTTTTGTTGTGTAACATCTCATATGCTATAAAGTGCTTAGTTTTGTAACAATCTTAAAGAACTTGACATGATAGTGGTTCAATTGTCTACCCTTGAGTATAGCTCTTTCGATGAGTTCTTGTACACATTTCTCACCCAATTTTTTAGCTAAAAAGAAGATGTTGAAAACTTAAGAATCACTTTTCTATATCAGGCAGAAGGATGGGGAGAGCTTAAGGGATTACATCACTCGATTCAGCAAAGCCTCCAAGGAAATCACCGAAAACAAGTCCATGAGAAAGACAACATTCATCGTAGTACTAAGACCGAGTTCTTTTAAATTCTTCAAAGAACATGGAAGTGCTGTTGAGGAAAGCAACCGAGTATATCAATGCTGAGGAGTTTGTGTGGAAATTTGAATATCTTTCAAAAGAATCATCTGCCTTATCTCTTAGGACGAGGAAGAATATCAACCTCTCTTCTCGGCCTGAGATGATTGGTTTTTCAAATTGTGGAAATCAATAATGAAGACAACCCAGTTTGAAGCGACATCAACTAGCTTTATATCTTACCAAGTATGTTGGTGTTCTTCTTCATCCTCTTAATTGACTATTAGCCATCATCATGGAGGCTATTCAAAATTAGGAGTGTTTTAAATTGTTGACATATAGGAAGAAGCGGACGCTGGGCTTAGATAAATCTAAATCTGGCTTTACCATAACGATAATGAACATAGAGAATTATAGACTTGTCTTTAATTGAAAAAGTGATTTAAAAGGGGCACATCAAGGAGTTTCTTGCAAATTGTTGCATTAATAAGCAACCTGCAGAAGAACCTCTTTCATAGATCCATGATTGAATAAGGTTTTTTTTTTGACACAATGTATGCCTTTATTGGGGAAGCTGGAGTTGAGCAACACTGCTTATAAGTCTGAAGAAACTGTTGGCTTATTTAATAGCAAGTGCATAAGAAAGCAACGTTTAATGCTTTTTCCATTAAAAGAGGTGATAGACCTAAGGATAATGGCTAAACATAAAGAAGATAAAAAAAAGAAGGAAAGATGAAAACTTTCTAAACAAGTTATATTCTCATGTTGACCATCATTTTAACATTGGATCAATTAGAGGGGTCAAAACGGGTCTGCGGGTCAGGTTCGGGTCGAATCCGGATCGACCCGGGTCTAAACGGATTGACTCTAGCCTGACCCATTTTTGCAAATGGGTCAGGAAATCCAACCCGAACTTGACCCGTGCTGGTTATCTGGTTGACCTGACCGGACCCGCGAACCTAGGGATGAGCTGTGCGGACTGTGGATGTCGGGAGCTGTGAGGGCGGAGTTTATGGTGTGCGGGTAGACCGTAGAGGCTGAGATGTGCTCGCTGGATGCGGTAGTGGGCAGACCGGTAGAAGCAGATGCGCTCGTGAGCAGCCGGCGCCTTGGCCTGGCAGACGGTGGAAGCCGTGGAACCTAGATGGCTGGACGAGCTGTGAGAGCAGACGATGGAGGGCGGATGCGGCCGTGTCGGGTGGAAACCGAGTTGCGTGCGCTGTGCAGGCTCGCGAGCAGGCGGAACCACGAAACAGTTGTGCCTAGGGTTTTCTAAACAGGTCAATCGGGTCGTTCGGGTTGACCTCACTTTCGGGTTTTCAGGTCAACCCAAACTGACCCGATTTTTGAAACGGGTCGACTTGCTGAACCCGAACCCGGGTCGTATGTCAAACTTGACTCGAACTCGGAATTTTTCGAGTCGGGTTTCGGGTCATGGGTCATGTCAATATTGACACCCCTAAGATTAATGTATGAATCCTTCGTTGTGCTCCATTAGATAGATTTTGGATGTTTGTTAATGGGCTATATAATATTTTTCTTTCATATAATATGATGGCCCTACATAGCAAGGCATGTTGGCAAGAATGTACCTTACATTCAACTAAGAAGCTCTCAGCAAAGATTGTTACTTTTTGTGATAGTGTTCGTTAATTATTTTCTTGTTGGGATTATACATGTATTGGAGTAAACTAGTTGAATGCCACATTCTCATCCATAAGCAACAATGATAGATCCAAATGAATTTTTTTAACATAGAACTGATACCATTACATACTCTCATTGCATAATTACTCAAAAGATTCAACAAGGAATTAAACCTAGTAGCTTAGATTTACGAGAATGATAAACTTTGTGCTATGTATCAAAGTGGCCGCTACAAGACTTATCTTTTCTTTGGACAGTAATTTTTATACTCTTTTCATTTCACCCATGTTTCCCATCACACCTGTTTGCCCTATATTGGGCATAGTAAGAATAGAGAGATTTTTGTTGGATCTAAAGTTATTCGTGTGTGATATCAGGACCTTACTAACACGCATAGATTAAGCACAATAGAAAAAAAAAAAGGAGAAAAGAGAAAGAGACAAGGCTTTGGTGATTTTGTTATATTTTTGTTAAAGTGCAATTTGATATGACACGAGTTAATTGTAATATATTCGACTCATCTTCTACCTCATATTTATAGGTTTATGCTGAGGTTCCGTTCAACATGAATGATTAGATTTAAGTAATGCATACGAAATTACGTGATAAAGCTTACAGATGCTTGTTGTAAAAAAAAATCGTTCTAGCTGATGGTAGGGCGGTAAGTGAATAGTACACTTGATAATAGCACGAACTCGACTCAATAAATACTCATTCAAGTTTGTTCAATTTAGTAACGAAACAAGTTTGAACATTTTTAAAAAGTTGAAGACTAAATTAATCAAACTAAAAAAACAGTCCAACTCATTTATTTATGTTCACGAACATACTTGTTTGTTGTTTGACAAGTAACTTATTAAATACTTGATATTAAATTCATTGATAGTTCGTATATTATTTCATTAAAATTTGGTTGAATATAGCTATAAAAATATTTATACATTTATTTATCAGTATAGGCTACTTTTTTTTGGATTGACAATTGGTCGAGCACGAGTCTTTTATCGATTTTAAAACTTTTCCCCGTACCAATAGGCTGCCACCTCTAATGCGATATTGGCTACTTTCTCAATTCCCATCTTTTATTTCTAAAATTTCATGCTTGCTTGTGTTTTTCCTTCTCCGAATGGAACTTTACAGTCCATACCATCCCAAAAGCCCACAAACCTTTGCTAAAGTTCCATTTAATTTAATATTGCACACTCAACTTTAAAAAATAACCAAAAAATCTAGAAAGCTCAAAAAATGAAAAACTTTGGTGGAAATTATCTCTTAATAAGTTTTGCCCATGCTAAAAATTTCAACAACAACAACAACAACATCAAGCTTTTACCCCAAATTTCAACCCAAAATAAAATATTTGAAATTCTAAAATATTCAGATTTGTCTCTATTTTTTAAAACAATTATAGTAATTCATAAAAAACTCCAAAAGTTCTAGAATTTTTTATGGTATCCTAATTTCATTAGGATATACACTTTGATAAATTTTGAATTTTAAATTTTGAATTTGTCATAGTAATTCCTATCTTTTAGGACAGATTTAAAGCACTGAAATAAAAAAAATCTTATTTCCTTAGAAAATTCACAAATTTGCTTGGAAGTCTCTTATCACTGCATCCAATAAAATATCAAGCCCAAATTTTGCTGGCTAGATGTGATTATTAATAAATAAATTTAATTTAATCCCTTCTTATTTCTCTATTTCAATGAACAAATTTGTTGATTTATTTATGTAATAATTGCAAGAAAGTTTGTTCGTGAGTTATTTATTATCTTGTTTAATGAATGCATATTAAATAGTTAGGTGATAAGTGTTAAATGTAAATTTTGTACTGTTTATTATCTTTAAATTCATTGAAAATATGATGTTTTAGTTGTGTTTGTACAAAAAAATCGCACGAAAAAGCAAAAATTAACAAGTATTGAACCAGCACCGCAGCGCCCTCAGATTCAGCGTTGCAGCGTCATCATCCACAACATCCCAATGCTTGATTCAGACATTACAGCACTGGTTGCTTTGGAATTTCAAGGAAGATCATTGGCCTAGCAGAACCAAGGTGAGTGCCGCAGTGTTCGTGATGTCGCAACGGCAAAAAGCAACATCACAACGCTCTTCACTCTGACTTTCAAGAGCCGGAGCGCCGAACCATACACAGAGCATTCAAGTGTTATAATGTTCAACATTTCAAAGGTCATGGCGGAGCAGTTGCCAAATTGAGGAGCCGCATCGATTTAGCCAAGCGGCGTCGATTCAATCAAAAGTTCTAGAATTTTTTATGGTATCCTAATTTCATTAGGATACACACTTTGATAAATTTTGAATTTTAAATTCTGAATTTGTCATAGTAATTCCTATCTTTTAGGACAGATTTAAAGCACTGAAATAAAAAAATCTTATTTCCTTAGAAAATTCACAAATTTGTTTGGAAGTCTCTTATCGTTGCATCTAATAAAATATGAAGCCCAAATTTTGCTGGCTAGATGTGATTATTAATAAATAAATTTAATTTAATCCCTTCTTATTTCTCTATTTCAATGAACAAGTTTGTTGATTTATTTATGTAATAATTGCAAGAAAGTTTGTTCGTGAGTTATTTATTATCTTGTTTAATGAATGCATATTAAGTAGTTAGGTGGTAAGTGTTAAATGTAAATTTTGTACTGTTTATTATCTTTAAATTCATTGAAAATATGATGTTTTAGTTGTGTTTGTACAAAAAAAATTGCACGAAAAAGCAAAAATTCACAAGTATTGAACCAGCACCGTAGCGCCCTCAGATTCAGCGTTGCAGCGTCATCATCCACAACACCCTAATGCTTGATTCAGACATTGCAGCACCGGTCGCTTTGGAATTTCAAGGAAGATCATTGCCCTAGCAGAACCAAGGTGAGTGCCGCAGTGTTCGTGATGTCGCACCGGCAAAAAGAAACATCACAACGCTCTTCACTCTGACTTTCAAGCGTCGGAGCGCCGAACCATACACAGAGCATTCAAGTGTTGCAATGTTCAATATTTCAAAGGTCACGGCGGAGCAGTTGCCAAATTGAGGAGTCGCATCGATTTAGCCAAGCGGCATCGATTCAGTCAAAAGTTCTAGAATTTTTTATGGTATCCTAATTTCATTAGGATATACACTGATAAATTTTGAATTTTAAATTCTGAATTTGTCATAGTAATTCCTATCTTTTAGGACAGATTTAAAGCACTGAAATAAAAAAATCTTATTTCCTTAGAAAATTCACAAATTTGCTTGGAAGTCTCTTATCGCTGCATCTAATAAAATATCAAGCCCAAATTTTGCTGGCTAGATGTGATTATTAATAAATAAATTTAATTTAATCCCTTCTTATTTCTCTATTTCAATGAACAAGCTTGTTGATTTATTTATGTAATAATTGCAAGAAAGTTTGTTCGTGAGTTATTTATTATCTTGTTTAATGAATGCATATTAAGTAGTTAGGTGGTAAGTGTTAAATGTAAATTTTGTACTGTTTATTATCTTTAAATTCATTGAAAATATGATGTTTTAGTTGTGTTTGTACAAAAAAATTGCACGAAAAAGCAAAAATTCACAAGTATTGAACCAGCACCGCAGCGCCCTCAAATTCAGCGTTGCAGCGTCATCATCCACAACACCCTAATGCTTGATTCAGACATTGCAGCACCGGTCGCTTTGGAATTTCAAGGAAGATCATTGCCCTAGTAGAACCAAGGTGAGTGCCGCAGTGTTCGTGATGTTGCAACGGCAAAAAGCAACATCACAACGCTCTTCACTCTGACTTTCAAGCGTCGGAGCGCCGAATCATACATAGAGCATTCAAGTGTTGCAATGTTCAACATTTCAAAGGTCACGGCGGAGCAGTTGCCAAATTGAGGAGCCGCATCGATTTAGCCAAAAGTGGCGTCGATTCAGTCAAAAGCCACGTTAGGTCAGCCAAGCACTGTAGTTGAGCAAACATTTCAGTGCCGAGGCACTAATTCATTTATCAATGTTGCAGCGCTACTATGTCGAGCACTGCGGCGTTTGAGGCATTTCTGTGCTTACTACAAATAGTTTTTCATTTCTTTTGTTTAATAGTTTTTCACATTCAGTAGAGTTATGTAATTTTCAGTGTAAACTTTTAGTGCCTTTATAGAGTACAGTCTAAGGAGGCTAGAAAAATATAAGATACTTCAATTGAAGATCTTAGCCTATATCTTGTTGTAAGCAATCCTACATTTGGAGGAGGAAAGAGTATGGACAAGTGCATTTGTACTATCGTGATGATAATTTATCTTACTATTTCTCATGTATCTTTTCTTCTCTTTTTAAAATGAAGATGTGCTTGCTTTCTATCTTATTAATGTCTGGTTAATTTTTGAGTTTGGGCTAATGATGAGAACACATTACAAGAATGTAGACTCTTGTGCCTTAAATGAAGTTATGAATGTTTTCAATATTAACAAGTTCAATTGGAAGTTCTCTTGGCGAGTTTATTTTGAGTGGGTTAGTAGCTTTATACAACTTGAAAGTTTAAATTGTCGAGTAGACCCACTTTTTTGGCAACTTCAGTTAAAAGGCGAGATAACCTAGGCGATTTGGTTCAAGTGTTTGACAACTGACTTTACGTGATTCATGATGGCGATCTGACTTGATTAAATTGAGTTGGGTGATTTGTTTCAAATTTTTGATAGGATAAAGATGTGTTGATTAACTTGACCAAGGTCACTATGGGTGTACAAATTCAATTAAGGACATTTGAATTTCAAAAGATCTTGGTATTCTTAATGTCAGTTTTATTGAATCATTTATCTTTTTATGAAGAGTTATTCTTTTGCATTTATAATAATGCCAATTATTGACATTGGCTTTGTCTAGTATAAAAAAATAAACTGTGGTATTACATAACTTCCTAGCCAAATACATTAGGTTGGTTAGTCATTCTTATGAACATACTTAAGAGATACTGAGAGATTGAAGTAATTTCTTGGGTTACTTGCATCCATTTCTGCAACAATATATTTCTAATACTGGATTAATTTCTTTATACAGCTTAGCTTTGCAATTATATAATGACTCATTACAAATTTACAGTTTTTTTTTTTAACCTTGGTAGAGAAATGTGATCTGCTTGATTTGTGTTAGCTGTAAGGTCGCTTCATTTGGAAAACTCCTGGGCCTTTCTTTGAATGATAACCAATACACTGAAGATAAAGGGATTTTAAATATTTCTTGTAGAAATGATTACTCTTTTTTTATCTCAGTGGTTAGTATACTCATCCTGATCATCCTGTTATTTCACCCCTATAGTTTTTGTAACAGGGTTGCAATATTGGCATTTCACGAAGCACTGGCATGTGTACCTCGGGATCCATTGGTAGTGGCGACTTTCAGCTTGGCTGTTCATAATGGAGGAGATTTGCTTAAAGCTGTTAATATTTCCAGGAGGATCACCAGTGAGCGCAATCAAAATTATTCAGAAATATTGGAACCCCGGATGTGGGATGAGGATAAAGGTTTGATTAATGAGGTTTTAGACCTGGCTTCATCAGTGATTACTGCATTAGAATCAATGACTGATGAATATTTTGTTTCAAAAAAAATGGCACAATATCCTCAGGCTCCAATGTCTAATCTGGTGAGTAGCTGTTCCTAACATTTAGGGCGTGTTTGGATACTTGGAATGAGAGTGATATGGAAATTAAAAAATAAAAAGGAAAATATATGAAGTGTTTTTAACCCGAAATTTAGGTCCGAAAATGTTTAAGTACACTGACAATAACACTAAGTTAAAATTTTGAAGTAAAAGGCATGTTTGTTTTCCTCTATGGCTGCATTGGGATATTTGTATCCAAATTTCTGACAAAGACATTCTTATTATAGACTTGATACGCATGCTTTTCTTGTCCAATTCTACATTGCCAACTCTTTCAATATCTTCTCTTTCAAAGTCTTAATGAGTTGGTTACTTCTATATTCTAAATTTTTTATCAAATTGTAGGTATTCATTCCCCTGCAACTTTATTTGAGGGTTTGCCGGATTTTTGAATTCGTTAAAAGCAGAGATTCAGATGGAGGCTTTGTTCCAAAACAAGGAAGTAAAATTAATTATCAGAGTCTGGCCCATGGTGGTTTGGCTGAGCTTCGTCATGTCTTTGCCCGGGTTGTTTTTGACACTGTTTACCCTCCAAACATTGAGGAACAAGACATGAGAAGCTCTTCTTGTACTGGTAGCTCATAACCAAAACAGAGGTGAGCATAAAACATCTCTACATTTTAATGGAGAGCAGATATTGAGTTTTCCAAACCTCTTATTAGCCCCGACAGTTGGATTGATCCATTTTGGAATCCATTTCATCTTCAAGAAATTGTTCTTTAGGGATCTTCAAGAAGTTGTTCTTTAGGGGCCCTTGGGTCTGTATAACGTTGCTACTGAGGTCTCGGGTTTGAAATTAGCTGGTTCTTCTGATTTAAGCAAGCACTTTACTAACCTTTGTCGTTTTGTTCGGATTGGATAGAGGAAAGATTGAAGTGTTGCTGAAGCAGTTCTGCTCTGGATGGCATTTGACTTCTTTGAGGTAGGAACTTCTAAAAGCCGGGATTGATTTATCATATTTTTTCATTCATTCAGAATTTTGTACGTTTTAGTGCATGTTCAAGCTGAAAACACTGTACCGCTCCAATCATGGACTGGCATACTTCATTGGAAAATAAAATTTTGAGAATCATTTTTTAAACGTTTGTTTATTCAGCAGAGATTGTTAGCTGCATATCTAATACTCTAGTGTAAATATTTAGATGTTAAGTTGTAATAATAGAATTACTTTTCTTGAGGGATTATCTCACGGCTCTTCTTATGATGTGGTTCTCTTATTTAGGATTGTAGCAGGGTCAGTAAAGTAGGATGTAATTGTGTTAAGCTTGGTTGAAATACCATTAGAATTGTAAACTGAGTTGAGTTGGTTTGTAAGCTGGCTTAAGTTCTGCTTGATCAATTTTTGTCTCAATTTCATCAAATTGAAGCACATGGTTATTCAAACCTTTCAAATAAAGCATGCCTTTCTTTTCAGTTCCCTAAGATGTAAGTATCTATTTGCTTGGATTATACTCTTAGACAAAGTGGTTCAAGAATAGAAAATTGTGGTTTATTGGAAACTTCTAGCACTTCACATAGTTGATGCATCATAACAAGAGTACTCAAATGCCATGATTAATAATTTTCTTTATTTTAATTTATTTTATTATTCATTATTATAGGTTGGGACTTTTTAAAATATTGTTATATTGAAACTTCTAAAATAGTTTAGTTCATTATGTCATGCTTCGTACCATAGGAAGCTGAGCTATGATGCTAATTGTAATGACTAATTCTGTACTATGCAATGTATTGCTGCTTTGGCATAACCCATCCTATATCAGGTTGAACTTTATAATCTTATCCTTTTCTTTGGAACTTTTCAGTAGATCATCTCATGAAGTTCTCCATTACGAGCATATTTAATTGTTGAGTTTCTTAGTAAAAAAATTGCACATTACAAGTCTATGTATTATAACCTAAGGCTTTATTTATATAGACTAATATTTGTTTCATCCACCTCCAACATGGGATTGAGATCATTTATATACCACATCTCATAAAAGCTGGCCATCTCAATATGCTTGCCTGGAGCAGCTCCTTGTTTGAATAGTCATTTTTCGCCCAGACCAAAAGATTATTATTCACCTTCTTCAAACCTCCCTCATTGGGTTTTGATATTACCCCAGCTTCACTCATCTTGATAGTCTATTCAAAATCAAAATAAAATTCAATATTGGGATATTAGTTGGTTGTTTTAGTTTGAAAGGTGGTTAAGAGTTCTTGGAACATTTCTTTTCGAGCTAGTCACCGGCTTTCATTTTTTTGCAGCTTGCTTATAAGAAAGGATATAGTAAAACTTAGATTGATGATTTTCTTTTGAGGAAAAAAAAACGTTTAGATTGCAATGATTATAAAGTTATTCTGAGTGACAGTTTATGTACCTAACATTATTTGTTAGTTTTGGACTTTAAATTGAAATGGAAGAATATGAAAAATAGAATAAAACATTATTCTAAGATTAGATGAGAGCATTTAAAGAACATTAATAAAAATATTTTTGAGAGTAAGATTCGAGATCTCAAAGTTTTATTTATGCATAAGGAAGCTAATGCTATGTGGGTAATAATAGCTAGTGATATTAAGAATGTTGCAAAGGATTGCTTGGAGTATCAAAAGGAAAAAGCTCCCAATAGTTAAAGTAGTTGGTGGTGGAATCAAAATGTGCTAGAAAAGATAAAAAAATAAGAAGCTTTATTATAAAAATTGATTTTGATGTAAAAACATTGAAAAATTAGGAAAGATATAAAAAAGCCCATGATGGACTGGCGGCTGAGCCGGTGGGCCCCACTAGGGTTGGCGGCGGCCCAGAAGAAAGAGGAGCTCAAAGGGGATTAATTACTTACAATAGAAGACCAAAATTGGGAGGGAATTAAGAATGTTTATTTAGGAAAAGAGGGCTAATTTGATTGGAAGAGAGTTAGGAAGGTTTATTTAGGGAAAGAGGGATGATTTCATTGGGAGGAAATTATGAAGGTTTTTATGATGCTTATTGATTAGGAAGGTTTTCTAAATTATGCTTATGTTAATTAGGAAGGCCCTAATTATTTAGGAAGGCTTCCTAAAATATATTTATGTTAATTAGGAATGTTCTATTTGTGTTATGGTGTTCTAGGGCTATTTAAGGGTGAGTTGTCTAGGGTTTAAGGTAGGCTATTGCTTAGTTTTATATTCCTAGTATTTGTTGTGAGTTCCTAGCGGTGCCTAGGGTTTGTGGGAGAGCTGATCTATCTCTCGAATAGTAGATCAATTATATATTGCTTTATTATTGAAGGAAAAATCAAAAGATCATCCCTGTCTTTGTGTTCTCATGCTTTTCTTCTCATTTACTTGTTTTTGCATCCACTTCCTATTAAATTGGTATCAGAGTGGTGTCCTGGGCTGAAATTGAGGCCTTTCTTTGCCAATTTCTGTTGCTTTTTCCCTCCCAAGTGTTGATTTCTGTTGTTGGAAGGCCAGAATTATTGTTTTTTGCTGTTTGGCCAAGATCCGGGTACCCATGGCGGCCAAGAAGGTTGATGCCTTAGAAGAACATCTTGGAGGAGATATTAGCCAAATCAAAACAACGGTTGAGGACAAAATTTCCTCAATGGAGGATAGTTCTCCAACCTAGAAGAGATGGTGAAGAGGTGTTGGATCTACACAACCAAATGATGACATCGGAGGCAAGAGTGCCGGTAGGAGGAAATACAAATTCCGACTGTCGAAGGGATGATTATGACATGGAGATATTGGAGGGAGAAGAGAGAAGACCTCCTCTAGAGCTTATCCATAGGGAGGAGATAGGTAGAAGGTATGGGGAGAGATGTCAGGTGCTTAGGTATGAACGAAGGGGGGATGAATTTGAAAGAAGAGAGGCTGATTATGATCAGAGAGCTGCTGATTTTGAAAGGATGGGGGATTTTGATGAGAGTTTTGGGTACGAGCGTAGAAGGGATGATCGAGACACTTGGGGGGACCACCGGGGAATAGGAAGTTTTGGAGGAATCAAGGAGAATAGAGGAGATTCGGGGGTAAGAAAGCTGAAGATGCTTATTTTTGAGGGAGAGGATATCCATGGGTGGATCTATAAGGTGGAGAGATATTTCACTGTCAATTGATTGATAGAGGAGGAGAGATTCACGACAGCTTGCCTATATTTGTAGGGGAAGACATTGGCGTGATACCAGTGGAGAGACATAAGGCGTCCCCATATGAAGCTGGAGGGAGTTCAAGGACTGCTTGTTGGAATGTTTCCGAGCCAGCCGAGGAAGTGGACTTCTATGAGCAGTTCTTCGCTCTGACGCAGGAAGAATCAATGGTGGAGTACCATGAGAGGTTTGAGTACCTTGCTAGTTGTCTAGACCGACTTTCTGAGACTGTACTAGAGGAAAATTTCATGGAAGGTCTCAAACCACAGGTTCGGCAGTAGTTAGAGTGATAATGCCTCGTGATTTGAGAGAGGCTTTGGAGCTAGCCTAGTTAGTGGAGGATCAGAAGCAACTGGAGATGGGGGCTAGAGGCAGCAGTTTAGAAGGCTCGTACAGAATGACCACCACCTTTTTAGTATCCAAGGGGCCGACATCGGGTAGCCTTCAAGAGATCTCAAAGGAGAAGCCTGTAGGAGGGGGAATCTGGGGAAACTTCAAGAAGCTCACTGAGAAGGAGCTATAGGAGAAGAGTGCGAAGGGACTGTGTTTTAGATGTCATGAAACGTATACACTGGGCATATGTATAAGGACTGAATTCTTCAGGTTCTTATCGTATATGATGACAAGGAAGCTCAGAAGGGAGGTGGAAGTGAGGCATTGGTAAAGGAGGAATAGCTGCATCTAGACACGATTGAGGTCTCCTTGAACTCAGTAGTGGGATTCACTCCAAATCAAACCATGAAAGTGAGGGAAAATAGTGGAAGGGAGGCAATGGTGTTGATAGACAATGGGGCTAGTCAATTTTATCTTCAACCAGGTCGTAGACCAATTGAGAGTGAAACTAGTGAACACAGAGTGCTATGGAGTGATGATGGGCAAAGAGAAGGTTGAGACGGGTAGAGGAGTTGTAGCAGAGTGGTTTTGACTATATAAGGGGTCCGAGTGAGGGAGGACTTCCTTTCATTAGAGTTAAGGAGCACTAATAGCATCCTAGGGATAAAATGGTTACAAACTTTGGGGGATACGGAGCACTGACGATGGAGCTGATGGTGGAGGAAAGAAGGGTGATGATTAGGGGAGATGCAGGATTGTCCAAAGCCATGGTGTTTTTCAAAATCAGCATGAGGATCATACAGGAGGTGGGAAAAGGATTTATGGTGCAGCTACAAAGCTTTGAGGGGATTAAATAGGAGGGGAGAGATTCCTCTTTTAGTGCAGTCACTTATATAACAGTTTAGTGAGGTCTTTCAGCAACCTCAAGGATTGCCACCTTAGAGGGAGTCAGAGCACGCTATCACCTTGAGGGTGGCGGTATCATCAATAAGCGTCAAGCCTTACTGCTACCCTCAGATCTAGAAGGATGAGATTGAGAAGCTAATTCGGCAGATGTTGGAGGCAGGGATCATTAGATCGAGCGTGAGTTCTTTTTTAGCCCAGTCTTATTGGTCAAGAAGAAGGATAGGAGCTGGAGATTCTGTGTGGATTACCGTGCCCTGAATAAGGAAATTGTGCTAGAAACGTTTCCTATTCTAGTGATGGATGAGTTGTTAGACGAGCATTATGGAGTGGTGGTGTTCACGAAGATGTATATGAAGTCTGGATACCATCAGATCAGAATGATAGAGGAGGATACCCTGAAGAAGTTATTTATGACATATGAGGGGCACTACGAGTTCTTGGTGATGTCGTTTGGCCTCACCAATGCCCCTGCTACATTCTGTGTTGGTCTTCTTTGATAACATCCTGGTATATAGTAGGTCGGGTGAGGAGCATTTGGAACACTTGAGGGTGGCATTAGAGGCATTACAGGAGCACTAGTTGAGGGCCAACTTGAAGAAGTTTTTTTGCACAGCCCAATCTGGAGTACTTAAGGCATGTAGTATCTCAGGAGGGGGTGGCTGCTGATCAGGCCAAGATTGAGGCAATGCTAAAATGGTCACTACCGAGGAATCTGAGAGAGCTGAGGGGTTTCCTAGGGTTGACTGGGTAGTACATGCGGTTTGTGAGGGATCCAACACCATAACATGGCCACTGACAGAGCAACTGAAGAAGGATACCTTCTTCTGGGGAGAGAGAGCTACCAAAGCCTTTGAGAGATTGAAGAATGCCATGACTATGGTACCGATTCTGGCCCTACTAGATTTCAGGCAAATTTTCGTAGTAGAGACTAATGTATCAGGTTATGAATTGGGGGCCATACTCATGCAGAATCACAGGCTCATAGCTTACTTCAACCAGGTGTTGATAGCCCGAGCTAGGCTGAAGTTGGTCTATGAGAGGGAGATGATGACCATTGTGTTAGCTATTCAAAAAGTGTCAGCCTTACTTGTTGGGCCTACATTTCATTGTTAGGATAGACCAGGCGAGCATGAAATACCTGTTAAAGCAGACGATGGTAATTGAGGAGCATTAAAGGTGGCTGTCAAAGCTGTTGGGGTATAATTTTGAGATTCAGTATAGATCGGGGCTACAGAATAAGGCGGTTGATGCCTAGTCCATATGCGTGGGGGAGCTCCAGGAGTTCTCCATTTTGATATCACTAATGTTGGATTAGAGGGTTGTTAAGAAGTAGAGTGTGCAGGATGAGGAGCTGAGGAGGATTAGGACGGATCTACTGAGGGATGAGAGTAGTCACCTTGGCTATTCCTAGAGGGAGAGAGACTGCTGTACTAGGGAGGTTCATGTGGCCTCGGGTCTTGGCCCATATTCCACACTTACTGCAGGAGTTTCATGAGAGCATTATTGGGGGTCATTCAGGGGTACATAATACATATAAGAGATTGATAATAGAATTGCATTGGTAGGAGATGCACAAGGATGTGGAGGAGATCATGGCTAGATGTGAGGTATGCCATAGGAGCAAATACATGATCATGCCTCCAGGGAGATTAGTACAACCCCTAGTTCTTCTAGACAGAGTGTGAGAGGAGATCATCATGGAACCCGATCTGAGGGTTTACAATGATTTTGATGGTGGTGGTCAGATTGAGCAAGTATGCTCATTTCATTCTCCTATGACATCTTTACACGACAATGACAGTGGCGACGACATTCATTAGAGAGATGGTCATATTGTATGGGATAATAGAGTCTATAGTGTCTATCCGAGATAAAGTGTTCTTCAGTCATTTTTGGAGGGAGCTGTTCATGATGCAGGGGGCAGTGTTGAAGAGGAGCACTGCTTACGACCCCCAAACAGACGGGCAGATAGAGGCAGTAAATAGGAGCCTGGAGACATACATGTAATATTTTGCTTCAGAGACACCTCGGTTGTGGGCCAAGTGGCTCGCATGGGCAGAGTACTAGTACAACACTTCGTATCATTTGGCTTCTCAAATGACTTCTTTCAAATTATTGTACAGAAGGGACTCACCTCTCTTGGTGCATTTTGGGCAGAGTAGGACACCAGTCTTTGCACTAGAATAGTACTTGGAGGAGAGGGATACATTGTTGGATGAATTAGAAAGGACTATATTGAGGGCTCAACAGAACATGAAGAAGCAGACGGATTGGCACAGGAAAGACATCTAGTTCGATATAAGGGATATGGTATACTTAAAGCTTCGTCCCTACAGACAAAGGACGGTAGATAATAAGAGAAATGAGAAGCTAGTCTCGAGGTACTTTTTCCCTTTGAGATATTTGAGAGGATTGAAGCAATGGCTTATCGATTGAGGTTACCCCAGACCGCTACCATACAGCTAGTGTTTCACGTGTCTCAGTTGAAGAGCTATTGGTGATCATGCATCCAATTCAGAGTTACCAGTAACACTGATAGAGGATTTGGAAGTGGTTTTGGAACCACTGGAGCTGAAAGGGGTATGACAGGGAGGAGGGATCAAGGAAGTGTTGATAAAATTGAAGAACCTACCCGATTATGCTGCCACATAGGAGCTGTACGAGAGAGTGAAGCATCAATTTCCGCCCTTTCACCTTGAGGACAAGGTGGCTGTTTGGAAGAGGGTATTGATGGACTGGCGGTTGAGCCAGTGGGCCCCACTAGGGTGGGCGGCGGCTAAGAAGAAAGAGGGGCACAAAAGGGATTAATTACTTACCATAGAAGACCAAATTTGGAGGAAATTTGGAATATTTATTTAGGGAAAGAGGGCTGATTTCTTGGGAGGGAATTAGAAAGGTTTATTTAGGGAAAGAAGGCTGATTTGATTGGGAGGGAATTATGAAGGATTTTATTATGCTAATTGATTAGGAAGGTTATCTAAATTATGTTTATGTTAATTAGGAAGGTCCTAATTATTTAAGAAGGCTTCCTAAAATGTTTATGCTTATTAGGAATGTTCTATTTGTGTTATGGTGTTCTAGAGTTATTTTAGAGGAAGTTTGTCTAGGGTTTAAGGTAGGCTATTGCTTAGTTGTATGTTTGTAGTATTTGTTGTGAGTTCCTAACGACGTCTAGAGTTTGTGGGAGAGTTGATCTACCTCTTAAATAATAAATCAATTGTATCTTGCTTTATTATTGAAGGAAAAATCAAGTGATTATCCCTATCTTTGTGTTCTTACGCTTTTCTTCTCTTTTACTTACTATTTTCGCATCCACTTCTTATCAGCCCATAAGGTATCTAAGAAAGCAATATGCTATGCAAAAATTTTAGCTTTTAATGATTTATATAATAGATTAGATAGTAATGTGAGCTAAAAATATATGTATAAGTTAATCAAACAAAGAGATATGAGTTGTAAGGATTTAGTTCAAGTGAAGTTCATTAATGATGAAGATAAAAAAGTGTTTTCCTAGCTTTACCCGCCGGATCCATTCCGAGCTCCACTCTGACGCCGGTTCCGCTTCTAATCGAAATCTTTTCCAAGCCACTGCCACTCTTCTAATCCTCCATTGCTGGCTGACGTCGCTCCTTCGATGACATTCCCTCTTCTTGTTAGAGTGGAAGTTACAACATTTTTTGATCGGAAGTAATGAAGGGAGCTCTCTTACTGTGAAGGTAACTTGCCCTCTTTCGTGCGCTTCTTCGGCCAAATCCCTAAATTCGCTGAACTACAAGATTAGTAAATCCGGGATTCACTGTAAAAAGAGGGAAACCGAGGCTTAACTAGCCGTGAGATATAACAGGATTTAGCCCAAGTCCTGCACAAATCAAGCATAAAAACTGGTTTAATATTTGTATCTGACAGTAAAGAGGGGTAAACAGTGGGTTTAGGTCAATGATTTGGTATAATCTTGCTCAAATCAATATAAATTCTATTCAAATGTGCATAAATCCTATTTCAAATCCTACATTAATCTGTTTAAATTGGTTATAATTAATGAGATTTAATTATAATTAAGTATTTTAAATTATAATTAATTATAAATTAGTTTTAATTAATTAAATATAATTAATTATGTTTAATTATAATTAATTATTATTAATCAATAATTAGTCAAAATTAATTAAGTTTAATTATGAGTAATTATTTTTGATCATGATTAATTATTGATTAATTGTATATTAATTATAATTAATTAAACATAATTATAATTAATTATTTTTAATTATAATTAATTATAATTAATAAGTTTAATTATAATTGATTTTAAAAAAAGGGAAAGGAAAGAAATATCCTTCTCTCTCCTCAGTTGTCACAACACCGACATAGTCAACCTCGTTCGCGCAGGTATAATTTCTAAAACTTAAAAATCCCATTCTCGACGTTTATATCGAGCCTGCGAATCCCCTATATGCGCTCTCGTAGCATGGTAAGAGGAAACCCGGTGCGATGCATGCGGCGAGATGGGCAAGCCCTATACACGTTCTTGTAGCGTGGTGGGGAGTCCTTTAGTGCCTGTACACACCCTTGTAACGTGGCAGAGAAAGCCACTTGTGTTCTTTAAGCAGGTACTTTGCAACCCCCATACACGCTCTTGTAGCTTGGTGGGATTGAAGATGTACGGCCTCGGTGTCACCCGACACCAACCATACACACTTTTGTAGCATGATGGGATGACCCAATTTTTGGTAATTTTTCTTAAATGGGGGAGACGTCGAGAGCTTGTCGAAATTTCATTTGAAGATGCAGGGGACTTTTTTTTTTTTTTGAAGAAGCAATAAAAAATATTGCATTAACTAATAAAAGAAAACCAAATACAGCCTAGGAAACAATCCCAACCAGTTCCTCCTTTAACAAAGTAAGAAAGGAAGGAGGAACCTTATTAACACTACAATCTTCAAAAAGGAAATCATTAACTATAGCATAGTTGGCACAAAGATCCGCTAACTTATTGCTCTTTCTATCTATACAATTGAAAATAACATGATTGAAATCCTTCAAGAAAACAAAACTTTCCATTAACTTGCCACCCTTTTTAAAAGCTTGTTTAAGATATTGAATAACATTTGAGTTATCACCTTCGATTATGATCCCCTTGTAAGACAACATCCATTCCTTGACAACATCTCTTAACAATTGAATAGAGGAAAGCTCGAGCTGAGAAATATCCGAATGGATACATTTCTTAAGATGCAAGGGACTTGGACAAAAGAAAAGAACTTTAATTCCATTTGAACATTAATTGAATTTGCCAATATTGAACTCAAATTTGAATGTGCTACAAGAGGCTTGAACTTTTAAAGACACCAGGAGACTCAATTTGATAGTGGACCAAACTTGAATTGAACTAAACTTGAACTCAATGTAACTACAGGGACAAGACACGATGCTTAGAATGGAATTATGATTTGTAAAATGATTATTTCTTGCAAATGAAAAAAATATAAAATTTATGGTGGACAAAGGAACTTGCAAACACTACTCACTCACAAGCAACTATAAAATTCATGCAATCAATCTATTTAAGGTAATTGCAATGATTACAAGCATATGTGGAGCACGAATGAATGCGAACATTCTCCTACAAGCATGTCTGAGGACATACAGTGAGTACAGTGATAGCCAATATCATTGTATGAATACAATGATAGTCAATATCATTGTACAAACAAACAAGTGAAATCAGTTGAAAGGTGTATGCGATCAATTACAAGTGGATACTAATGAGGAAAGTTCATCATGCAAGCTACAACCTATTCTTGAGGATGTTGAAAGGCTTGTGATGCTCATCATAACCCACACACAAGTAACATAAAACTTTTGATGGCCATATTAGTTAGTTCGTAAACTTGTGAAAAAGCTTGAAGGCACACATGAAGAAGATCACAGTGAGTGCAATGGGTCTCCTATGAACATGAGTAGAAAATATGCAACAGTCTACTTGCAAGCAACAACAATGGAGGTGATCTATTTGAGAATGATTATAATTGAATGTTTAAGTATGGGAGATTATATATAGACATAAGTGCAAAAACCTATGGTAAATCCAGACACTTACGAGAAATGGTTGGAAGTTTATCATACATACATCAATGCTCCTTACAAATACCAATAAGCAACAATGGTAGATGCGTTGCAAGCATGATAAAGCCCCGACGAACACTAAAGTTGATACGGAGTGAAAGTCGCAATTTGCTAGACGACATGTATAAGGAAATTGATGACAAATGCAACTCATTTTGCACTCAACACTGGTTGACCTACAAACAAATACACCAGTATTCCACAAATGTAAGACCGATATGCAGTAAATATAACAGTGTTCTATGGTTAACATCAAAACACAGGCAAATACATTCAACCTCGCAAGCAGAGGGATTCGACATGCAATCAATATGATGACTGTAGACAAGAAACGAGCGCAACAGTCTCCTTACATTCAACATCATATAATCTGCAAATGAATACAACAATCTGTCAATTAACTTGCATAGAGAGAATATGCAATGAATGTAAATATTAATCGACGATTCATCTACAAGAAAAAATCAAGAACTAATTGTATACACAATAGTTCACACAAAGGTAGTGATGGCCGACATCAATCAAACATCCGGCAAATGCATAAGTTCCCTGCAAATATGATTGAAAGAGTTGTTATGCATACAACACATTGCCTATGAGTAGAAGGGGAGATTCATAGTGCAAATGTCAATGTTCATCAGAAGATATCTGTGTAAAAGTGAAACACACGCAGGCTAATATAACAACTCATTAGCTGATATCCATGAAGAGATTGATGAGTAACATAACTTAATTGACGATCGATAGCAACATACAAACATACAGGAATATGCTTGTGAATAAAGTATGGAGATACATAATGAATGTATGACGTCCTTACAATCGATGTCAACTAATTTGCAAACAAGTATATCATATCCCTTATAAGCAAAAGGTTATCGATCAACAACCATCTGGTCAATAAATGCAAATGTCTGCGGGGTTGTGGGAGACCCATTATATATGCAAAATGTTATCTACGAATCAAAGGCTAAATGGCTACACCAAATACAAACATACCTACAGGCTGTCGTGGCAGTTGTAGGAGGCCCGTCACATGTTCAACGTATTATCTATGGGAAAATGTGAAAGAACTGCAATAGAGGTAAACATCTACAATCATAATAGGAGATTCGTTAGTGCACAATAATCTACCTGCGGAAAACAACAAGTAGTGCACGATAGTCTACCTGTATGAAACAGACAAATAACCATAGTACAACACCATGCCATGGATCCGCAACACTCATACAAGCAGGCATAAGACGTGTTCAAACTCTCAAATGGAATGTTGCGCACACTCATATGGCAGTTGCTCGCATAACTAAAATATTTCAAAATGCCCCTGCACGTGCACTATAATATATAAGTACATAGGTACACAAAAGGGGCAAGTGCAATCACAAAACCCGCATGGGCCCCGATGAGTGTGTTATGGATACACACGTGACGTCTAGGGATATTACGCGGGTCAATAAATGAACTCAAGTTCGAGCCCGATCCTTCTACATGGATAGATAGGAGTTGATACGGCTCGAACTATCAAACAGATATACGGTTAGGGTGTCGACAGGAATATCTATTTTATACGTTCATATTAGGCTTCAAGGCCTATGAATAATGAAATTCACCAACAAAGGTTTGAAGCCTACGAAGCCCAATACTTTGTCGACAAGTTGATAAGTTCAATCTTCAAATGTAAATGACCTTATATACCCCGATGATAGCAGTGTTGAACGTATATCTCAACTGGAGGGGTTAATTTTAAATACTCAAAACACCACCAAAATACCCACAAAATCTAAAATTAAAAAACTCCAAAAATAACCAAAACCCAAATATTTAAAATTGAAATAAATCCATCAAACACTTAAAACAAAATCCATTCACCCTCCGCAATAGTTTGCCGAGGTGGATAAATTGAAAAATTCTTCAGGTCACAAAGAGCTAATGTCTGATCGAGAATATCACTAGGATTCATTCTCAAACAATCTCTTACCAGTAACCTTTGACTAAGTAGACCAGGGACCATGATGGCCCGGGACGACGGAACTATGGGATCTTGATCGGGTCCATTATCCATTCCTCCATCATCTGCTTTAAGTATAAGATAGTGAAATTTCTATTTTAAATAATCAATCTCACATCCCTTAAACCCATGCTACTTCTATATGCCAGATAACATGTATTTCTACATATCTGATTGACGACTAGCCTTAATCGAAAACTCTCTCGTTATCGGGAGGGGTAATTAACTGTAGGGGCTTGCGTCTATAGGAAACCATAACTCAGATCATAAATTCCTCGCAATATGAGAGCGAAATCTCTAGGTAGTGTATTATCTACAATCCCAATCTGCCTTGTCAAAATTTACTCTGGAACTTAATCCGTTAAAACTCCCTCGAAAAGGACCGGGGAGGCTGAGGCCGAATTTTCAGAGCCTACAAATCAAAATCCAAAAATTTTGATGGCAGCCAAGAAGGTAGATGCATTGGAAGAGCGATTTGAAGGAGAGATGAGCCAAATAAAAGCCACGATGGAGGATCGAATTTCATCTGTAGAAGACAAGGTTTTGTCCGTGGAAGACAAAGTTTTCGATCTTCATTTGATGGTGAAGAGGTTATTGGAAAATCAAATCCAAAGGGCGGCATCGGAGGCGAAGGAACCGATGGGAAGAACTATGAATTCTGATTTTCGTAGGAGGGAAAACAATGTTGAAATCATTGAGGTGAAAGGGGAAAGGTGGGGAGAGAGACATGGAAATAGGGAGCAAGGAGTAAAGGGTGCTATTTGGGAGAGAAAGGAGGGAAACTATGATGGGAGGGGTGTTGATTTTGGAGAAAGGCGGGAAGAAAGCGAAGAGGGGTTTGAAGATGAGCATGTAAGGGAGGATCGAGAGACATAGGGAGAGCAAAGCACTTGGGAAAGGGGAAAATATGGAGGAATACAGGGAAATGGGGGAGAGCCAAAGGTGAGGAAGCTGAAGATGTCAATTTTTGAAGGGGAGGATGCTTATGGATGGATCTACAAGGTGGAGAGGTACTTCACCATCAATGGGTTGATGAATGAGGATAAACTGACAGCAACAGACCTATATTTAGAAGGGAAGGCATTGTCATGGTTCCAGTGGAGGGACCAAAGGAGACCTATACAGAGCTGGAGAGCATTTAAGAACTGTTCATTAGAATGTTTCCAAACCGACGGGAGAGGAGACTTCTATAAGCAGTTTTTAGCACTGGTGCAGGACGGATCAGTGGCAGACTATCGGGAGCAGTTCGAGCACTTAGCCAATCGGGTGGAGCGATTGTTAGAGACTGCATTGGAGGGAAACTTCATGAAGGGGCTCTAGGCAGAAATCAGAGCGGTAGTGAAAGTCATGATGCCTCGTGACTTGGGAGAGGCCATGAAGCTGGCACAGCTGGTCTAGAGATGCGAGCCAGGAGTAGTAGCTCAGGAGGCACTTAAAGGATGACGACCACCCACTTAGCACCCAAGGGTTCTGTAATAGGAGGATTTCGTGAGACCATCAGGGAGAAGACAATAGGAGGGAGCGTGGGAAATTTCAGGAGGCTGACAGAGAAGGATATACGGGAGAATAGGGCAAAGGGGTTGTGTTTCAGGTGTGATGAGAAGTATACCCCAGGGTATAGGTGTAGGGACCGAACTCTTTAGGTTTTCACCGTCTGTGATGATGAGGAAACTAAGGGAGGCAAGGGAGAAATAGAGGAGGAGATAGAGGAGAAGATGAATCTGGACCTGACAGAGGTTTCCCTGAACTCGGTGGTAGGATTCACCTCCAATCATACCATGAAGGTGAAAGGGGAGATAGGGGACAAGGAGGTGGTGGTTCTGATTGACAGTGGGGTTACCCACAATTTCATTTCCACTCAGGTCGTCGACTAATTAGGAGTAAAATTGGTGGACACTGGTTGTTATGGGGTGATGATGGGTACATGAAAGGTAGAGAAAGGCCAGGAGATTTGTAGAGGAGTGGTGTTGACCATCCAAGCGATTCAAGTGAGGGAGGAATTTCTCCTACTGGAGTTAGGAAATATAGATGTCATCTTGGGGATGAAGTAGCTGCAGACCTTGGGAGACACCAAGGTCAATTGGGGAGCACTCACAATGGAGCTGAGGGTGGATGGAAGAAAGGTGGTGATCAGTGGAGATGCAGGGCTATCCAAAGCCATGGTGTCACTCAAAACCATGGTGAGAAATATCCAAGAGGTGGGGGAAGGCTATTTGGTGGAGCTGCACATATTGGAAGGAGGTTGTTTGGAGGAGGGATGGGACATACCCTTCTCCATACAGCCGTTGATCCAGCAATTCCAGGTTTTTCAGCGGCCTCAGGGATTGCCTCCACCAAGGGAGCAGGAGCATACAATCACCTTGAGGGAATGTGTATCACCTATCAGCGTCAGACATTATCGCTATCCTCAATTTCAGAAGGATGCGATTGAGAAGTTGATTAGAGAAATACTAGAGGCGGGGATTGTCAAGCCCAGTGTTAGTCCTTTTTTCAGTCCAGTATTACTAGTTAAGAAAAAGGATGACAGCTGGAGCTTTTGTGTGGACTACCGGGCGGTGAACAAGGAGACTGTGCCAGATAAGTTTTCTATACCAGTGATTGATGAACTTTTGGATGAGTTAAGTAGGGCAGTGATCTTCACCAAGATAGATCTGAAGTTAGGATATCATCAAATCAGAATGAAGTAGGATGTGCCCAAGACTGCTTTCATAATTGATGAGGGGCATTATGAGTTCCTGGTAATGCTCTTTGCCCTCGCTAACGCCCCTGCCACATTCTAGTCTCTCATGAACAAGGTCTTTAGACCTTACCTCAGGCGATTTATCTTGGTGTTCTTTAACGATATCCTAGTGTACAACAGAACAGAGGAGGAGCATTGGGAGCACTTGAGGAGGGTGCTAGAGGTGTTGCAAGAGCATCAGCTAAGAGCCAACTTGAGGAAGTGTTGTTTTGGCCAGACTAGTATGGAATATTTGGGCTATATTGTATCCAAAGAGGTGGCCGCAGCAGATCAGTCAAAATTGAGGCTATATTGAGATGGCCATTACTTAAGAATTCGAAGGAGCTGAGAGGATTCTTAGGGCTGACAGGATACTACAGGAGGTTCGTGAAAGGGTACAGCACCATAGCATGGCCACTAATAGAATAATTGAAGAAGGATGGATTTCTATGGGGGAGGCAGCCACAACAGCTTTTGAGAGTCTGAAGAAGGTTATGATGACTATACCAGTCTTAGCACTACCGAACATCACCCAGGTGTTCATAGTAGAGACAAATGCTTCAGGATATGGGTTGGGGGTAGTCTCATGCAAAATCATCGACCCATTGCCTATTTCAGCCAAATGCTGACAGCTAGGGCCAGGCTGAAGTCAGTTTATGAGCGGGAGTTGATGGCCATTGTAATAACTATCCAGAAATGGCGGTCCTATCTATTAGGTAGGCATTTTAATGTCAGGACAGACCAGTGGAGCTTGAAATACTTGTTGGAGCAACGAATGGTGACAGAAGAATATCAGAGGTGGCTATCGAAGCTGCTAGGTTATGATTTTGAGATCCAATACATGCTAGGAGTGGAGAATAAGGCGACAGATGCATTGTCTAGATGTATGAGAGAGTTGCAGGTGACAGCATTGTCAATCCCATTGATATTATATTGGGAAGCCATCAAGGAGGAGAGTGCTCGAGATGAGGAGTTAGGGAAGATCAAGGCTGATTTACTGAGGGAGGAGAGTAGCCATCCGGGGTATTCTTTGGTGGGGGAGAGACTTCTGTACCAGGGGAGGTTTGTGATGCCTCGGACATCAGTCCACATTCCTCACTTGCTCCAGGAGTTCCATGGGAGCGCTGTTGGGGGACATTCAGGGTTGCAGAAGACCTATAGGAGACTAGTTTCAGAGGTATATTGGAAGGGGATGCATAAGGATGTAGAGGAGATGGTCGCCAGGTGTGAGGTCTATCAGAGGAACAAGTATATGGCGATGTCTCTAGGATGATTATTATAGCCACTTGTTTTACCAGGTCAGGTATGGGAGGAGGTGTCTATGGATTTCATAAATGAGCTACCCATATCAGAGAGCTTCACAGTGATACTAGTGGTAGTGGACCTCTTGAGCAAATATGCTCATTTCATTCCTCTACGACATCCATACACTGCAGTGACAGTGGCCTCAGCCTTCATCAGAGAGGTGGTCAGACTGCATGGAGTACCAGAGGCTATAGTATCTGACATGGATAAGGTGTTTCTCAGTCATTTTTGGAGGGAGTTGTTTAGACTACAGGGGACAGTATTGAAGAAGACCATTGTCTATCACCCACAGATGGATGGCCAAACATAAGTGGTCAATAGGAGTTTGGAAACTTACTTAAGATGCTTTGTGTCAGAGACACACAAGTTATGGGCCAGATGACTAGCATGGGCTGAGTATTGGTACACCTCTTTTCAATCTGCTTCTCAGATGACTCCATTTAAGGTGTTTTACGTAAGGGATCCACCTCACTTAGTGCACTATGGACATAGCAACACTCCAGTTTCTTCAGTGGAGGAGTACTTGGAGGAGAGGAATATGATATTGGAAGAGTTGAAGAGGCATTTGCTGAGAGCTCAACAGATTATGAAGAAGCAGGCAGATGGGCATATGAAGGACATCCAGTTTGTGGCAGGGGAAATGTTGTTCTTAAAGCTCCGACCTTACATACAAAGATCAGTAGCCAATAGGAGAAATGAGCTGCTTGCCCCAAGATACTTTGGGCCATATGAGATATTGGAGAGGATTGGAGCTATCACTTATCGGCTGAAAATACCTCCAACGGCGACGATACACCTGATATTCCATGTATCTCAGTTGAGGAGGGCAATTGGAGATTCTGCAGCAAGCTCTGAGTTACCAGCGACACTAACTGAGGATTTAGAGGTGATGTTGGAACCCTTGGAGCTGATGGGGGTTCGCCAGGGAGAAGATGGGGCTAAGGAAGTGTTGATCAAGTGGAAGAACCTCCCGGACTACGACGCCACATGTGAGCCATATGAGAGGGTGAAGTATTAGTTTTCTTTTTTTCACCTTGAGGACAAGGTGATTCTTTGGGAGAGCTATAGTGTTAGATCGGCCCCTAGTGGATTGGTCCAACCGGCCCCTTCTATGGGGGCCGATTCACATCTATAGCAGGAGGTCCACTTGATTTCAAAATCAAAATTGGAGCCAAAGGTGGGGGCGGCAAGGGCCTTTAGGTCTTTTTGTTTTATTGTTTTAATTGTATGCCTTAAGTATGGGAGGGAGATTAGGGTTAGGGTTATGTTTGATTATTATGTTATTGTGAGAGTTCTTATTGGTGTCTTGGGTTCTAGATTCATCTAGAGATTAGGAGAGACGATCCTTCTCTCAAATAGATGATCAATTGTATCGTTGTTTTGTTGTTTCCGTTAGTTCTCTCTTTTGCAATCCAATTACAATTTGGAGAGTTTTCCACCAGATTTTTTGTGTTTCTCTTGCTGTTTTCCCTATTCTTGTTAGAGTTTACATGGAATATTCAAGTATTTCCTATCATTTTTGTTTGAGTACATCTAAAATTGAATACATGGAGGGTAATTTTAGTAGTAATAGATGAAAGTCAAGTGTATGCTTTGATATCACTTGAAAGATCGAGATGCACCAAGAGTTCTAATATTTATTGATTTTTCATATTTCTTACAATAATAACTTAACTAGTCAAATGCGGAAGCTGATGATTTGTTATATAAAGATGGTGATTATTCTCTAATTATCACAATAAAATAATGTTCTCAGATTTTCACCAAGCAGTTATAATAGAAAATAAGATGCATGAAAATAAAGTGCGAAAAATAAAATCAGAAAGAGCACATCAGATTTATAGTGGTTCGGTCAAACTATGACCTACGTCCACTCCCCGGAGCCTCTTCTTCGGGTATTGCACTATCATTATAGTGTCTCTCATTTAGCCCCCTCAGCTAGGCGGAGAAGCCCTTACAAACTCACTTCCACCAACCCGGTGCGGCAGAGGACCGTACTCCTTTCACAGGCAGAGAACCTTGACTTCTTTTCACCCTCCTGGTGAGGCAGAGGACCTGAACTCCTTTTCACCCTCCTAGTGAGGCAGAGGACCTTGAATCACTTTCACCTTCCTCGGTGCGACGGAGTAGCTGGGTCTTTTGACACCAAAGAGGTCTTCTTCTTCCCAAAGCTTCCCTCAAGACAAACCTTATCTCTTGGAGGAACTCAGGTGCAAGTTCGCCGGAGCAACCGTGTGAAAACCCCCTCTCACACTCCCTTGAACCCCACAAGGATCTTCTCCCTCTCTTACAAACTCCACCCTTTCTCTCCCTAGCCCAAAGCTCTCTCTTCAAGCTTTCTTTAGAAGAAAACAACTCAATGAATGCTCAAAAAGACACCTACAAAGTCTTATGAGAAAGCTTAAATAGAGGACTTCAAAAAACCCAAAAAAATCCAATTCAGCCGTCAAAGATCGTACAGTACGATCGCAGGATCGTCCAGTACGATGTGCAGAATTTGACCTGTTAGTACTGTACGATCGCAGAATCGTACAGTACGATTAGTTCAATCGAAGTGCAGTTCGTCCAGGACGAATCCTGGGACGACCAAAATCGTCTCTGATCATCGTACAGTACGATCCAAATATCAAAATTATGCAGATTCGATTGAATAATCACAGGATTAAATTAGGCAATATTTTAAACATAGTACAGTACGATTAAGATCGTATAGTACGAGTAGAACACTTTTCAAAATCAAATTTTTGCCTAATTTAATAATCGACGGGGTTTCTAATTATACCAGATCGTCCAGTACGATGTGGTGTTCGTACTGTACGATTAGTTATATTTCAAAAAAATTATTTTCAGAAAAATAAAATATTTTAATTAATTTCTGTAACACCAGATCGTACAGTACGATCTAGATCGTACAGTACGATCTAGATCGTACAGTACGATGTACAGAAAAATTAAAATATTTAATCATTAAATTTTCTCCCATTGTGTGTGTGTGCACGGTCACCAGGCTATCATACACCTTTACAGGACTTGACTCAAGAAGTTAAAATAAATAAATAAAAATTACATTCTCTTTCAACATAACCTATTCTATCTAGTCTTGAGCCCTGAATCTTCAAAGACTGGTGCCTGTTGTACCTAAAATGTTAGTCAACACACAAATATGTATACACAACAAATACTAGGAGAAATAAAGAGCCAATCAATAATATTGTTATCATCAAAATCATAAACTCGGGAGCCCGAGTTGTAACAATAGATCTAGTGAGGGGATTGTGACTTTGGGCAATCAAGTTATTAATAAGAGTTCACATTTTAGATATCTTGGGTCTATTGTTCAGAGTGATGGTGAAATTGATGGGAATATTATTAGTAGAATTTAAGTTGGATGGTTGAAGTGGAGTAATGCATCGGGCTGGTTGTGTGATAGAAAAGTACCCCTCAAACGTAAGGAAAAATTCTATAAGATGGTGGTGAAATATGTAATTCCTTATGGCGCAGAATGTTGGCCATTAAAAGAGAAGCATAATATTAAATTAAGTGTTGTAGAGATGAGAATGCTTAGGTGGAGGAGTGGCTTTACTCTTAAGAGACATGATACGAAATAAGTATATACATGAAAAGGTTGGAGTAGCTCCAATGGCAGATAAGATTAGAGAAAGTCTCCTTAGATGTTTTGGTGTATTAAACATGTTGAACGGCGGCCTTTTGATGACCCGGTTAGGTGAGTAGATGTATTAAATTTGACTTATGTTAAGAATGATAGAGATATATCTAAAAATATTTGGTTAAAAAATATTAGAAATGACATTTCTTTATTAGATTTAAATAAGAAATTGATTCTTAATTGGACAAAATGGAGAAAAAGCATTTATGTAGCCGACCCCACATGATGGGCTAAAAGGCTTGATGTTGTTGTTGTTGTTTTTTTAGTAAAACAGCATTATGTTGTCTTTTTTGACACAAGAAAATTTGCTATAAGATCTATTCAAAAGGAGCATCGCAAACTTAGTCTCAGGAATTGGGATTTTCTTCTCAGCTAGTACTATTGTTGTCCAAGCAATTTTATAAATAGGAGGGCTTATTCTATAGTGTTGGTTTTAGTAATATTGTCTTTCCTAGCCTTCAAAGTTCTTGTCATCTTATAAGTAGGCTTCTTAACTTCAATATTATTATTTATTTAACCAGGCCTTGAGAATAGTTGCAGTAGAGTTTGTAATATTTGATGTTTAGTAGTTAATAGAGGGTTAATTTGTGAGAATAATTTGTCTAATGTCTTGTAAACCTATAAATAATGCTAATTGGGGAGTAGTAGGCATGATGAATAAGGAGTAGTAGGTTAGTTGTTCATTATGTCATGCTTCATCTAAGTATGATCGATCTTATACAAAACAAAGACAAATGAAGGCGTACATATATTTGGCTTGGGGAGAAAATTTCTTAATACAACCAAGTCTAATTGATCTCATTGCGCAGAGAGCCCAGCAAAGCACATCCACCTCAGATTTCCCATGCAAGGCACCATCAAAAGAAGTAAATTCCCATGCAAAATATGTGGTCAACCAACAACCCTAGTAGGTATTTGTTTCAAGGCACCGAGTCATGCTACTTCCTCCACTTGGTTGAACGATTGATCACCTTCTTCGTTCCTTGGTTTGATTTGAATATTTGAATTGTGTAATGCTTAAAAGATACTTATAATTGCTATAGGATCATTATTGAATGAATGGAAATTTCAAGAAATGTTCTTAGGCATTAACTTTATGCATTGCTTTTGTAACAATTTTAATTTCATTGGCTTTATTTATTTCACGAAAAATATTCCTCCTCACATTAACTTTTTTTTTCCTTTCCCTAATATGCATCATATATATGCTGGTGCTTTGACCCTTTCCCTAATATGCATCATATTTATGACGGGTGCTCTAGAAGGCATCTAAATCCTTGTCCCTAGTAATCTTAAAACTTAGGATAAGGTTTCCATTGTTTCAGGAAATTACATATAGATTCAAGTCGTCTTCTTCTTTTTGATTATTTTTCGTTACATACAAAGGTATCCTATTGTCTAATTGCATGCTTAAGTTTCAATAAGGGGATAATTATCAAATTAAATAGAATTTTTGCAATACTAAATCTATAATTGACATTTATTCTCCTTTACTCAACTAAGAGTAGTAGAAATCATGATGTTTCCATATTTGCTTCAGCCCTTGATTACATTTGATACAATTCTCTTTCATGGTTTGTTGGAATAGTAATACTGAATCAGAGCCTGAAGTGTATTGTCACACAACACTTGCTTAGCCTTATTTGCCATGCCCTTGTACTAATGAGGGACTAATAGGTCGATGTGAAATGACGTCTAGTGAAGTCTTTTTAAAAGAATGATATTGCAAGTACTTTTAAAAGAATGACTGGTAAACCGTTTGTTTAGAACCAACACCTCTATCACTCAGCTAGAAAGAATAGGAAAAAAAAAAAAGAATTTATAGTTGACTGAAATAGTTGGGATAATGATAATGCTGATGTTAATGATTACGGAGCACTTGACATTATTGAGTATCGGGTTTATCATCCGAGTTGGGAAATTAGTGTCTGGAGAATGACTTGGACTTTTTTTTTTCCTTCCTAAAGTGAGTTTCCTTAGAAAACAAATCAATAGTCACAATCCTTTTTTTCCTAGAAATTTCTTCTTATCATGTCAATTTTATGTTTTGCTTGATGAGTAGTTTCTTCTGATGTGCTTTTTATTTTATTTTCCTTTAAATCAAATGGGAAGGCAATCACAGGACCCATGACATGTGATGGAGCTCAGTGGGGAAGGCAATCACAGGACCCATGACATGTGATGGAGCTCAATGGGGAAGGCAATAGCGAGATTAAGTGTATGTAAGGAGAAGTGTTTGGGGACTAATTATGCAAGGTAAGGCATTACACGATCGACAACCTACAATAGAGCTTGTTAGGGGAGGCATCATAGAGCGATGACGTGTGAAGGAGTGGATTCACTCAAGGGACTAGCGGTGTTTTAGAATGACGAAATTCTGAACCTTGGTTGGAACTATGATCTAAATTTACCTAATTATATGCAATGCAATATAGAGATAATAACATGTGTAAATGTTCAAAACCCATGTTAAACCATTACCCTTTTCACATTTAACATTAAAGTTGCTTAAGTATGATTAATAAGCTAATTGTATTTGATATAGGATAATTTTAATTAAATATATGTAATCGGTTTTAGGCATATGATTATAAATAAGCATCATTCTAGAATTGATCTAAGAGCCTCAAAGCAAATCAACATCCAAATAGCACATATAAAAGCATCATTAAAGTATTCATACACTTACTATATTAATCTCAAAATTTCAAATAGTAAGTCAGGAATATGTTCATATATAAAATTTTGGATCTCTTAAATCTACCAACCTTCCATAGGCTAAAAAGTCAACTATTTAAAAAAATAATAATAAAAAAATCAACTAAAAAATACTCTCCATATGGTAAAATCTCATTTCAAAATAATGAAACTAATGATCTAAATTTTTTTCTTTATAAGTTATATTAATCATCAAACTTAGCATAACTTTTTTTATTGATAAACAGGTATTTTTTTCCCCATGGTTTATTAATCTCTTCTTGGCAATAAATCATCAAACTACTTGATAAAAAAATAATATATTGATTTTATTAATCTTATAATTATATAATACAAAAAATTAATATAATATTATCACGTTCCTGAGTTAAAATCATCCAATTCTCGCATGCATTCGACAAGATAGTATGCTTGGAAAGTAAGGTGCGAGATTGGAAGTAGAAGTTCTTTATTATTTTGAGTGTACTCGGTTGGAAGGTGTTGACTACTCTGGTTGAGCCGAGGAAGAAGAAGTTGGTTTTTCCAGAATTAACTTATGAAGTGGAGATAATGCTGACATGTGTGAAGAATGAAACAATGTTCGTTCAACACCATGTCACCTACTAGAATGTTTATAGAACTTTCTATGATAAGTGACTCGCTCATTTTGATGAGATGGAGTCTTTGTCTGATTTTAATTTTGTATATATCCTTGTAGGGAAGGTTGTGAGTTGAAATTTTCCCGTGGACCTAGCTTCTCTGAAGAAAACTATATTAGCAGTGATGAGGCCAAAGGAAAAGCCTTCTTCGATCAGTCCTAAAGTGCATCGGGAGGTCCGCTCAAAGAAGTTTAAGGATGCCGATATAGGGATGAGTTCTGTGATGCCGGTAGAGAAGAGACCGTGGGCTCTTGAGGGCCAGAGATGTCCTTTCCCTTGTGTGAGGGTAAAAGATATTATGAAACCTTCTAGCAGGGAGGAAGTGCTTGCTACGCTGATAGACAGAGGTGATGAGATTGTTGCTCCAAGTAAAGGGAAAGAGCCTGCCAAGTGCCCCGAAGACTTGGAGGGGTCAAGGAGCTACACACCATCAGACAATGATGACATCTTACACTCTAGTGAGAAGGACTGTTATGGGAGTGCTAACAAAGGTCATGATATGATATTTAGTTGGTGCTTCTAGAATGTAAATCTTCTTTATAATGCTAAGCTGTAGAGGCTCATATCAGAATTTAGCCCAAACAGTTTGGCCTACTTGGCCATGAAATTGCTAGCTGATTCTTGGTAGAAGGTTTTTCTTTTAGGAAGGCATCATCTCAGGTTGATTGCTAGTGCTAAATGCTGGATGATATGAGGAAGCTCGTCTAAGAGAGGAAGGGTTATCTAGAGATAATGTTAGCTAAATTTGATGGAGGAGGAGATTGCCTAACTGAAGGATCATCGTTAATTTGAATTGGACTCGAAAAAGGATGTTGCGACGTCGATCGTAGAGGCCAAAGATTACACCAAGGAGATTGTTGCTAATTTCGTTGCAGTTATAAAGGCCAATGAATAAGCTGAGGCAATTGTTGCGGAGTTGATTAGGAAATTTGATGAGGTCCTCCATGTTATTCATGTCAACTTTAAACATTTACTTAGTGACCGATATTTTGATGGGGTCACTAATTGTATTTGATGACTGGTTGCCATAGGCTAGCTCCATCCTAGATTCTGAAAGTTCAATGGATGGTTGTGAAACTAATTGAACTATGAAATGACACAAAAAGAGGGGGGTGAAGTATTATTTTTAAATTTTTTTTTCAAAACTTTTAAATAAAATAGCAATCTCAGTTTTAAAGTGGAAGCAAAAATTATAACTCAAAATAAACATAAAATATTTTTGGTTTTTTTTATTTATAAAAAAATAAATAATACTTTTTGTTCTTTTCACTTTATATTTTTTTTTCAAAAATAAGAATCAATCGAAACTTACCAGGATAATTTTTGTGTCACAATAATAATCAAAGCTATACAAAATTACAGAAAATAAAAGTGCAAGAAAATAAATAACAAAAACTAAAATGCAATTTGGAAAGAGAAAATGCAAACTAGATTTTTATAGTTATTCGGTCAACTTAACCTACGTCCATTTCCTGAAGTCCTTCTCTTCAGATATTGTACGAAATATTTAGTGACTCTCCTTCAGCCCCCACGGCTAGGCAGAGAAGGCCTTATAAAATCACTTCCACCTTCTCAGTGCGGCTGAGAACTAAAATCACTTTCACCCTCCTCGTGAGGCGGAGTAGCTCAAATCACTTTCACTCTCCTAATGAGATCGAGTAGTCTAAATCATTTTCACCATCTTTGTGAGGTGGAGTAGCCCAAATTACTTCCATCCTCCTTGTGAGGCAGAGTAGCTCAAATCACTTTCACCCTCCCAGTGAGGTAGAGTTGCCTGAATTACTTTCACCTATAAATGCGATAGAGTAGTCGGTGGCCCTTTGACACCAAATGGGTCTTCCCAGAGCTTCCCTTAAGATGAACCTTGACACATGAAGGAACTTAGATAGAAGTTGGTCAAAGCAGCCATGTGAAACTCCCTCTCATACTCCCTTGAACCCACAAGCATCTTCTTCCTTTCTCATAATTTCACCGTTACTCTCCCTTGCTCAAATACATCTATTCAGACTCTCTCTTACAAAAGACTCAACCGTTAGACTGTCAAAGACATCTAAAAAGTTTATTAAGAAAGCTTAAATATCAGGCTTCTGAAAACCCTAATATTTCAATTCTACCATCTCTGTTCGTATAGTACGATGTATGGATCATATCATACGATTAGTTCAACTTTGCCCTGATAGTACTGTATAATGAATAGTAGTCCAATACAATTAATACAAATTCTTTATGTATCATATCGTACAAATAGATGAGCGTATAATATGATTAGTTTAATCAAATAGTAGTTCATACAAGATAAACCCTAGGATGACCAAATATCATCTATATTGATCATCTTATACGATCAAGTTCATATAATACGAATAATTTAATTGAATCATAGTTCATATAGGATGAATCTTGGGATGACCAAATATTTTCTATGTTGATTGTCCCATATGATCCATATCATATCATAAGAACTTAAATCTTATTTAATTCAAATTCGATTAATTAATCCTAAGGATTAGATTATGCAAGATTTTAAATCATCATACAATATGATTTAGATTATATAGTACGAATAAATTAAAATTTTAAAATTTAAAATATTGCCTAATTTAAATGGTGTTGGGGATTCTTGAATATAATTGATCGCATTATATGATTTTATTCATATAATACAATTAGTTCATTTTAATTTCAAGTTTTATTTCACTTAATTAAACATTTTACTTAATTTTTTATCGTTCATATCGTCCAGCATGATCTTCAAAAAATTAAAATATTTAATTTCACTCCCCCTATATGTGTGTACAGTTGCTAAGTTAACATACACCTTTTAACATACATTGATACAAGAAAAATAAAATTATAAACTTTTTTTAAACAAATCTATCCTATGCAACCTATTCTTGAGCTCGAAATCTCTAACGATGGTTGGTATATGCTGAACTTGAAATGTTAGTAGTACACATAGAAAGCACACACAGTATATAAAGTAGGTGAAGCTAAATAAACATCCAATAATATTTATTATCATCAAAATATAGGGGCGGACTCCTAGATTGCAACAGATTCATGGATTTTCCTATTACTTCAGAGAATTTTTTGATAGTGATAGTGAAAAAGATAGTGATGGTACGAATACTATTAATAAATAAGTTTCCTTAGCCTTGATTTTATTATTCTGCTATACTTTTGATTGAATAAACATAAAGGGTTTCTTCTATTTCTTGGTTGCTTTTCATACATTCTCATACCTGAGTGGTGATGCTAGCTAGTTTTGGTATACTAATCATAAGCTTTTGTGAAGAACTTCGACTTTAAACTTTCTATTTTATTTTTCAATACAAGTTGACCCTCTTGACTCAATGGTGAGGGGGTTTATTACTTGTGTGCAAAGACACTTGTGATGGAACATGCCTCACACCAGATTCTTGGTCTTCACGAGGGTAACCATCAAGACTCATCGGCTGAGGGGACTCGTGCTTTGCCCTTATTACAGAGCTTATCATGCTAAAGGGAGAGGGAGCCACCTATCAGGGTTGTTCGATGCCATCGTCTATTGTCTGAAACTTTACAAACTAAAAGGGAAATCACACGCTACTTTTTGTGGAGCTTGTTTAAAAAAGGAGGGGGCATCCCCTATAATGGCTAATGGTATAATGCTTGTAGTCGCCTATAGTGCTGAGGCACTTAAGACTCACCTTTGTTGGGGGCTCACACACTACTCATTATAAAGCTTATCAGAATGAGGGAGAGTCAGCCAACTATGGCTTAGGCATTTCTCTTTTGATGGTGTGACCCTTATTTTTCTAGAGCAATGTCTATTCTGTTTGTACAGAACAATAAATATTTTGGGAGGTAAAATAAGCTACATTATGGTTATATGAGGTGCATTTATTCTAATTTATCTTTTTGATGTCCTTTCTATTTAATGAGCTATTATTTCCATTTATGGCTTTCGACACGGTGCTTCATGGTTGTTTGCATATAAATAGGGTGTGTGGCTCCTTTGGAATGTGAATAGACTTGCATGTCGGTAGCATCTATTGAGATGGAAGTAATCCCTGAGCTTGCTTATTGAAGGCGAGCATACCTTTCGGCTAGTGTGGCAATGAGCTTTCATCAATTTTGGGGTGCTTCTTCTTATAGCATATGGGGAAAAATAAGGAGAAAGGAGATGTGTATTTCTTCTAAATATTAGCCTTTCAATGTAAATAAAATTTTTAAATAGGGGTGAATTATAGTTCCAATTTTGGGAGAGTGAAAGGATGGATGGCAAGGGTGCTGCAAGATAATGGCCTACAAACTGCTTCATCTTTCCTTTTATCCTCCCATTGCTCCTTCAAGGCATTTAACATCAGTTGAAGCAGGTCTGAGATCAAACCCTAGTTGATTTTTTTGCTAAGAAGGTTGAGGGGTCGATTTTCTTACTCAGGTGAGTCGGGGAAGGTCATTATTTTCCCTTGAGTTTCCTGATGGACCAGTGTACTTATTTGTAGGTTGGAGAGCTACATGCAAGTGTCCTAATATGTTCCTAGTGAAGTATTCCCTATAGGAGAGGTGACATGTGATAAGTAGGGTGAAATAGGGGTTGAGGCTTCTCATCCTATTCTACTCAACTTGTTAGATCTACTTTTTTCGGCATGGTTAGTTTCACCTGGAAACACATTGAGCCCTTTGGTTGAATGCAAGTGTAAATTTTAATAAAAGATATGAAATAAAGGTTATTTTTATTACCTCTATTCATTATTACCATTCTATTGAGATGCTTAACTAAAAAATGTGTGTGTTTGGATGCTTGTTCTTACTTGATGTTTGTAAACAACTTTACAAATTTCGCTCAAGGGCTAGTTAATGAAACTCTATTCCAGCAAGAGAAGTGAGTATGTTTATATGTGTTCATATTCATAATGAAAGGTGTTACGCCTTTGCTCAAGTTCCCCGAACATAGAGCCATTAATATATGAGTAGATACTTTTCTTTTTCTTTCATTTTTGATCTTAGGTAAGCTTGTTTGGAGATAACTTATTTTTTTTAAGGATTTGAAATGTAGCCCACCACTAATCACTCGATAGTTAATAAGTAGTGGACCTTGCTAGAAAGATGGTTTTCCTTCATGCAGGGGGCTTTGGCACGGCACAGATCTTGAGTGCCTGGGGGCCTTGGCTTATTGTAGGGAATAGTTCAATCTTTTCTTTCATCTTGAAATGGAGGGGGGATCAAATGCCCGCACTTCTCAAGTGATTGTACTTGATTATTGCATAGTTAAGGTACTATAGTTTGACATGTTTCCCCTTAAAAAGGTCTCTGAAGTGTGGGAAAATTTATTTGGTGGTTGTTTTTTAGGGTTTGAAATGTAGCCTATCATTAGTCACTCGATAGGGAATAGGTAGTGGATCATGCTAGAAAGATGATTTTCTTTCACGCTGGAGGATGCTGCACATGCGTAGGTCTTGAGTGCATGGAGGCCTTGACTCACCATAGGGAGTAGTCCAATCTTTTCTTTCAGAAACCTGGAGGGGAACTCAAATGCCCACACTACTCATTTGCTTCCTCTTGATTATTATATAGTCATGGTACTATGGTTTGATAGATTTCCCCTTAAAGGGTCTTAGAGTGTGGGAGAACAAGTTGGAGGTTATTTTTAAAGTTTTACAAAGTAGCTTACCACTATTCACTCATCAAGAATAAGGAGTGAATCTCCCTAGAAAGATGACTTTCCTTCATGTTGGGGGCTCTAGCACCCTAGCAGGTTTTGAGTGCTTGGGGCCTCAGCTTACCACAGGGAGTAATTCAATCATTTCTTTTAGCTTAAACCTAGAGGGGCACTTAAAAGTCTTCATTACTCAGGTTATCATGCTTGATTATTATATAGTCAAGCTACCATGGTTTGACAACCTAAAAGTCCTCCTGAGGAGTTTCCAATACACTGTCTAAGAATTCAGTCTAGGTGTCCTGAGTTCCCAATCATCTTGAAGCGGTAGTTTTATCATGATTGTGTTTGTTTTATATTTTCATATTATAGGAGATTTTTTTTATGTATAGTAAAGAAAAGTAGTTCTTAATAAGGATTAAAATAAGAATATAGAGTTAGTAAAGAAAGTTAATTCCTTTATGGATAAAGTAGCTTTAGGTAATTGGCACTCTATGTACTAGGTATTTCTTTTTTCTGTTATAGGTCTGTAGTAAGTAGGCTCCTGGGCCAACTTTTCTTTTAATGATGTAAGTGCCTTCCTAAGTACTCGCTAGTTTGCTGAGCATAGAATGATGAGCGACTATGTCTAGTTTTTCAAGATGAGGTCTTCATGTTGGAAATTTTTCTTTTTGACATGTGAATCATAATATCTGGAATTTCTTCTTTTTAATTCTTCTTATCAAAGTATGGCTTGCACTTTGAATTATTCCAATAAGTCAGCGGCCATTTGTAGACCTTCTCAATTAGCTATTTACCATTCACCGAACTCGATATCCTGATTATGGGTAGCGGATAATACTTGTTGGCTTTGCAAGTTGAGTTTTATTAGGAGTATAACCTTAATGCCATATAAGAGTGAGAAAGAGGTGTACTCGATTGCAATTGATGGGGTTGTTCTAAGTGCCTATACTATCGAGGGAAGTCATTTTGCCCCCATTTCTCCTTGCATCTTTGACTTTTTTTTTTAGGAGGTTGAGTATGAGATTATTGTCAGCTTCGATCTGACTGTTAGTCCGAGGATGGTGAATGGAGGCAAATTTGACGTGAATTCCTTGAATGCTATAGAATTCTTTAAGACATTTATTAGTGAATTATGGCTCATTATCAGTTATAATGGTAAAAGGGACTCTGTATCAGTAGATGATATCTGTCCAGATGAAATTTAGAATCACGGTAGAAGTTTTTTAGGCAAGTGCTTTGGCTTTTATCCACTTAATGAAGTAGTCGATTATGGCTAGGATGAACCTTCTTTACCCTATCGATCATGGAAATGGACCTAGCAGGTCTATTCCCCACATGATGAAAGGCTAGGGGATTATAATCTAGTAAAGCTTATGAGAAGGTTATAACTATATTGGATCAAACTTCTGGCATTGTATGCACCTTCTGAATTTTTTTTTTTGCATCTTTTCTTAGGTTTGTCCAAACAATAACCTTATATAAGGATTCTATTGGTGACTGTACGACCTCTTGAGTGGCTATCGCATTCACCTAAATGGATTTCAATCAGCAATGCTTCTTTTTTATCTTCTTATATGCACTTGAGGTTAAGCGAGGAAGCAAATATTCTGAATAGGTTATCACTGAGTAGTAGGTAGTTCGCTACTTTGATCTTGAATTGCCTAGGATCACTGACCTCAGTGTTGATTTATTTGATTTTTAAGTACTCAATGTAAGGGTCAACCCAACATACAAAACATATAGTTGGATGATCTATCTCTATTTAGATCACTTCTTCTTTTTTTATGGCAGATGTGGAAACTCATAGAATAGGCTAGTCATTGATGCTTCCTTGTTTAGAGAGAGGGTTGGCAAGTTGGTTCTGGTTCCTAGGAATTTGGGAAATTTTGAAGTCTTCATGTCAACCAATTTCTGCTTTGACTTTGAATAAGTACTTTATGAGTAGCTCATCTTTGAATTCATATTTTCCATTAATTTGAGTCACCATTAGTTGTGAGTCTGAGTATATTACAAGCTGAGTGATGCCTATTACAGAGGTAAATAACAGGTTAGTGAATAAAGTTTCATACTTGGCCTTGTTGTTGTGACCTTGAATTCGAACTTTGTGGCTTGGTTGACAATGGTTCTTATGGGGCTTTTGAGGATTATGCCTACACCAACTTCTTACTCTGGTTGGTGCAGTCTATGAGAATGTTGGGGAATGGCTAGGCTTTGATGGCCATTCTTGGTGTATAGGCGATTGAGAATTCATTGAGATATATGGATTATTTAAGTAACTAACCTAAATGATTGTGTTTGGAGAGAACTACCTTGAGAGGATGATCTATTACTACCTGGACAGAATGGACTGGGAAGTAGGGTTTTAGACTTTTGACTAAGTTGATAAGTGCCCATACAAGTTTCTCCATGATAGGGTACCTTTCTTCCATGCTTCAGAGCATTTCACTTACGTAGTAGATGGGCCATTGCTTCTTCCCTTCTTCTCTGACTAGCACAGAGCCGATTGCATCTTCATCGACTCTGAGGTATAATGATAAGGTTTCGACTGGTTGAGGGCTTTAAAAAAGAGGCCGCGGGTGAGGAGGATCTTTAGTTGCTGAAAGACAACTTCATAATCTTCTCCCCAAGAGAATTTCTTCTTATTTTTGAGGATTTGAAAAAAGGGGGAACATCTCTCTCTAAGTTGATAGATGAAGCAATTAAGTCTGATGATTCACCCAATGAGTTGCTGGACTTCCTTGGTGGTTTTAGGTGTTTTTATCTCCAATATGCGGATAATTATGTTATCCTAATAGATTCACTTTATATTTTTATAATCAAATCTACATAGTTAACAACATACCACCCCAAAAGATCAGCTGGTGTTTCATTATCATTTTGAAAATAGAAATAGATTTTTTTTTCATAATCAAACTCAGTATAGAATATACTATTCATCTGAAGAGATAAAATGATATTCACCTATCATTTAAAAAATGAATTAATCAAGGAAAAAAGAAATATTTAAGTGTACATATTTTTCCTCTACTTTAGTGAGTAAAAGCATTATTTATTTTTTACTGGGTTCTAGATTCCCTATAGAGGCAAGACCCTATAGTTAATTACATACCTAGATGAATCTTGAGAAAACTCTTAATTAAAGTGGTGACTCGACTTCTTTAGATTTATAAAGCTTTAGGTCAAGGATTTGAATTTCAACCTACCAACTTGGAAAGGTTTAAAACATTGAACATTTATCTACAGAGTCAATCGATGAAAGGTAGAGAGTGATTGAGATTCTGAAAAATAAAAAATACTCTAACCTTTTTTAAGATTGGGATTAACTAGTTTAGATCAGGATTGAATTTAGGGTTTAAGTTGATAGTTTATTAGAAGATTGGATAACCCTCCTAGGGGAGTGCCAGAAGCATATGCAAATTTGGACTTACGTCTACCAAGAGTGGGAAGCTAGCTAATCACCTAAGCGTGTTTTATAAAACCATGACTTTTAGGTCTGATATATGCAAGGTAGATTGCTCTTGTTTGGACTAGAATTAATGATTTAAGTTTAGACTTTAAATCAAAATTTTTGAAGATGTTAGCGGTTCAAGTGCACCTAACTAATGAAATTTGAAATAATTTTACCCTACACTCAAAATCTTTTAAAAGCTACTAATGCACACTAGAATGATCAATTTTCTAAGAAAAAATTTATAGCATAACAACCTTATACCAACAGGAATTGTAGACTCACTCTTGTCGCTTAGGTTGTCGTTTACTTATCGTAGGCTTGTGTGCATTGGTTTTTTGTATGTAGCAGAAACTTAAAATGCATGTCATGAATGAAATTTATAGGTAAAAGAGTTGGTGTGTAAAAGTATAAAAAATCCACAACATCCTAGAAGCCTAACATGAATGTCTAGGCAAAAGTACATCCAACATCAAGAAACCTAGGAAAAACATGCAATTTCTAATCACAATCATTTATAATCTATGAATGTATATGAATGAATGTATAAGTGTAAAAGTGAAGCACAACCCAAGGTATGTATAAAAAGTATAGGTAAAAAAGCCTTTTGTCTGATTTTTTTCTCTCTAGCTTTGGTTCTTGTGAGAGAAGCTCTGGGGTATGGTGGGGGGTGACCATCAGTCACCATCTCGCCACCGCGGTCGAAGCGGCGGAGGAAGGAGTTCGGATGGTGGGAGTGGGTCGGAGGAGGATACTGGTCGTGATGCATGCTTTCGGGGTGGGGGGCTTCTGGTGAGAAGCGATTCTAGATTGGAGGTTCTGGGAATGTTCAGGTTGCTGATCAGACAATTGTTTCACCGTGTTCGTCGGTGGAGGTGATGTATGTGGAGCATATTAGTGTGAATTTCGTTCCTCTTGAGGAAAGGGGTATGAAGGATGTTGAGATGGAGAGATCTATGAAGACAGATCTTAATCGGTCGGGATTTATGATGAATCAAGACCTTATTGGTGATCACAATGGCTTGGAGGTGCAGGATCTGCCTAGAATCAAGATTCTAGATGGGAGATAGGAGAACCAGGGCAGGAATCTTCACCAAGATTTTTTGGCAGGAAATGGTATTTTGAATTTTTCTTTGAATTAGAAGAGGCGGGAAGTTGATCAGATGGTGATTTCGGGTAGATTGAAGCCTGAGGAGAAGAGGGACGATAGGGAAGGGGGCTTTGATCGGGCCAAGGATAGGGATAAGGGTAAAAGGGTGGAAGGGTTTGTGAGCAAATCTTCTTGATTCCCTTATTTACAGGAAACAGTTGAGGGTTCCAAGAAGAGCTTTAGGGTAAGGTTGGTTCCTGAAGTGGATAGGATCGGTAGAGGAGGATTGTAAAATCTTGGGGAAGTCAATAGGGCGTGGGGAAAGCTTAGGCATGTCCCATTGAGTTTAAATGAAGATATGAAAGATTTCATCTGATATGATGGTCTTGTCTCTCTAAACCTGGATAGAGCCAGGGCTAATATGGAGAAGTTGGGGAAAGCATTAGTGGGTAGGCTGCTTGGCAGATGACTACCATTTTAAGTAGTGCAGAAAGAGATAGAAAGGAAATGGGGTCACCTTGGTATGTCTCATATTACACTAATGGGAATGGATTGTTGATTTGCTGGTTTGAAACAGAGGAGGCTCGAAATAATGTGCTGATCAGAGGGCCCTGTTTCGTGGCTGGCCAAATTATTGGGGTGGACAGATGGACTCTGGGTTTTTCCAGGAATTCCTTGAATGGGTTCTCTTCTATGATGTGGTTAAGATTTCTGAATCTACTGTTAGAATACTGGGATCATGATAATCTGGCCAAGATGGCTGCTTTGGTTGCAGAACCCTTGCTGATGGATGCTAATATGAGCTCAGGGGGGAGATGTTCCTATGCCAGAGTTTGTGTTAGAATTGATTTGTGTAAAAGGCTACTTAAAGGAATTTGGGCACAAGGCTTTAGAGGGAGATTCTTCCAACCTATTGAATATGAAGGAATTCCGGTTATTTGTAATGCTTGTGGAAAAATTAGTCATAGAGAGGGGGTTTGCAGGGAGCTAGGCAGAAATGCTACAGATGTTGGGACTAATGTAGATGGTGTGGTAGGGAGAAAGGAGGCGAATACTGTTAGGGATAGCCTTAGGAAGAATGGAAATGTTGTTATGCAGGATTGTTGTATAATCCAAGGAGAAATGCTTGATAAGTTGGATAATGAAATTGGGAGCTGGATGGTGGTCACGAGAACAAAAGGAAGAAATAACAAACAGGGGAAGGCCATTAAAGATGGAGTTGGTAGTCCTATTTGGAGGGAAATTCCTAAGGTTAATTTGGAAAAGACAGATGAGAATAAGGGCAATTTTGTTGATGATTCTGATAGGAAGGTTGATGACCAACTGGTGGCTGATGCCCCTCTGGTTGATATGAAGGGAAGACAAGCTGATCATTTGGAAACAAAGTTCATTGATATAAAGAATAGGAGGAAGGTTATTAATAGTAAGTCTTCTACTCTTAAACCTACTTCTAAGGCATTGACTACTTCGGGTAGTAGGTTTTGGCAAAATAGGAGGATCTTTTCTAAAGAGGAACAAGGGAGCAGTGGATAGCGTTATGTTGACTAAGGAGCTAGTTAGTAATGGTTCCTTCAATGATTTGCCCAGGCATGCTATTTTTGATAGCAAGATAAATAGAGCTGGTGTTTCTATTTTTAAGGAGAAGAAAAAGAAGATAGCTAGTGTGCCACTAGCTAAAGAGTTGGAGAGTCTTGGCCCGATTGTTGATCTATCCCGGTTTAGATTTGGTAAGATAAGAGAAGGGGTTGACGAGTGCCTGGAGGATTCTGAGAATGGTCTGTTGGCTGGTTCGATCGGCGAGGATGCATCCTCTTTGGTTAATCAATGACAAACATACTCTATTGGAATTGTAGGGGAGCTCGCAAAGCTTCGGTGAGCAACTACTTAGTAGGGGAGAACAATGTGAATATTATTGGTTTGGTAGAGAACAAAGTAGAAGGGTTTAGTAGGGGAGATGTGGATAAGCTGATCGGTAGAGGCTAGAATTTTGAATTTTAGCCTTCTGTTGGTAAGGTAGGTGGTATTATTTTGCTATGGAAGGATGGGGTGATTTCCTTTCAGAAGAAGCCACTCTCACAGCAATGCTTGATGGGTGATATCCAAGACTGTTGGTGGATTCTGTTGGGAGATTGAGGTTGTGTATGCCAATAATGAGAGGACGATTATGAGGAGTTTATGGGATGACATTTCTAGGCATCATGACACTAATTTGCCACTTATGGTGTGTGGTGATTTTAACTGTATTCTTTTACAAGAGGAGAAGAAAGGTGGTAAGCTGTTTAAACATTCCCTTATTGCTTATGAGATGGAGGAATTCATGGTGATGAATGATTTGGTAGACCCCAATTTTGTTGGCCCGGCTTTTACTTGGACCAATAACAAAGAGGAAAGAAGCAAGATCTAGTGTAGGCTGGATCACTTTTTGGTGACCTCCAGTTTTTGAACTCATTTCAGGATCTGTTGGTTAAGCATCTTATTCGGGTTGCCTCTGATCATTGCCCGATCCTTTTCTGTGTACTGGGAAGTAACAGAAAAAGTTCAACCTGGTTAAAATTTGAAGATGTTTTGCTTGCTTATTCGGTTGCTAGGAGGATTATTCTAAAGCGGTGGGGCATTATTGATGCTGGATCTGAGATGTATAAATTGAAGAAAAATGTAAAAGGATGCTCATCCCTATTCTTTTGGAGCAAGAACATGTTCAGTGAAATAGAAAAGGAGAAGAAGGATCTTGAGAGAGATATTGAATTTTTGCAACAATTGGAATGTGGTGGAAGTGGCCTGTCTGATACTCAAGTGGGTGATTTGAGAGAGAAGGTGCATAAATTGAATGGGTCTTTGGCAAGGTGGATGAGCTGGTGGAAACAAAGAGCTAAAATCAAGTGGATGGAAGAGGGAGATGGGAATACCCATTGCTTTCATACTGTGGCATCGGCTCGTAGAAGGCTGAATCGTATAAGAGAACTAAAAATTTTTGGAGGGGGAGTTACTCATGATAATGAGGAAATTAGCAAAATCAATTTTGATTTTTTCAAACTAAAATGGGAGAGACATGATACTGTTGGTGAGGGTTGGCCATCATTGGCTAAGCATAATGGAGTTGTTGCCAGCTTTGCTGAAGCCTTGTACATATATGTAGCTGAGGATGAAATTTGGGAGGTGGTTAAGTCCTTTGGAAAAAATAGAGCTCCGGGAAGAGATGGGATCACTGCTTCTTTTTTCAAGAATTTTTGGAGCATTGTTGGAGAGCAGGTGACTAGAGCCTGCTTGGAATTTTTTAGTACTGGGGTTATGTTGGATGATTGGAAAGAAACAATGATCATTTTAATTCCTAAGGTGGCTCAACTGGATCACCCGTCTAAGCTAAGGCCTATTAGCTTATGCCAGAAATTTATAAAGTTGTTGCTAAGGTTATTGTGAACAGACTTAAGCCAATTCTTCCCTTGATTATCTCGAAGGAGCGGGCTGCTTTTGTGCCTGGGAGATCCATTTCAGATCACTGCATTATTTCCCAAGAGGTAATCAATAGATTTAAAGTTTCTACTGCTAAGAGTGGGATGCTTGCATTGAAGATTGACATGGAGAAAGCATATGATAACATGAGTTGGGATACTTTGGAGTTGGCTTTGCTAAGGATGGGGTTCCCTGCTCGGTTTAGATGTTGGATTTTGAACTGTGTTAGCTCTCACAGATTTTCCCTACTCATTAATGGACAGTTGACTGAGTGGATTAGTGCTGGATGTGGATTTAGGCAGGGGTGCCCTCTATCACCCTATTTATTCATCCTCTATTCGGAATTACTATCCCTGGCTTTGCAACAGAAGGAGCAGTTCATAGGAGTGCCAATTTTGGTGAGGGGACCTATAGTCTCTCACCTCTTATATGTTGATGATATTATTGTTTTTGTAGGAGTTTCTAAAGCAATAATTCAGGTTATTACTAATACCTTACAAGAATATTGCTCTTGGTTGGGGCAAAGGATCAACCAGCAAAAATCTGTGGTGTTATTCAGCAAGGGAACACCGAACTGGAAGAAAAAGAAATTTGCTTCGCTAATTTGATTCAAGAAGGTTGAGGAGATTGACTACCTTGGCATTAAGTTGTCTCTAAGGAGAATGGGCAGTTCTGATTTCACTGGAATTATCGAGAAGATAAGATTGTGTGTTATGGCTTGGAGGAGCAAGCTTTTATCCTTTGCTGACACTTATAAATGCATCTCTCATGCCTTCTCTGATGTATGCTATGACTCATTCCCTGATGCCTAAAGCTGTTTTGATGGAAGCTAAAAGGATTGCTAGATCATTTCTTTGGGATAAAGGAATTGATATGAAAGGGCTGCATTATGCTGCTTGGAAGGTGGTTTGTAGACCCATGGAGTTGGGAGGCTTGGGTATTCATGCATCTTCTAAATGGACAGGGCCTTTTAAAGCCAAACTGACTTGGAATTTCCTATCTAAGCCTGAAGGGACAGTTTGAAAATGTCTTAATACTAAATATGGAGCAAGACCTTGGGATAGGATTGCCAAAAGGTATGACTCTACGGCTTAGAAAATTATTTATAATGGGGCGAATTATTTGTAAAAATGTATTAGATGGAAGGTTGGCAATGGGGAATCCATTGATGTCTTAAATCAGGTGTGGATTTGGGATAAATCTGTAAAAGATTGGCCCACCTTTGGGGACATGGGGAGGTTGGAAGGGATGAAGGTATTTCATATAATTACAGCAGATGGTTGTTGGGACAGAGCACTAGTTAAGGAACTATTTGGGGTGATATTGGGGGAGCAGATTTGTGAGATCCCTATTCATGAGGGAGAGAATGAAGACAGTTTGGAACTTATCAAAGCTCCAATAGGTAGATCAGTTTCTTCTATTGTTTATACGGAGCAATTCAAGCTAGGAGAGGATATGGTGGTTGACATTTACAAGCTTAAACTACTCCCTAGAGTCAGATTTTTCTTATGGAGAATGTATAAAGGGATTATTCCCATGGAGGAATGGCTGCTTAAGATTAGACTGCAAAGTGGGATGGGGTGTCCATTTAATTGCCAAGGTATGGAAGATTTAACACATGTTTCTGTGGATTGTATTCAAACTAAGTTGGTTCTGGAGACTCTGGAGAAGTGGGGTTTCAGATTGCCTAAGTTCAGAAACTTTCTGGAGCTGCAGGAGAAGATTGAAAAATGAAATAAAAAGGAGGCTTTTTGGGCTGTTTTGTATTGTAATGTGGTGTTCTTATGTTGGAAGAATAGAAACGATAAAAAACATGGTAATGCCTATTCCTCCCCTATTGTGACTACTGGTAATGTAGTGGAGTTGCTACATCAAAGGAAGTTGTGGACCTCCGAAAGGACACAGAAACCATCGCCCCGCGAGGGGAGACAATATTTGGCCAATGGGAGGGCAGATTCGATCACACATATGATTAACCATTGAGGATAGCGGCTCTCACCAGCACACCCCGATGGGTAATAATATATATGATCTGATCGTCACAACGGGTTTCCCCCACCCGATACATTAGCTCGAATGGGGTTTATTTGAGAGTGGGATGCGGTTTCCCACGGGCGCAAGCCCCCGTGGTTAATTACATCTCGAGCCGGGGCCTGAGAATACTCTCGATTAAGGATTCTACATTATTCTTTCTAAATTGGGATTGGCACGTATGGCAGAGGCTAGGAAATCCTACTCGAAGGGAAAGAAAGGTTCAACTAGGCTTAGTCAACATGCACGGCTCAGATCAACATTCGGAGGGACTAAGGTAGTGAGGAGAGACTGGAGAAAATAAATAAATCATGCACTCGAAGCATGCAGGAGAGAAGGATGGAGGTGGCGTCATCCGTGTGACGCGGATATGTAGGGTTTATGGTCTCTGGAAGACAGAAGACCTACCTACTGATGAGGCGTACTACGAAACAACAATAGCCTTGAATCCTAAATCTAATGGGTTTAGTGTTCTACGCAACACTAACACCCGTGCCTAACTAATGCAATGCCAAATCTGGACTTATCCCGGCCTGGATTGGGGAGCCAGCTAATCACCTAATCGCTTTAAAACCATGCTGTCCAGTCATTTATGAAAGATGGGTGGGTAGATTTAAGTTTATTGGAAGTAGGGCCGACGTCTAAAGGACTTCCTAATTGGCCCCGGACTGATGTTGGGTGAATGCTCCTATGACTAATGCAATTAAAATTTTGATTTAGTTGATTTCTAATGCAATGCATGCTGGTTAAAGTATCCGAATCAGATATGCACAGAATTTTAAAAAGGCTTATAAAAATAATTTTTTGAATTAGACTGGGCTTCCCCAGGTCCGGCACCTCATCCTCATAGGTCAGATTATCCGGACTCTACCCGCAGGCGGGGAAGTGTCTTATAGAAGGAAAGGAAGAAATGCAATAATATGCATGCGACCCTGGACGACTCCGGCAATTCCCTAGGTCGTTAGGTTTCTAAATTGCTTAAAACTTAAAATTTTAAATATTAATTGCGAGTAGAAAAGGGTTTTAGTCCTTAGAGAGCCTAACGAAATCCAGGCTAAAACAAAAGCAGCATGCAGATCACCAATAAACTATGAAAAGCATACAACCTATACGCAATCATCATCAAATCAAACATAATACATAATTAAACAAATCAATTAAATGTCCATAGGCCAACTGCCCTTAATTACAACCCAAGGTCTGCAGAAAATTAAAGTGGCCGGGCACCACTGCCAACAACCCGGATTTCTAATCCTAAGACTGACGCAAGTTATTTTGAGTGGGATACTCTTGCTCTTCCTCTCCTTGGTCTTCTCTTCCTTGGACTCCTCGGATCTCAGCTTCATTGGACTCCTTAGATCTCAGCTTCTTTGGACTCCTTAGATCTCCACTTCCTTGGACTCCTCAGGTAGTAGAATGATCCAAATTTGGATTTCCAAATAGAAAAGGACTATCCTCATATTGGGTGTCCTTTTCTCTTTGAAATCCAACCTTTGGATTCTTGTATCCCCACTCAAAATAGACTTTCACAACTCAATACCAAGTTACAAATAATTTACATTAAATGAAAGCAGTAAATCTAGACTCCCCTGCAAGGTTATCCTAATGAAAATCATCCCAAGCAGTTTATATTATCCCAAACAATTTATATAGAAATAAAAGTACTCATCACAGCCATACTTGGCCATGCTCTTAATTATTTGAGGGCTAAGCAATTCTGAAGCACCTGTGGCAATTTATAATGATTTTTAATTAGCCCTCATTTATTTAGGGGGGCTGAGCAATTTCTGAAGCACATGCATAAAATGACATTAGTATTTAAATCATGATTATTGCCCCCCTTTTATTTAGCGCTGCATGAGCATGGCCACCTGCAGAAGACATCGTTAGTATCAACCTCGATCCTAACCTATGGGTAGTCTATCGTGCAATCACATCAAAATCCAGAGTGCAGTAAAAGTAAGCAAACACATCAATAGTTCAATCACAACATGCAATGAAATCCGGAAAAGCTCGACACGCAGCAGAAAAGTAAACACCGGCCTAGCCTAAGTCTGGAAGTGGTGCCCTAGCAAATAATTCTACAGTGTGTGTAAAAGCCTGTGTGGCTGAGGTAGATCCTAAGCTAGGTAGTTAGTTACAATTGCCTACTGTCCAGGTTGGTTATAGGTCTAAAAAGAGAATTTTATTTAAAGTCCAAATATTAGTGAATTGAGATCCATCTTAGTTGATTTGATGTGTGGATCAGTTTTAGTTCTTAGGGTGACAATATTTAAAGTTTAAGTTCTATTAGTGAGTTTTAGGGGGTTCGAGGTCCACCTATACATTAAGCAAAAGGGGTCCAAAATTGACTTTTTGATTAAAGGGGATTTGTGAATAGATAATATTTTTATAAAATACTAGGACTTTAACCTGATCAGTTAGACAGTTAGCATGCCCAGTTTGGATTCTTCTATCCAAAGTTATGAATTTCTGAAGTTTTGTTTTTGTTTTGAACTGAGTTTGACTGGATTGTTAACTTTTTGATTTTAGTTGATTTATGAAATCTTAATATTTTTAATAAATAATAGACCCTAATGTGAGTTGAATGCCTTTGAGTTTGCTGGATTTGGAGTTTCCTACGCAAAGTTATGAATTTTAGAAGTTTCGGGCCCTAGACTATAGGCTACGGTTGACCGAAGAGTTGACTTTTCAGTTTAAGTTGATTTCTGGACACCTAATATTTTTAAAAAATACTAGACCTTAATTAGAGTTAGGTGCCTTTTAGTTTACCCATTTTGGAGTTTTATGTAATTAGTTATGATTTTTAGAAGTTGGGGCAATTAAATAAATTATCGGAATTGCCTAATTAGGGGCATTTTGGGGGTTTCGGCCCAAATCAGCTCCAAACTGATTGGAATCATCCCCAAAGGTCAGAAATGACTTAAGAAGGTGTTCCAAAGTGTTTGGAGAAAATTTAGGATTTTTAATAATTTTTAATGATTTAATTAAGGCAAAAAGGTGATTTTTGATTAAGGTTGAATTAAAGTCTCGATTAATGTCCAATTAAGGGGCCCTAATTATCTAAGGTTGGGGACTGAATTTCGGAGAGCTTGAGATATTACGGGTATTTTTTTGATTTAAAATGGATTTATTAGATTTTTCTGAAGTTTCTAAGGCTTAATTAACGGGTCAATTAGGGTTTGCTAATTAAGTATTTTAAAGAGTCCAGAAAATTCCTAAAAAATTCTAGGGGGTTCCAGATGTCACTAAGCACTAGTGTTTGTAGTTTCATAGCAATCCGGGATCTATCCTAGTCCCTAGAAATATTCTAAGTTCGCTAGACAGTCCTTAATTATTGTCCTTAGTGCGTCACTATACTAAGCAGGGATAAAGTAAAGTCACTAACCCTTGGGCACAACATATAGGGTAAATGCAGCAAGTATAAACACACCAAATCATGTCCTTAGATCTAGGAGAGCCTAGGCTAAGTGCTTGTGCAACCTACACATGCAAGGACTACGAAAATACTAAGTAAAGAAACCTAATGAAGTGATTAGTGGCTGATTGTGACACAATCATTCACTAATCCTTCTTCCACATGAATTCTGTTCACATATAGGTCCTAGGTTTAAAATTTCATAATAGGTAGACCTCCCAAGATTAGGGGATTTAAATAATATTTAAGATTTAAAAAAAAAAATTTTAAAATACCTAAATATTATAAATATATAATAATATGAGTTTAAAAATAAGATAATTAAAATTAGTTCAATTCATAGGCATGGGAGGCCTACCAGCCACCAAGGGGGTTTTAAAATAATTTTTATTTTAAAATAATTAATCATATTAATTAAATAATATTTAAATAATTAAATAGCAAAGTAATACAGAAAGCATCCAGAAAGGACAGAATCAGATATAAAAAATAATTTTAAATTAACATTCACATTTTTCTAAAAAGAACGAGGTATTGTGCGTCAAAATCTGGTTTAAAACGAGAAAGTTATGATTTTCCTAAGATAAATAGGTTAAAAATAAATTTTAAGTATTTTAAAATAATTAATATTTAAAAAAAAATTAATAATTTTAAAATAAATCAGATATAATAATATATGGATTTTAAAATAAATTTAAATAATAATAAACAAAATATTATAATAATATAAAATAATATATATTAATATTATAATAATATTAACATAATAATACTATTATTAAAGATAATAATAATATTATTAATTAACAATGTTAATATTATAATAATATTAATAACAATAAATATTAATATTATATTAATATAAATATTAATCACAATAATAATATTATTAAAATAATAAAATTATTGATTACAATATTCATATTATAATAACACTATTAATAATAATTAATATTATAATAATAATATTAATAATAATAATAATATTATTAAAATAATATTATTATCAATTATAATATTAATATTATAATAATACTAACAATAATAACAATTAATATTATAATAATATAATAATATCATTATTAAAAATAATAATATTATTATTAATTATAACATTAATATTAATAAAATAATAATAATAATAAAATAATAATAATAATAATAATAATAATAGAATAATAATAATAATAATAATAATAATTTAAAATAATTTTTAAATAAAATAAAATAATAATGGTGATAATTATAATTATAAGTAAAATAATAATAAAAAAAATAATAAAAATAATTTAAAATAATAATAATAATAATAACAGACATATGTATAATTAATTTAAATTAATTAATTAACTAATTTGATTTAAAAAAAAGTATTTTAAATAATTAAATAAACTAATTTTAAATAAGAAAAATAAAATTAAAAAAAAAAAAGGCGGTGGCGCTCACACGTGGCGGGTCCCGATTGGTTCCGCGGACGCGAGCCAATCATTAGCAGGCGGCGCAATCATTGCGCCGCCGCCAATGATTGCCGCAATCATGCGGCAATCAAAGCCGCGGTCCGCGGATTGACTTATCCACGTCAGCGCGTGGATCCGGCCGTTGGATCTCCGTGGTTTCGAACGGAAGGCCCAGATCTCGCTGGACGGTGAACGGAGCCGTGGGATTCGAACGCGCGGTTGATCAGAACCGCGGACCGGCGGGATCTTAACCGTTGATCAAGAGATCAACGGTCCGGATCCCGCATAGCTGTACGCGAACGTAACCCGAAACCCTAATGGGTTTTTGGGCTCGTTCTCGCGATCGGGTGCACCAAATCCCATAAAATTTTAAACCTAGGGTCTAGGGACGAACAGAAATAATGTGGACGTAGTGGTTCGACCTAACACTCGTTGCGTAGAAGTCTATTTGGATCTAAGTGTTTGACCTATTGTAAGCATTTTTTGAGAAATCTCACCGTGGGATTGGGAAAATATTGAAATCTCTGGATTTGTAGGCTGTCCTCGTACAGTTCTTTAGTTGAAAGCACGATCAAACGGGGTCTGGATCGAGCGGATCGAAGCCTTGGACGTTTAAGGCTTGGGGTCACCGGGAACTCGCCGCCAGCGACTTTGACCGTCGGTCTCTGACTTGGAAAAGGTGGAGGGAGTTTGTGGGAGCTCCGACCCTAGAGATCTCAGGTTGGGGAGGTCTAGAGAGAGAGCAAGAGAAAAAGAACCTTCTAATGAAGCCCTAACTCTCTATTTCTACCGCTAGCCTTAAGATGAACGGTTAGGATGGCCTCTAGGTTTGATTAGGAGGGCTCTAGACATCCTAGGCCGTGGACTTGGGTCAAGAGACCACTTGGAAGGTCCTTAATGGCTTTCATAGGTCTTCAGTAGGTCAATTTGACCTATTAAGACTTGGGTTGACCAAGTCAAACCTTGACTTGGTCAACTTGAGTCCATTAGGTCAATGGAGTCCAAGGGATGAGGTTGGAGCCCTAAGAGAGGGTTTGAATTGGATTTGGGCTTGAATAGGACTTAAATGGGCCTTAATAGGTCATTTAGACTCATTAGAGGCTAGGGTTGACCAAGTCAAGGGTTGACTTGGTCAACCTAGTCAAATGGGTCAAAGAGGGGAGGGGTCGAGCCTTGAAGCCCTTGGTTGGGCTTGGATCTGATTTGGACTTGATTTAGACCCATATGGGCCTAATAGGTCAACCTGGGTTGACCTGGTCAACCAGGTTGACCTAGGGCCTGGGTCTGGGCTCAGCAGACTTGGCTTGACTCCCTGAACCCATTGGGCTTTAGGGTCTAGTCTGGTCAAACTTGACCAGGTCAACTTCTTGACCTTGGTCTAGGGGAAATCAGGGTCAACAAACGGACCCCCAACAGGAGTGGCGAACAGACTGGTGAACCGCTCGTGTTGGTGTTGACCAAATGTAACAGAAGAAGTAGATTAGATACCCAAGAATAGGTAGCACCAAAAGAGGTGGAAGAAAGCAAAGGGGAATCTTCTCCTGGCCTTGACCTTGTAGCGAGGGCAGAGCCGAGGATAGAACAAAGGGCAAAGTAGTAACATGCCACCGAAAGGTGACAAAGTGGGGGGGGGAGATCTTCTCTTTGCCTTACCCTATAGTGAGGGCAGAACTGAGGAGAGAAAACCCAACAAGGTAAGGTTGTAAAGCAAACCAACTATCCATCTGACCGTATCGAAACAGTAGGATAGATGGTGAAAAGGTGATCATCTCCTGACCTTACCCCGTAGCAAGGGCAGAGCCAAGGAGAGAGAAAAGAACAAAGTGGTAGAGTAAACCAACTACCTGCTTGACCGTGTCGAAACAACAGGGTAGAAGGTGAAAGAGTGGTGAGGTATTCCTTCCAGGGACACTGTCAGGCTCACTCGACCGAGTAAAGTCTGATGTCTGCTTGATCAGAGCAAGACGATCAGGGTAAAGGTCTGATGTCTACCAGAGCGGCAGGACAGTCAGGGTAAAGGTGTGGTGAGCTATGCCTCGCAGGGGCTCTGCGGGGTGCTCCCAACCAAGTAAAGCCTGATGTCTACTCGGCGCATATGCCTGCAGCAGAGCAATCAGGGAAAAGAGGTGGTGAGATATGCCTCCCAGGGGCTCTGTGGGGCACTCTCAACCAAGTAAAGTCTGATGCCTACCCGGCGCATATGCCTGCAGTAGAGCGATCAGGGGAAAGTCATCTCAACCATACCCTAACACGCATATGTGTAGGGATGGGAAGAAGAGTAGAAAAATGGAAAATTTTCAAAGAGGGAAGGGTCGTCTAAGGAGTTTCAAACTAGTGTTTTGGGTACCACGTGGTAGAGGATAAGTCGTCGTGGCCACGAGTATCCAAATGCCAGTGAAACTGCATAGGCGAAACCAAGATCACACAAACTTGGAAGCACCAGAGTGATGCCTCGAGAGACCATAGGGACAGGTACGCCCTCAACAAAGTGTGAGAGGGGTAATCTCATTCCCAATGAGTAGCTAAAGTAGCAAGGAAGACACACTTGCTACAGAGAAAAGAACTATATTAATGAGGAATAATCATAAAAGACCACAGTGGTACACCCACATAAGCTGGTGGGACCCTGTAGAGGTGGGAAGCACATAAACACATCCAAGGGACCGCTCCACAGCCCGGAGTCGGGTCACGATGGGAAAGTATGTCACTACAAGACAAGTGAAATGATTTTCTGCTAGAAAATCGAAGTTCACTAAGAAGCGATGCTAACATCTGAGACTTGATGTACTGCATCACAACCCAGAAAGCACACAAGGGTAGCGAGGGGACACACTCGCCACTAAGGGAAGTAACATTGCATATGAATGATATTTATGAAAAGCTCACAGTGGTGGTACCCTGTGGGAAGTGGAATAATATCAGCACATCCGTAGAGCTACCCTAGCAGCTGAGAGTAGAGTACGAATGAGAGAGAGAGTAAAGTAGAAAACGAGTTGATTTTATGCTAGAAAATTAAAGCTCTCAAGTCAGTGATGCTAACACCGGTAACAAGGCGTACTGCAACACTATTGGGGAAACAACTCAAGATGGCGAGGAGACACACTTGCCACTGAGGAAAATGATTTATGAGCAAAATTAATAAACATCAAACATCACAGCGATAACACTCACCCTGACTGGTGGGACCCTGTGAGAGGTGGGAGCAATACTACCAGACCCATAGGACTGCTCTAGTAGCTGGGAGCAGGGCAAGGGTGAAAAAGTAGGTCACTAAAAGAAACTAGAGAGCTAATTTCCTGCTAGAAAATCAGAGCTCGCGAAGGTGGGATGTTAACATCTTGAGCAAGATATATCACCCCACTAACAAGGACTATCATGATTGTAAAAGACCATAATAATCACAAGTGTGAACTCATCCTTGAAGCGATCACTCAGACGCTTCGTAGGAGAAGAAAAGAAAACTTTGGAGAACTTGAGCTCTTAGAGAGTATTACCGGGTTCCACCTGTGACAAGGGCAATCGGTCTTGCTCTGCTAAGAGCTTCCCTCTTTTGTTTTATAAATGCGTATCTTCTTTATATGTTCACAATCGTAGATTAAGTATGTCTCGTACTGTCGAAGATAACACCCGGTAGAGGGAACGTTTACCATATCCATGCGTTACCCCTAGTATGAGACATCCTCTAATGATTGGAACTCAAAGAGGGAGATAGGATTGGCTTTGATAACCCAGGCCACATTCGCCACATGAATAAAACTGGGGGCACAATCAAAACACGACTTATATGTGAATGAAATTTAGGTTAGGATAGTGGATCAACATTACCATCCCTAGCTAGCATAGGTTGGTACAGACCCAGTACAAAAGAAGTCTGAATTAGTTTTGATATTCCAGACCACACTTGGGAGTACCAAGTGAAACTGGGGGAACAGAGAGGGGGAAAACTCCCAAATTACCAGAACTCAGAAGAGGAAGGTACAATAAACGCGAGACTTTTATCAGTCCTTAAGAATGGTCTATAATCAGATGGTGGGGTCAAAATATTTTTTGTGCATGAATTTCTAAAAGAATATGGCAAGTATTTAAATAAACTCAATAGTGTGACCACTAAGAGATGTTTAAGCCCTCACCAATCAATCTGAGAGAAGTCTGATTCACACATTTCCTAAAGAGTGAAAATTTCATCAGAGAGTGAAAGGACTATTTTTAGAAATGAAAAATTAACCTCTGAATCATCTTGAACCTTAGAAAAGGTTCAGAAAGTTCGGCAATATAGGTTGACTCCATCTAAACCCGAGAAGGTTAGGGATTTAAATTTTGCTAACCCAGCTTAAGCTCCCTACAAGCTAAGCTGGGCTTTCTCCCTTATATATTTTGAATAAATATCTAATTCAAAAGGGTGTAAATTAGAGAGAGAAACTAAATCTTCTCAATCTTCTTGCATGAAAATATTTTTATATCTAATAGAACATCCTTGCACGATGATGAGTCCAAGATCATGATTTTCAAACTTAAGTATCACAAATATCGAAGGGTATGGATTTTCTGAGACTTAGAGATTTACAAGAAAAGGAAGCCATTTACTTATTCACTTTGGGCCCATTTTGAGCCCCTCAACTTGGTTTGGCGCACTGCGCATCTTTTAATTATTAATGCACTTTGTGCATCTTTAACTTTGTGGCGCATTTTACGCAACTTTCCACTTTTGATACACTTTGTGTATCTTTGATTTTGGCGCACTGCGCATCTTTTCACTTTGGATACACTTTGTGTATCTTTTATTTTGTAACTGGCTCCCTTTCCAAATCCCTAAAAGAAAACTTTCTCAATTGTAAGATTATCTTCCTAACATGAGAGAAGAAAACTCACTCTCTCGTGCAAGGAAGAAGAATCCACAAAGTAAATCCAATCCTATAATAAGAATGAACAACTTGAATAAAAAAATTATGAGGTAGATTCATTAGCATGCAAAAGACATCTATGAGATAGAAAATCACAAGATGATTGGGAAAATATTCATCTCTAAATCTAATTTCAATTTGATATAGATTTTAGTTCAAAGTAGAAAATCATCCCGAGCAAGGGATGAGAGAGAAGGCAAACGTTCTTTTCTTTTGAATCATTATAATAGCCCTTCAAGCGCTTAGAGGAGTCAACCACCAATTACTTAATCTTCTAAAGAAGACAAGGGTAAATCTTTCATTAGGAAAAATAAGTTCTGTACTTTCTAAGGAAAAAAAAATTCTCTAAAAAGTTCACTTTGTGTTTCAAGCTCTCAGACTTTTCTCAGATTAATCTTTCTTTTAGAAACTTTACACATTAAATTTAAAGATCCCATCATTGAAAATAGAACTTGAATTTATATTTGGACTGATATGGGTCAAAATATGGCCTAGAAGAGTTCAGATAAGGGAGATGATAGAGACTAGAGTTTATGTCAGTGTACGAATCATATCATCTAACCTCATCACCCCTAAGGATAGCCTCATACTTCTCGTAACAAACATCGTGTGGTAGAGGACAAATCGTCATGGCCACACAGACTGCCAAAAAGTGATGAAGCCCCTCCAAAGGGGGTGCATGTACAGGGGAATATTTGCAGGCGGTAAGGGGACCCCCTCCCTCTCGAAGAGCAAACTCAGGCATAGTACTTTTTCAAGTACTGCCTGTTGATGACAGGCATAGGGTGAACACCATTGGCATCAATGAGTAGGTAGGCACCACCTTCGTAGACTTGCTCTACAGCAAAGGGGCCTTCCCAGACAGACTCGAACTTACCACTTCGGCGACGGCGCGAAATGATAGGTCTGCGTAAAACAAGGACCAACTCGCCAACCCGGAAAGCACGGGGTCGGACAAGGTGATCATGTGATCGAGCCATATGGGCCTGGTATAGTTTGAGGTTCTGATAAGCTTGTAGACCAAGCTCTTCTAAACCATCAAGCTCTTCCATCCGTAGTTGGGCGTTATCTTCGTGGGAAAGATTGTGGCTGACTGCCACACGCAACGAGGGGAGCTCAACCTCAAGTGGGAGGACGGCCTCGACCCCGAAAGCCAAAGCATATGGGGTAGACTGAGTAGGAGTACGGTACGTAGTCCTATAGGCCCATAGTGCTTCGGGAAGTCTATCGTGCCACTCTCATTTGTTTACAACTAAAATTTTTCTTATTAATTGCACGAGAGTTTTATTGAATGCCTCCGCCAAGCCATTGGCCTTGGGATAGTAAATTGAGGAGTATCGCCAATTGATGTTATGGCGGCGGGCAAATCTGGCAATTTTGGTGCTTCTAAACGATGGGCCGTTATCTGAAATGATACGGCGCGGGACACCAAAGCGATAGATAATATGATCACGAAAGAAACACATCACATCTTCTGATTTGACTTCCTTAAGTGGCACAGCCTCTGCCCACTTAGAGAAGTAGTCAGTGGCAGCTAAAATGAACCTATGACCCTTAGAGGAAGGAGGGTCAATAGGACCCACTACATCCGTGCCCCAGCCCTCGAATGGCCAAGATGATACAGTAGGGTGCAGCAGATTAGGGGGTTGGTGAATCACCGTGCCATGAATTTGGCACTGGTGGCACTTTCTAGCGTGCTCCATGCAATCACTTATCATAGTCGGCCAATAGTAACCAAGGCGTTTAATTCTGCCTTTCATTTTTTGTCCGGACTGATGAGCACCGCAAAGACCTTCATGTATCTCGCCCATGACCCTGCGAGCCTCTCCATTGTTGAGGCAACGCAACCACATCTGGTCGAAAGAGCGTCGATACAAGGTGTCGTTCACATAGGTGAATGATAGAGCTCTCTTTCTGATCTGGGCAGCAAGAGATCTATCATCTGGAAGCCTGCCATGCTTCAAATAATCTATAAAGGGTACTCTCCAGTCTGATTCTTCCTCAACTGAGAACACTGTGAGGGTCTGATCGGGAGAAGACAGGTCTGCGGGGCATAGGGCTTGACGGTACTGGACAACGATAGACAGTGGGTTGCCAGTTGGGTCAGCCAGTTCCTTTGCTAACTTAGCTAATGCATCTGCCTTGCCATTGGCAGACCTAGGGATTTTAGCTAAGGTCACTTCAGGAATCAAACACAAGAGCTCCATTGCTTTGTTGTGATAGGGCAAGAGCTCCGGCTTAAGTACTTTATAGACTCCCGCTACTTGATTTATAATCAGTTATGAGTCTCCAAAGATTTTCACCTGCATGACATTCATCTGAATGGCCAACTCTAGTCCTAAAATCAGAGCTTCGTACTCAGCTTCATTATTGGTACGAGGTTCTGAAAGACTGTAGGAATATCTCAGAGTGTGACCTTCAGGAGATACGAAAATGAGGCCCAGACCTACCCTAACTATAGGAGCTTCATTCGGGCTCAAGGCTCTAACGGATGACGCACCGTCAAAGTAAAACTCCCAAGTAGGGGACTCCTGCTCATCTACACTCATGATTAGCTCGTCAGACAGCTCATCATTGAATGGGGAGTCTGCAGGGATCGGGTGAGCAGCAAGAAAATCAGCTAGAGCCTGTCTTTTGACGGCCCGCTGAGGGACAAAAGTGATGTCAAACTGCAGTAGGATCATAGACCATCGTGCCAGACGACCTGAGAGGGTCGGACGGGTCATCAGATACTACAAGGGGTTGACTCGAGAGATTAGGTTGACCTTGTGTGAAAGCATATAATGCCTGAGCTTCTGTACCGTAAAGATCAAAGCTAGACATTGCTTTTCCATCGCCGGGTACTTCAGCTCTGCTGGTATCAATCGTCTACTGAGGTAGTACAAGACATTCTCCTTGCCTTCCTCATTCTCCTGAGCCAACAATGCACCCAAGGACTCATCCAGGGCCGTAGTGTAGAGAATTAACGGCCTTCCTGGGATGGGTGCAGCTAAAACAGGGGGGTTTATTAGGTAGCGCTTTATACTCTCAAAGGCCTCCTGACAATGCTCATCCCAGTGAAAGCGGGCGTCTTTCTTTGCTAGGGCAGCAAAGGGGTGACACCTACCAGACAAGTTGGAGATAAATCTCCGCAGGAAGGCTAGCTTTCCTTGAAAAGACCTTAGCTGGGTAAGGCTTTTAGGGGGTTTTAGATCTACTATGGCTTTGATCATGGAAGGATCAATCTCAATGCCACGGTAGCGAACTATAAACCCTAGGAACTTTCCTGCACTAACTCCAAATGCACATTTTAGGGGATTCATTTTTAAATCATATTTGCGCAGGCGTTCAAAAATGATTTATAGATCTCGAAGGTGATCTCCACGGACCTTGCTTTTGACTACCAGATCATCCACATAGCATTCAACTTGCTCGTGTATCATCTCGTCGAAGATAACAGTCATAGCGCGTTGATAAGTGGCCCCAGCATTCTTGAGACCAAAGGGCATCACCTTGTAGCAAAATACGCCTATAGGTGTGCGAAATGCAGTAAATTTCTCCTCCCCGGGGTCCATTTTTATCTGATTGTAACCAGATGAACCGTCCATGAAGGAGAAAATGCTATGGGACGATGCTATATCCACCATAAGCTCAGGGATAGGAAGGGGAAAATCATCCTTAGGGCATGCCTTATTTAAATCACGGAAGTCGATACAGACACGAATCTGCCCGTTCTTCTTCCGGACTGGAACAATATTGGCGAGCCAAGTAGGGTACTTCTCTTCACGAATGAAATCGGCCTCTATAAGCTTCTTAGTTTCAGCGATCACCTGTTGTTCTATCTCTAACCTCATCCTACGAGGTGCTTGTTTAATAGGGACTGCATCAGGCTTAATGGCTAGTTTGTGGACTGCTACATCTGGGTTTAGACCAGGCATCTCAGTGTAGTTCCAGGCAAAGCAATCCCTAAACTCTGAGAGTAGCTCGATGTATTCTTGAGCCTCTGAGCCAGATAATAAGACACTATGAAAAATAGGTCTAGGATCTGATTCAGTGCCTAAGTTTACCTCATACAATTCATCTATGGCAGAAGTGATGCCATCTTCAAACTCTTGAGGAGCATCGAGTACTCTATCCTCGTCGTCACCCGGGTCTTCTTTATCGGTAAGAGAAACAACCGGATATGAGTGGGAAACCGCTCGAATGTTAGCATGGCTAGGTGAGCTTTGCTCGACATAACCTAAACCCTGCTTAGTCTGAGGCATATCAGTCTGCCAAACACGAGCCTGTCGTAGAGCTTGTTCATCTGACCAAGTCGAGATAACTGCACCCCGCTCTACACAGTCTTCCACGAAAGGGGAAAAATAACGAGGGGCAGTTGTGACTTTGTTATCCATAGTGGTCTCCACTGAACCCTGACTCTCAGGACCCAGTGGGGCACCTACACTATGGGATAACGAGGCACACTCACTAGCTCGTGGTGGCACAAAGGTTTCGTACAGAGGAGGCGGAGGGCGACCTCTAACTTGTAGTGTACCACCATCACTAGTGGAGGGGGTGACCAAAGATCTTTGGTGAGACTCCTCAACTCTTATTCCACGTATCTGACGGGAAAGGGATTGTTGACTAGTGGTCTGACGTCGGGGGTCTACTTCCTCGTCTGAACCACTGTCAATAACTAAACCACCCTCGGGTATCAGGTACCTACAAAAGGTAGGTAGTTAACTATAATCAGCGAAGTCTGGGGCTGGTGAGGGAGCTGAGCGATGAGGAGTAATGATCATCTCATCGTCAGAGGAGTCGGACTCGACAGTCAAAGGAGAAGCGTAAAAATATGAGGGAGGAGGAATTTGAGTGTCGTAGTTTCGAGGCTGGCCAGTCGACCCTCTGCCTCTACCTCTACCTCGCTATCCCCTACCTCTACTAGGGGGAACATCGTGCCCAACTGCAAATTGGAAAGGAGATCCAACAGGATCTGCAGTGGAGGTATCTGTCTCAATACTAACCTGTGATGGACCTCGCGCAGGTAGCTGTACAGGACCCTGTACAGTACTGGCAGGTATCACTGGTGATTGGGCAGAAGGAGGCTTACTCTTCTTACGAGGTATGTAATGCTCAGCATCATCATAAATAGAGACCTCGTGCTCGAAAAAGGGTTAGGTATCCCCGGGAATGGAGTACTCGACTTCATTCCTCATATACTTCATACATTGGTGCAGGGTGGAGGGCACCATTCCATACTCATGAATCCAGGGCCTTCCTAGGAGAGCCCTGTACGAAGTATCGGCCTCGATCACATGAAACTTTACCTCAGTAAGGAAATTTCCAAACTTCAGGGGCAGGGTGATAGACCCTAGGGCACGCTGTCCTTGGTCATTGAAGCCTTTCAACATAATCTTATCAGAGGTTAACTTCAGATGACCCAGGGAGAGGCTCTTCAGAGTTTCATAACTCAGGATGTTTACCGAAGCTCCTTGGTCAATGAGGACCCTGTTCAACTCATAACCATTGACTTCAGCGGTGACATACAAAGGACGATTATGATCAGAGGTACCCAAGAGGAGATCGCGATCTGAAAAGGTAATGCATGGCATCTCTCTCAAAAGGCATGCATCCCCAACAGATTCGGAAGCAAAGAAGGCTTGATAGGACTCTGGTTCGAGTAGTGCTTTTACCAGGGTCTCTCTCAAGTCGGGAGACATCATTAAAGCGTCATAGACACTAAGAAGGGTAGGAATTTTTCTTAAATGGGCCAACACATTGTAATCGACCTCCAGATGAGGGCCTTTCCCTTTCTCCTTAGACTGCTCTTGGAAGGAAGGGACAGGATCGTCCTGTTGGGTAACAATGTTCTTATCTTTTTCTTTTGTATTCTTAGCCATTCTAGGTGGAAGAACCTTCCCTGAACGCAAGTGAACTTTCTGTATCGAGTCATCTTTGACAGGAGATTCACTTGGTTCAGCGGTGATGGCATGTGTTGGCTCCAAGGAAAGTGACTGGAGTGGGTTCTCGGATTCATCTTCTGAATCCATGTAACAACCACCCTCCGAAATCATAAAGACTGGTTCCTCATCACACTCAGACTCTTCATCATATACATAATCATCACAAGAAACATGTAAAATATTGAAAGAGCGAGTGTTAGAAGAAATAAAAGCAGGAACAGAACACCAGAAGTAGCCAGAATCACCTTCTTCTATTATTTCATCATCAGTTGAAGGGAGAACGAAATCCTTCAGCATAAGTGCTGGAAGGCGTCCCGTCTTCCCCTCGGAAGTTACAACAAACTTTTCCTTTTCATACATCTTTTTATTACATAAAATAGGAAAAGAAATGTGCTCTGTAGGCACTACAAAAGAAACAGAAGAAGAAAAAGGTGCTGGCGAAGAAACTGGGCTGGCAACTGTCGACTTGGCCTGGGTAGGCCTCCTCTCAACTGCCTCTGAACTCTGAACTGTCTGCCGGATCATCTGCTTCGTCTTCCAAGAGAGCGCTAGCTGCCACTCTCCCTCAGAACCTCTAGGTGATCTGCTATGACTGCTCTGGCTACCACTCTGGCTATCACTACAACTACTAGAGCCTGAGATCATCTGAACTATCTGAGGTATCTTGCCCTTGGGCTGAACCAGGTCGCTGTCCTGTAGGTGGATCTGTCCACTAGCCATGAGCTTCTCAACTCTGTCCTTGAACACATAGCAGTCTTCTATAACATGCCCGATATGTCTGTGAAATGGACAATAGAGTGGGTGTTCTGTCTGCCCCGCCTCTTCCACTCTATTGTTGTTCGGGAATGTTAAGATGTTTCTCTTAGTAAGGAACTTGAAGATCTTCATCACACTTTTCCTTTTAAAGGGATATTCCTTACTAAGCTTCTCCCGTAGGTACTGCTGACTTTCTGGGGTCCTACGGGAGGGTCTAGACTGTACTGCTGACTGGCCCGGTGTGTGAGACTGCTGAGGTGGTGCTGAACTGACAAAGGGCTTCTTGCCCTTATTTGATGGTCCATTAGTGCTGTGTACCTCCCCTCTCATAGGTGGAGATGCCCCTGAAGACTCCTGCCGCTGAGGTCTACGTGAAGGTTGACTCTCAACCTTAGGAGGGACTGCATCGGGTATGCTGTCCTGCAAACTGATCACCTTTGTCAATAACTTCTGAAAAGTTCTGATGCTGAAACCCTTCAGATAATGTGCTATCGGACCATCTATGTTCTTCAACAAAATTTCTACTGCATGCTGCTCCTGTAATTGGGGCTCACACTGTAGGCTGAGGTTCCTCCATCTGACTATGTAATCTGGGAGAGGCTCTCGGGGCCACTGTCTAGTCACAACTAGCTCTCCAATTGTGACTCGGTGCTCTGCACTAACAAACCTCTGCACAAACAACTGCTCCAACTCTGCAAAGGTACGTACTGAATCGTTGGGGAGATCGGCGTACCAGGCAAAGGCCACCCCAACTAAACTGCTGACAAAAAGTCTCAACATCAGTGCATCATTCCCTCCTATGTTGCAACAGATGGCTCGGTACTGGGCCACGTGCTGCCTCGGGTTCCCAAACCCATCAAAGACTCTGAACCCAGGAGGGACAAAACCAGGGGGTAGGGCTCGTGCTCGTACTCTACTGGGTAAGGACGCCCCTTGCTAACTACCTCTCCAGACTTCCTGGAGGAAATGGCCTGCTCGACCTTCTGGGCATCAGATCCTGAATCTGTCCGGCTGACAACTGAACTGACTGACTCTGGACTGGGGTAGTAAAAGCAACTGCTGTAGGTGCCACTGGAACTGCTCTCTGGGCCCTATCTACTCCCACAGGACCTGATGCCACTACAGGTGGTGCTGCTGGTTTGTCCTTGGACGTAGCAGGTGTGCCTACGCCCGTCATCTGGGGCATCGCCCCCAAAGATGTCAACTGAGCTGTCATCGCTGCCATGGCCCTGGCCATCTCTGCCATCTGAGTCTATAACTGTAGCACTGTGGCATCTATCTCAACTGATCGGGGAGATCCTCCTACCTCAGCTTCTCCCTGCTCATCATCATCATCAGCCTCTATCTGGTCGTTTGAGTGGCCACGTCTAGTAACCATGCATACTCTGTGCACCGGTATATCTCCATCTAACTCCTCCTCGAGTAAGTCATCCTCAAGTGCATCGTCCTCATAAAGGGTCTGATGGAAATCTTCCGCATATGGACTCAAAGGGGAGGAGGTCCCGTAGGGGTTAAGGGCTGGCTCTGCCTGAATCGGTGAACCACTAGGAGAAACTGCAACATCATCGTCCGTCGCTGCATCACAGACCATCGGAACTGCCTCTGATCCGGAAGGAACAACTGCCTCTAACTGCTCGACTGCTTGAACTGGTTGTACTGCATCGACAGGGGACTCTGCCTGTCGTCGTCTCCACACATATCTACTACGATGGGACCCAGTAGGGGCAACTGACTGCTGCGGGGCTACTACAACTGAAGGGAGCTGGGGTCTGGGAGGCTCTAACTGCTGCCTCTGTCCATGACGGCGTGGGCGTCATCCAACAACTAGAGTAACTATCTGTGGTCTCGCCAACGGAACTGAACTAACTGGCTGCCTGGGTGGCTGTCCTCTCTGCCACCTGTACCTCTGCCTAGCAGTTTGCCTCTGCAACTGAAGGGATGCCTGAGAAATCTGGTGGAGTAACCTCTCCCGACTGACAGGGCCTCGACCCCGCGCTAAGCGGATAATGCTCTGAATCCTCTGAGAGAGGGTTCGAGCAGCATCATCCCTAGGGACCCTAGCGCGTGGTAAAGTAGTAGTGACAGGAGGGGTCACCGCAATGCGAGCAACGTCCTCTTCATCACCACTATGTGTCAGTGGGGAGAAGCGTCCTCCCTGAACTGCTGCTATCTCAGGGGCAACTATAACGTCCGGGGTAGGGGAAGCTGCAACTGGTCGTGGTTCCCGCTGCCTGGGGACCACTCTCCTCTAAACTGGCTCCTGGTGAGCCAACGAATCTGCCATCTGCTGTCTGTCTGCCTCGGATGCAGTTAACCGAAGTCTACGGTTTCTATTCCTCCGGGCCCTTCTCCCAAGGCCAGAGGTGAAAGACGAAGCAACATCTGAACCCACTACCTGAGTGACAGGGGGAACATGGGCTACAGGAAGTGTCGGGGTCTGCTCAGGGGTCTCTGGGTGAGACAGCCGAGCGAAAGCTGAAACCCGACGGAAAGAAGGCGAAGGAGCCTCGGTCTGGGCACCCCTCTTCCTGGAGGAAGAAGGAGGGGGAACCCGAACATGAGCTGCCTCTACCGGAGTAACAACAGGGATAACTACTGCCTGCCGGCGCTGAGGGGTCGGGGCAGTTTGAACAACAGGTGCGGTAGGAACTGGTCGCCTAACCGCTGGGCGAGTGGGCTGAACAGGGAATGGTCTAGACACTGGCTGCCTAACCACAGGGTGTGCCGGCTGCACACGAACAGGAGTAGGACGAGCAGGTGCCCGGGCTGTCCGCCGAGCATCTGGACGTCCAAAAGGTCGCATGGCTGCGCGAGCCCTCCTCTGGGGAGGAGAGTAAGCAGCAGCCTCAGCAGGGGTCGGCCTTCCAAGAGTGACGAAGGCCGAGTCAGTGAAGGAACCAAAAGTGATTCCTCCAGCGGGAGGATTGGCTAGCAGGGACTCAGGAAGTGTCACTCGTGCGTCAGAACCAAAACTGAAAGTAACGGAAGGCACGAAGGAAGCCATGGCACTGTCTGCCAAGAAGAAGAAAAGAAATTAAAATGATTGGTAAGAAATAACGAGAAGATGAATGATAGATAAGGGACGGAATGACCTAAAAGGTCCGAAGGAGGGAAGCTTAGCCAGGGGGAAACCCTAACTAAGAAGAACGGAAAGAAAGAAATCTAGCTAGGGGGGAACCCTAACTAAGAAAAAAAAGAAGGACGACCCTAACTAAGGAAGGACCCTAACTAAGAGTGGGACGGACCTAATCTAAGGAGTACCAATCCCGGAGTACACACTAAAAAGAATGATATAGAATCCAAAGATGGAGAGAGAAACCTGTCCCACCGTGGTCGCCAGAAACCTGTGGACCTCCGAAAGGACACAGAAACCATCGCCCCGCGAGGGGAGACAATATTTGGCCAATGGGAGGGCAGATTCGATCACACATATGATTAACCATTGAGGATAGCGGCTCTCACCAGCACACCCCGATGGGTAATAATATATATGATCTGATCGTCACAATGGGTTTCCCCCACCCGATATATTAGCTCGAATGGGGTTTATTTGAGAGTGGGATGCGGTTTCCCACAGGCGCAAGCCCCCGTGGTTAATTACATATCGAGCCGGGGCTTGAGAATACTCTCGATTAAGGATTCTATATTATTCTTTCTAAATTGGGATTGGCACATATGGCAGAGGCTAGGAAATCCTACTCGATGGGAAAGAAAGGTTCAACTAGGCTTAGTCAACATGCACGGCTCAGATCAACATTCAGAGGGACTAAGATAGTGAGGAGAGACTGGAGAAAATAAATAAATCATGCACTCGAAGCATGCAGGAGAGAAGGATGGAGGTGGCGTAATCCGTGTGACGCGGATATGTAGGGTTTATGGTCTCTAGAAGACAGAAGACCTACCTACTGATGAGGCGTACTACGGAACAATAGTAGCCTTGAATCCTAAATCTAATAGGTTTAGTGTTCTACGTAATACTAACACCCGTGTCCTAACTAATGCAATGCCAAATCTAGACTTACCCCGGCCTGGATTGGGGAGCCAGCTAATCACCTAATCGCTTTAAAACCATGCTGTCCAGTCATTTATGAAAGATGGGTGGGTAGGTTTAAGTTTATTGGAAGTAGGGCCGACGTCTAAAGGACTTCCTAATTGGCCCCGGACTGATGTTGGGTGAATGCTCCTATGACTAATGCAATTAAAATTTTGATTTAGTTGATTTATAATGCAATGCATGCTGGTTAAAGTATCCGAATCAGATATGCACAGAATTTTAAAAAGGCTTATAAAAATAATTTTTTGAATTAGACTGGGCTTCCCCAGGTCTGGCACCTCATCCTCATAGGTCAGATTATCCGGACTCTACCCGCAGGCGGGGAAGTATCTTATAGAAGGAAAGGAAGAAATGCAATAATATGCATGCGACCCAAGATGACTCCGGCAATTCCCTAGGTCGTTAGGTTTCTAAATTGCTTAAAACTTAAAATTTTAAATATTAGTTGTGAGTAGAAAAGGGTTTTAGTCCTTAGAGAGCCTAACGAAATCCAGGCTAAAACAAAAGTGGCATGCAGATCGCCAATAAACTATGAAAAGCATACAACCTATACGCAATCATCATCAAATCAAACATAATACATAATTAAACAAATCAATTAAATGTCCATAGGCCAACTGCCCTTAATTATAACCCAGGGTCTGCAGAAAATTAAAGTGGCCGGGCACCACTGCCAACAACCCGGATTTCTAATCCTAAGACTGACACAAGTTATTTTGAGTGGGATACTCTTGCTCTTCCTCTCCTTGGTCTTCTCTTCCTTGGACTCCTCGGATCTCATCTTCATTGGACTCCTTAGATTTCAGTTTCTTTGGACTCCTTAGATCTCCGCTTCCTTGGACTCCTCAGGTAGTAGAATGATCCAAATTTGGATTTCCAAATAGAAAAGGACTATCCTCATATTGAGTGTCCTTTTCTCTTTGAAATCCAACCTTTGAATTCTTGTATCCCCACTCAAAATAGACTTTCACAACTCAATACCAAGTTATAAATAATTTACATTAAATGAAAGCAGTAAATCTAGACTCCCCTGTAAGGTTATCCTAATGAAAATCATCCCAAGCAGTTTATATTATCCCAAGCAATTTATATAGAAATAAAAGTACTCATCACAGCCATACTTGGCCATGCTCTTAATTATTTGAGGGCTAAGCAATTCTGAAGCACCTGTGATAATTTATTATGATTTTTAATTAGCCCTCATTTATTTAGGGGGGCTGAGCAATTTCTGAAGCACCTGCATAAAATGACATTAGTATTTAAATCATGATTATTGCCCCCCCCCTTTTATTTAGCGTTGCATGAGCATGGTCATATGCAGAAGACATCGTTAGTATCAACCTCGATCCTAACCTATGGGTAGTCTATCATGCAATCACATCAAAATCCAGAGTACAGTAAAAGTAAGCAAACACATCAATAGTTCAATCACAACATGCAATGCAATCCGGAAAAGCTCGACACGCAGCAGAAAAGTAAACACCGGCCTAGCCTAAGTCTGGAAGTGGTGCCCTAGCAAACAATTCTACAGTGTGTGTAAAAGCCTGTGTGGCTGAGGTAGATCCTAAGCTAGGTAGTTAGTTACAGTTGCCTACTGTCCAGGTTGGTTGTAGGTCTAAAAAGGGAATTTTATTTAAAGTCCAAATATTAGTGAATTGAGATCCATCTTAGTTGATTTGATGTGTGGATCAGTTTTAGTTCTTAGGGTGACAATATTTAAAGTTTAAGTTGTATTAGTGAGTTTTAGGGGGTTCGGGGTCCACCTATACATTAAGCAAATGGGGTCCAAAATTGACTTTTTAATTAAAGGGGATTTGTGAATAGATAATATTTTTATAAAATACTAGGACTTTAACCTGATCAGTTAGACAGTTAGCATGCCCAGTTTGGATTCTTCTATCCAAAATTATGAATTTCTGAAGTTTTGGTCTTGTTTTGAACTAAGTTTGACCGGATTGTGGACTTTTTGATTTTAGTTGATTTATGAAATCTTAATATTTTTAATAAATACTAGACCCTAATGTGAGTTGAATGCCTTTGAGTTTGCTGGATTTGGAGTTTCCTACGCAAAGTTATGAATTTTAGAAGTTTCGGGCCCTAGACTATAGGCTACGGTTGACCGAAGAGTTGACTTTTCAGTTTAAGTTGATTTCCGGACACCTAATATTTTAAAAAAATACTAGACCTTAATTAGAGTTAGGTGCCTTTTAGTTTACCCATTTTGGGGTTTTCTGTAATTAGTTATGATTTTTAGAAGTTGGGGCAATTAAATAAATTATCGGAATTGCCTAATTAGGGGCATTTTGGGGGTTTCGGCCCAAATCAGCTCCAAACTGATTGGAATCATCCCCAAAGGTCAGAAATGACCTAAGAAGGTGTTCCAAAGTGTTTGGAGAAAATTTAGGATTTTTAATAATTTTTAATGATTTAATTAAGACAAAAAGGTGATTTTTGATTAAGGTTGAATTAAAGTCCCGATTAATGTCCAATTAAGGGGCCCTAATTATCTAAGGTTGGGGACTGAATTTTGGAGAGCTTGAGATATTACGGGTATTTTTCTGATTTAAAATGGATTTATTAGATTTTTCTGAAGTTTCTAAGGCTTAATTAACGGGTCAATTAGGGTTTACTAATTAAGTGTTTTAAAGAGTCCAGAAAATTCCTAGAAAATTCTAGGGGGTTCCAGATGTCACTAAGCACTAGTGTTTACAGTTTCATAGCAATCCGGGATCTATCCTAGTCCCTAGAAATATTCTAAGTTCGTTAGACAGTCCTTAATTATTGTCCTTAGTGCGTCACTATACTAAGCAGGGATAAAGTAAAGTCACTAACCCTTGGGCACAACATAGAGGGTAAATGCAGCAAGTATAAACACACCAAACCATGTCCTTAGATCTAGGAGAGCCTAGGCTAAGTGCTTGTGCAACCTACACATGCAAGGACTACGAAAATACTAAGTAAAGAAACCTAATGAAGTGATTAGTGGCTGATTGGGACACAATCATTCACTAATCCTTCTTCCACATGAATTCTGCTCACATATAGGTCCTAGGTTTAAAATTTCATAATAGGTAGACCTCCCAAGATTAGGGGATTTAAATAATATTTAAGATTTAAAAAAAAACATTTTTTAAAATACCTAAATATTATAAATATATAATAATATGAGTTTAAAAATAAGATAATTAAAATTAGTTCAATTCATAGGCATGGGAGGCCTACCAGCCACCAAGGGGATTTTAAAATAATTTTTATTTTAAAATAATTAATTATATTAATTAAAAATATTTAAATAATTAAATAGCAAAGTAATATAGAAAGCATCCAGAAAGGACAGAATCAGATATAAAAAATAATTTTAAATTAAAATTCACATTTTTCTAAAAAGAACGAGGTATTGTGCGTCAAAATCCGGTTTAAAACGAGAAAGTTATGATTTTCCTAAGATAAATAGGTTAAAAATAAATTTTTAGTATTTTAAAATAATTAATATTTTAAAAAAAAATTAATAATTTTAAAATAAATCAGATAAAATAATATCTGGATTTTAAAATAAATTTAAATAATAATAAACAAAATATTATAATAATATAAAATAATATATATTAATATTATAATAATATTAACATAATAATACTATTATTAAAGATAATAATAATATTATTAATTAACAATGTTAATATTATAATAATGATAATAACAATAAATATTAATATTATATTAATATAAATATTAATCACAATAATAATATTATTAAAATAATAATATTATTGATTATAATATTCATATTACAATAACACTATTAATAATAATTAATATTATAATAATAATATTAATAATAATAATAATATTATTAAAATAATATTATTATCAATTATAATATTAATATTATAATAATACTAACAATAATAACAATTAATATTATAATAATATAAAAATATCATTATTAAAAATAATAATATTATTATTAATTATAACATTAATATTAATGTAATAATAATAATAATAATAATGATAAAATAATAATAATAATAGTAAAATAATAATAATAATAATAATAATAATAATAATAATAATAATAATAATAATAATAATAGAATAATAATAATAATAATAATAATTTAAGATAATTTTTAAATAAAATAAAATAATAATGGTAATAATTATAATTATAAGTAAAATAATAATAAAAATAATAATAATAAAAATAATTTAAAATAATAATAATAATAATAATAACAGACATATGTATAATTAATTTAAATTAATTAATTAACTAATTTGATTTTAAAAAAAAGTATTTTAAATAATTAAATAAACTAATTTTAAATAAGAAAAATAAAATTAAAATAAAAAAAAAAGGCGGCGGCGCTGACACGTGACAGTCCCGATTGGTTCCGCGGACGCGGGCCAATCATTGGCAGGCGGCGCAATCATTGCGCCGCCGCCAATGATTGTCACAATCATGCGGCAATCAAAGTCGCGGTCTGCGGCTTGACTTATCCACGTCAGTGCGTGGATCCGGCCGTTGGATCTCCGCGGTTTCAAACGGAAGGCCCAGATCTCGCTGGACGGTGAACGGAGCCGCGGGATTCGAACGCGCGGTTGATCAGAACCGCGGACCGGCGGGATCTTAACCGTTGATCAAGAGATCAACGGTCCGGATCCCGCATAGCTATACGCGAATGTAACCCGAAACCCTAATGGGTTTTTGGGCACGTTCTCGCGATCGGGTGCAGCAAATCCGATAAAATTTTAAACCTAGGGTCTAGGGATGAACAGAAATCATGTGGACGTAGTGGTTCGACCTAACACTCGTTGTGTAGAAGTCTATTTGGATCTAAGTGTTTGACCTATTATAAGCGTTTTTTGAGAAATCTAACCGTGGGATTGGGAAAATATTGAAATCTCTGAATTTATAGGCTGTCCTCGTACAGTTCTTTAGTTGAAAGCACGATCAAACGGGGTCTGGATCGAGCGGATCGAAGCCTTGGACGTTTAAGGCTTGGGGTCGCCGGAAACTCGCCGCCAGCGACTTTGACCGTCGGTCTCTGACTTGGAAAAGGTGGAGGGAGTTTGTGGGAGCTCCGACCCTAGAGATCTCAGGTTGGGGATGTCTAGAGAGAGAGCAAGAGAAAAAGATCCTTCTAATGAAGCCCTAACTCTCTATTTATACCCCTAGCCTTAAGATGAACGGTTAGGATGGCCTCTAGGTTTGATTAGGAGGGCTCTAGACATCCTAGGCCGTGGACTTGGGTCAAGAGACCACTTGGAAGGTCCTTAATGGCTTTCATAGGTCTTCGTAGGTCAATTTGACCTATTAAGACTTGGGTTGACCAAGTCAAACCTTGACTTGGTCAACTTGAGTCCATTAGGTCAATGGAGTCCAAAGGATGAGGTTGGAGCCCTAAGAGAGGGTTTGAATTGGATTTGGGCTTGAATAGGACTTAAATGGGCCTTAATAGGTCATTTAGACCCATTAGAGGCTAGGGTTGACCAAGTCAAGGGTTGACTTGGTCAACCTAGTCAAATGGGTCAAAGAGGGGAGGGGTCGAGCCTTGAAGCCCTTGGTTGGGCTTGGATCTGATTTGGACTTGATTTAGACCCATATGGGCCTAATGGGTCAACCTGGGTTGACCTGGTCAACCAGGTTGACCCAAGGCCTGGGTCTGGGCTCAGCAGACTTGGCTTGACTCCTGTAACCCATTGGGATGGGCTTTGGGGTCTAGTATGGTCAAACTTGGCCAGGTCAACTTCTTGACCTTGGTCTAGGGGAAATCAGGGTCAACAGAAGTGTTACAATTTTTCGGAGCACTGGGACTCCAAGGTAGTCTTTTGTTAGCAGCTGGCTGGAACTTGGTGCATTGGGATAGTATGCAGGTGGAGTTAACTATACTGAAATACATCGGAAAGATTATTGATAGTAGGATGATGGGAATGCGAGGCATATTGATTGAGGGAGATAATGCTAGCGTCATGATGCATATGCAGAAATTGTACAAGGAGGCTAGATGGAAGGATAATGCTATGGATGTAGATGACTATAATTGGATAAAGTTATTCAATATGATAGTCTTTGTGCATACATCGAGAGAAAGTAATAAAGCTGCACATTATTGTGCCCAAACGACTTTAGAAGGACATTTTTTGTGGAGGTATATAGATGGAAATTCTTTGTATTTGCCTCAAGATTTTGTCAATATTCTTGAGGATGATTGTTTGTCTAGTTCGGTTCCTCCGTAGGTGTCTTTTTTTTGGTTTTCCGTTGATGTAACCTTCATTTGATTGCAATGAAGAGAATCTTCAAGTATAAAAAGTATAGGTGGCCAAGCTCCACAAACAAAAAATTTAGATTTCTACTCCTATATACTGACACAAGTCTTTACAAATATAAATTACTTATTTAAAGTCTTCTAATCTTGTACCTCTAGTTCCTTGTATGTACAAGATATAGAATTCCAAAAGAAATGAACCTCAAAGGAAGAAGAACGTTCTTTTAGACTTTTAATTTATAAATAATTTACATTTAGACTTTCACGACTCTTTACACTTTATAATTCTATTTACATTTACATTTAAATTTACATTTACAAAAAAAAAAGGACACTACTCCTGCAAGGGTCAATATGCAAAAATAGTGTGAAGTGTGTATATACATAATTATCTAGAATACATCACAAAGTGCGATGAAAATAAACAATCACATCATTACACATCCACCGGAATAGTATCAAACCACATTAAGTGCAAGAAAGTAAATAATTTGCCCTAACCTAGGCTAGAGTTGGTTATCCTATCAAATAATCTAAAGTGTGTGCTAACTTGTGTGGTTTAGATTATCCTAGGTTGATTAGTGATTGATGCTTTTTCTAAGTTGAATTTATTAGTTTTAGGTTGAAAGATTTGGTTTAAAATTTAAATTTTAATAATTTAATGCGTTATGTTTTATTTAACTATTTTAAATGTTTAAATTATTTTAGTTTAGGTTTTAAAGAACCTTGACATTTAATAACTCCAATGTGTGGTTTGAAGTCATTAATCAATAATTCCTAGGCTTATAAATGAATATATTTATTTAATCCCAAAAGATAAAGCAAACACATATAGCCTTTATTTTAATTAAGTATTTTATTTATTTTAGGCTTTAAAGAACTGTTACTTAATAACTTCAAAGTGCTGAAACTAGCAATCAAAAAGTTCTAGGCTTTCAAATTAATACATTAGTTTCCCTCTATGGGTTATAGCAAGTGTATATAGCCTTTGTTTTATTTAAGTTGTTTATTTGTATTTGATTCATTTATTTGAGTTTATTTGGTTTGATTTATTTAATTGATTTAAATTAAATTTTTTATATTATTTAGGTTTATTTAATTTGAATCAATTCATTTTTATTTATCATTATTTGAGTTTTATTTTATTTATTTGATTTTTAATTTTATATTGTTTTACTTGAATTTTATTTGATTTTTAATTAATTAATTTTATTTATTTGGTTTAATAATTTAATTTTATTAAAAAAAATTATTTATTTTTAATTAATTATTTCTGAATTTTATTTTATTATTTAATGCTTACTTATTTAAAGTTTTATTAGATATTTATTTAATTAAATTTTGCTATTTATTTTATTTAAATTTGATTAATTGATTGATGTTTATTTATTTAGTTTGTATTTTATTTATTTTTATTCATTCATTAATTTTTTTTATTAATTTTTTTTTACGTATTTATTTTTTATTTATATATCTTTATTTGTTTATTATCTTTTATTCTTTTATTAAGTGGTTTGATCAAAGTTTGACTTTTTATTTTTATTTAAATTTTAAGAGGTTTCTTATCCATTTAGAATCTAATGCAATTTAGTTTATATTTTTAGAATTTTATTTATTTGATTATAATTTTTACAAAATCAACCTAATTAATTGAATTATTTAATTAAGATGATTAGGCTATATTTAATTTTTGAACCAAATTAACTCTAATCAACTTGAAATCATTAGTAGAAGTTATGAGTGACTTAAAATGATGATTAAAAAGTTGAAGTCATGTGGGGTTTTTTTTTTATATATTAAATTATTTTATTAAATTTTCTCTATTTTTATTAAATTTTGTTTATATGTTTTATCTAGGGGATTTTATTTTTCCTTTAATTTTTTACTTATTTATGATTGAATGCAATTTATTTTGAATTTTTAGGATTTATATTTAATTTTTAATGATTTAAAAATTCTAGACCATTTATGGAGTGCAATTTATTGTTCACTAAATGAAAAACCAAATAAACTCCAATTGGGCTGAAATTTAAACCATGAGTTATTGCTAACCGAAGAATTAAACCACCCTTAGTTTAAACCATCAATGTCTCCTAAAATGAATTTTTAAGTTAAATGCATCTATAATTTAAAATTTTAATCATAGGTTAACTAGACCATACATGAAATTAATGGCTAACTAATCCTTTTACATTTATTTAGCAAACCACAAAAGTACAACCCTAGATGGTCTATGGATTCCTTATTATTGAATTTTGAATTCCTAGTTCAAATTTTGAAATCTATATTTAATTCCAATTAGAATCTTTATTGATTCAAACTAGCTTTCAAGTGGAATAAAATAAGTTTAATCCATTGGGGATGGGCCAGTAGGAGCTAAGTAGTTATCTAGAGGAAGTAGCCCCCATGTGGGAGGATATTGAGTCAGTTATAAGTGAACCAATGGTTTATAAGTGCTATTTTCTTAAATTTTAGGCTCCTCAGATAGCCACCTGGCGTAAGGTGATGTGGCAAGATGCCTGGAAGCTTCTTAAGTGAAATGTAATGCTTGGATGGGTTTAGTTCCAACTAGGTTGCAAAATGGTTCAAGGGAAGCTTATTTTTGAGACTTGGGTTATCTAATTTAGCTAACTTAGGTCAATCCATGGACTGGGCCTGCTATGTTCAATGCAGGGGACCTATAAGCTTATAATGCATACAATGATTTCATTTAATTTTACAAGGATTGAGTTTTGGTTCAAGGAAATCTATTTTAATTCATTTGGGTCAACCCATATGGCTAACCCAAGTGGACCCATGGGCTGAGCTAGCTTGGGAAGACCCTTGGGCACCCAATGAACAATCCCAATGGGTTTGGGGGTCTTTAATGCATTTAGATCACTTGAGTTAAAGAAAAGAACCCTTATGGCTAGTTTGGTCAACCTAGGTTAACTTGTTCAACCATGCTTGACCGGAGTTTGGGGTTGGGTCCAATGAATTCCAAATGACATTTGAAACCTATTGGAAGTGGTTTTAAGCCATGCCATGGTGTACATGTATTGAATTGAATCTATGGGGTCATTAGCTGAAGTTTAGGTTCAATGGTGATCTTGGTCAACCATGGTCATGGTCCACCAAGGATTTAGCCATGTTTAATCATGTATGATTTAATGTTTGGAAGGTTTAGGAAGTTTTGGCATGGTGTAGTTTGACTTATATACATGATTGAAGGTGTATGGGTCAAATGGGTCCTTAATGGTCAAAGTGACCAATCATAGCCAATAATCAAGGGTCCACTTAGGTTTTTAGATGATCAAGGATGATTATAAAGTGCCTAGGGGTCAAATCTAGGGCTTGGATTGGAGTTTGCAGTATGCTTCTTGCATATGGAAGTGTTTTAGGGTTTCAGGGTACATTTGGTGAAACTTGGTCAACCACAATTAACCATGGACCTAAATGGGTTCAAATGATTGTAATGATGATTATGAACATGTTTGCATGAGTTTGAAAGGTTTCTAAGGTGTTTAAAACAATATGTCATGTTGAGTGGCATGAATGATAAATATTTGAAAGTTTTGCACCTATGGAGTAAGCTTTGAGTTTTATCATTTAAAAGGGCATGGAGTCTTTCAAAATGACTAGGGAGACTCTTAGGACATATCTAATTAATATATAAATGATCAAACATAAATCTAGGGGCTTCACCAAGGGTTTTGAGCATGTTAAAAATTTCCTTAAAAAGGAAAAAGTCCAACGGCGTTAGGGTTTAATTTTGAACTAGTTTTTGAAGATTGCATTTTGAACTTGGATTTGATTGAATGATTGAACGTGATTGAAGGATTTAAGTTTATTGAATGGTTATGTATGATTGAAGGATTGAACTAAACTTGATTAAAGGTAATTGAATAGTTTATTGAACTGGTGTTTAATGATTTATTGGAATTTACTGGTATAATGAAATTCAAGGAGTTGAACACTAACATGTTAGCTGAATTTTAGCTAATGAGCTTGCTTGCTACTATAAATGTGTGCTATATGCTCTCAACTATGAAAGTGAATGTATTGATCAAGTAATTAAGTGCATAAGAAGAGTGTCGATCCCACGAGGAAAATATTATGCTACAACTAATGCTAGTATTGTCTACTCAAGCAACATAATCTTTCCTACACAATTAAATAAAGGCAAACTACTATTCTACTAAGAAATGCAGTAAAAAAATGAACATAATAGAATTAAAGATGTTTTGGACTAATGATAGTGAATTAACCTATATTTTCCAAAGCTAACTCATCGATAATAGTTACGAATTAGAACATATAATACCTTAGATCTCTATCGACCTTATAAGGGTGTAAAGAAAGATTTATGGCCTCTCTATGATGATTTTTATCTCTATAGACCATAGAAGCCTATTCATCTTATGCCTAGGGATGAAAGTATTTTATCTCAATCCTCCTAATTGTTCCAACCTTCCTCTATCGAGGTAATGTATTACACTAGATTTTAATTTCACACATCTCCATTACATAAATTAAATTAAGCATGAGATTAATTGAGAACAACAATTCACATTTACAAATAAAAGTCTATATTATGAGAAACAAAGATTATTATCATCATCCCAAAACTAAGAAGTTAGATAGCCATAGAAATAATTTGGAGCAAAACACATTTCATTACTTGTTTTACGAAAGATACAAAAAGAAAGATGAAAAAAATATCACTCGAATTATAGAATCTTAAATAGATCCTATAGTTGGACTCTTTATGGAGTGATTTCCTCCTTACATGTTGACTCTCCACACTCTCTTCAACTCCTTAGGGGTGTTTTACTCACTATAAGGTTGACCAACCACTCAACTAAACATAGCTACACTATCCCTAGTCTCCCCCAAAAAATAAAACATAAAAAGCTGTTTATATTTCTTATAAAAATTGACTCAAGCATTGTGGAGCTTAATAGAGTGGTGTTGCGATGTTACAATGATGAACTAGCACCTCGACGATACTTATTTGACTTCATTGTGGTGTTGGGCTGACCTAGTGTGATGCTTTGTTGATCCGGCATGACACTCCCCTTCTTAATTACTCCATCACAATGTTGTTAAAGAATGGGTGCTATGATGATTGAACTCATCTTTCGACCTTACAATGCTCCAGGGGTTGACGCTTTAGTGTTGAATTATTTGTAATTTTATAGAGCACAGAGCACTGCGGTGTTCTTTGGTGGTGCAGAGGCACACATAGTGCTGCAACCCTGACATTTGTTCCTACTGGTGTGCTGAAGTAAATGCAATTTTCTTGAGACTTTGGTGCTATAATGCATAGTTCTGGCGTCGTGGCGTTGAAGGTGCTGCGATGCTGGTTCTAACTTTTATAATTTTAAGACTTTTTCATGAGATATTCCTACACAACATCAACTAAAATACACATTTTTACTACAATTTTGCACAATAAAAATGAACATAATTTTTACTTAACAAATTCCCCCCAGCTTAAGCTATTGCTTATCCTCAAGCAATGGGTTTGCACCTTTGATCATTTTATTGTTCCAAATAAAATTTATAAAATTTGTAAATTAAAAATGATTAAAATATATGATAAGGCTTCACTATTTAGATGTGAATTATAATGATTAAAGTGTGGAAATTTTAACTTTAACAATCAATAAAGCATCCTAATAAATCATCTTTATTAATATCCAACTTGAACTCATCTAGTACTAGTGTAAATGTAATATTAACTATTGATTTAGATTGAATGATTTATCATTTAGGAATTATTCATACTTTAGTTAATTTTAAAATTCATTTATAAACCTCTATATGTACTAGTTTACATTACACTCTCCTTTTATATTAAGTATTAGAATCCTTTAGGAATACAACATCATTAGATACTAATTTTTGATATTAAAGTACGCAATATTCTTTTTTCCTTTTCCTTTTTTTTATCTTCTTGTTTTTCATTTGTTTTTTTTAACTTTCATGAGTACTTAAGTAATAATTTTGAATATCTGATTGTCTTGTTTCTTCAAGTTATCCTAAATTAAAATAATATAAGGAGTGATATAAGTTCACTAATTCCATATTTGAGTTTATAATGAATTTTATAAATTAATATAAGTACACCCTTTTCTAAACTTAGTTATTCAATCTTGTAACAAATAGTGAGTACTTAAGTGTATAGCATTTAAATTCAATGTGAAGTATTAAATTAGATAATTTTCTCAGTTGCTATTATGATTATTAAATTAAGAATCATTGTTCTTTGCTCATTCAATTAAGCATATATAATTTTGTATTATTCTTTATTTTAAGTGATTTTTAATGACAAATTTTTATTTTGGTCAAGTATCAAAGTGCAATTAACAAAGGAACATACAACAGTTAAGCATGTAAGAAATTTAGGTTAATTAAAAAGCTTAGTAAACAACATAGATAATAAAATAGTGAAGTGTACATGTAATTAAACAATTTCATTAAGCAACATACTAGAAATATTAATAAAATGCACAAAAACACATAATAAATTTGGGTCACCTCCCATTAGCGCTAAGTTCTTAGTATTTAGCTAGACTATGATAAATATTTCTCTTGAGGATATTCCAACTCCGCGATGTTTCTTAAATGGTCTATGTCCCATCATAAATAAAGTTTTAACCTATGGCCATTAACTTTAAAAATTTGAGAGGTCTTTTTGTCCTGAATCTCTACAGCTCCATAAGAAATACCTTAGTAATAGTGAATGGTCCAGACCACTTAGACTTAAGTTTCCTAGGGAATAATTTTAATCTAGAATTGAATAGCAGTACCTCTTATCCAGGGGTGCATTTTTCCTTTAGAAGCTTACGATCATGCCATCTTTTTATTTATTCCTTATAAATCTTAACATTTTCATAAGCTTCACTTCTAACTCCTCCAACTCGTTTATTTGACTTAATCTTTATCATCAACTTTATTAAGATTAAAATTTAGTTCTTTGACTGCCAAAATGCTTTATGTTCTAATTCTAATGGAAAGTTATAAGATTTTCCAAAGTAAATGATAGGGAGACATTCTAAAAGTTGTTTGAAAATAAGTTTTATAGGCCCATAACGCATCATCCAACCTTACAGCCTAATCTTTCATATTAGAACTCACCATTTCTCTTAAAATTTTTTAAATCTCCTTATTACGAATTTTAGCATGGCCACTAGTTTAGGGATGATAAGATGTTGCAATCCTATGCTGGGTATCATACTTAGTGATTATTGCATCCACTCTTTTGTTATAGAAGTGACTTCCCCCATCATTGATTAAAATTATTGGCATCTAAATCTAGAAAAATATTTTCCTTAAAAATTTAGATACTACCTAAGCATCAATTTTAGGGGTTTTCACTCCTTCAGTTCATTTGGATGTATAGTCAACAATAATCAAAATATATTTGCATCCATGGGATTACACAAATGGACTTGTGAAATAATGTCCCTAAACATCAAACATTCAACTTCCAAAACTTAATTTAAGGGCATTTCATTTATTCTAATGATCTTTCCTACTCTTTGATATTGATCACACTTCTTAACATAATCATTTACATCTTTAAATAAAGCAGGCCAATAGAATATTTATTGAAGAATTTTATAAGCTATTTTAAATCCTCCAAAATGTCCTCCATAATGTGAATCATGACATTCTCTAATTAAAGGTTCTATTTCATCCACAGGGACACATCTCCTATTATTTTGATCATTACATGTTGTATATAAGTAAAGCTTATCCCAAAAGAAATATTTGGCATAATGTAGAAACTTATATTTTTAGGTAGATGGCAAGTCAAAAGGAATCAAACTGCTCATAATTAAATTCAAAATATCATCATACCAAGGTAATCTACTCATATACAATGCAATTAACTGTTCATCAGGGAAAACTCATTGATGAAACTCTAAATGTACGTCTTAAAAGATGATAAGTAATTTGGTTCCCAACACCTTTCTTATCTAAGAGTTCTACATCAAATTCTTACAACAAAAGTATCCACCTCACCAATCTAAGTTTGGTATCTTTTTTGTCATAATAAATTTGATTACAGAATGATCTGTATATATTAGAACATTCATGCTAATCAAATAAGGATGAAATTTATCAAAGGTAAAGATAATAGCTAGGTTCTTTTCTAGTATTGGTATAATTATAATGTGCAACATTTAAAGTTCTACTAGCATAACAAATAACATGAAACTTTTAGTCTTTCATTTGGCTAAGAATAACACTACAACATAATCACATGTATCGCATATTAATTCAAAATGTAATGACCAATCTGGTGCAAAAATAATAGGTGTAGTGACTAAATACTATTTTAAAATTTTAGTCACAACACTAGGTTAATTCCTTTAGTGTCAGCTATGGTCCATCCAAAATCTTTCTAATAATCACCTAGAATCCCAATCACCATACTTTTCTAATCTTTTTCCAATCTAGCAAAAATAATGATAGGGAAATTTGAAATTACTACCCAAAAAGGCGTACATAAGATGTCTAGGTAGGACTTTAAGCTCTAAAGCAGGTGCTTCCTTTATAGAAGATCTTAAAGCTCTACCTAAAGATGAAGTATCCAAAGTTTTATATCTCTCCCTAAACATCCTAGAAGTGTCTCCAATAAATTGAATTGATTCATCAAACACATAGTTTTCCTTCGATGATTCATCCAAATTCTTTTTTGCTAACAGATCTTCCTCTCAATTCTCAACAACAATCTCTTCCAAGTTAACCCTGAAATAATCCTTATTCTTGTCATTAGGGAATTTCATGGACTTAAGCACATCTTTATTCACTTACTAGTCTTGTACTCTCATGATCAATTCCTATTTATAAGCATCTATTATAGCCTTATGCATTACTAAGAAAGGTCTTCCTAAGATAATGAGTATCTCCATTTCCTCCTCCATATGTAAGAAAATAAAATCTTCAGGGAAGATAAACTTATCTACCTTAACAAAAATATCCTCTACCACCCCCTTATGATAAGTGAATAATAATTCATCAAGCGGATTGGTGACAATGGTCAGTTGGACCTCTCCTAAATCTAATCTCCTTAAAATAAATAAAGGCATAAGATTGATATTGGATCCTAAATAACATAATGATCTACCATAGAATTTATCCCTATAGTCATGGGAATTATAAAGCTACCAGGATTCTTCAACTTTTCAGGGAGATTATTTTGTATGATGATAACACCACATTCCTAAATCAATAGTATAGTTCAAATTTCCCATATTTCATTTTCTTATTTAGGATGTCTTTCATGAATTTAGAATAAGTGGGCATCTGCTCTAGGCTTCTGAGAAGGGTATACTAATGGTTAATTTTTAAATACTTCTAAAAACCTAAAGAATTATTTATCAAAATTTGCTTAATTAGCCTTTAAGGAAAAGATGATAGTGGTCTCTTTATAACCTTCTTAATAGAACTTTTAGCTTCTTTAATTAGTTCAGGTTTTTCCTTAGGTGAGTCAGGCACTACAGGATTTTCTCCATAATTTCGTCCTATGTTTGATCTTTTTCCATAGAAGGGTCTCCCAAATCCTTCCCACTCCTTAACTGAATAGTATCACAATTCTCTTCCAAATTCTCATCACTAAGATTAGAATTCTCGTCTTGGATTACTATTAATCAAATTATCCTATATATTTTTTTTATATTTCTAAGAGTTGTAGCTTAGCTCTGCAATTATTTTTTCATCTGAAACACTAAATCCTCCAAAGGTGTCTTCTTAGCTTTATTTTTATTATTTTGATTAAATCCTGAGAGATAAGAAGGTCTATGATTCAATATAGGCTGCTAAGGGTTATTTGAAGGTCCTACATAGTTAGGCTAACTTGCCTTTCATTGATTACCACCATTATTTTTACTCTAACTAAAATTAGGATGGTTCCTCCAAGCTGGATTATATGTATACGAATAGGGATTATTTAATATTCCAATAAAATTCACATTCTCAGCCTCTTGAGCACTAGATTCATTAGTAGAATTCAAGTCATTCTCTCCCAAATGCATAATTGATCCTGATATTATACTAACTCTACAATTGTCTAACTTCTTAGACATGGTAACTATCTGATCAGTCAAAATAGATTAAGCATCTGACTCATAGACACTGGCTACTCTATTAGGATTCACCATATTAGAAGGTCACTGCAAGTTATTTGTTGCTATTTTCTCTATCAAGGCATAAGCTCATCATAGGTTTTTGACATCAAAGATCCTTTGGCTGGTGCATTAATTATAGACCTAAGGGATCCCACAAGCCCATTATAAAATGTCTAAATTACCAACCGATATGGTATAGCATGATGAAGACACTTTCTAAGCATTTCTTTAAATCTTTCTAGCTATCATAAATTAAATCTCCATTATATTAGAAAAATGAAGTAATATTATTCCTAAGCTTAGTAGTTTTGAAAGGTGGAAAGTATTTTGCTAGGAACTTATGTGCTAACGCATTCCAAGTGATTATAGAGACTGGGTGCAAGGAATTTAACCACATTTTAGCTTTGTCCCTTAGAAATAATAGAAATAAATGAAGTCTAATAGCCTCATCACTGACTCCATTGTGGGTGAATATTGCACAAAGTTTTAAGAAACTAGCTAAATATAAGTTGGGATCCTTAACGGGAGTTCCCCCAAACTGAATGTTCTAAACTATTTGGAAAATGACATATTTTAGTTCAAAATTATTGGCTTAGATAGTATGTTGGTTAATTCTCTGATGAATTCCATCTACTAAGGGATTGATATAATCCCTAAGAGGACTAGGTTGGTCTTGATATGGATTTGATCAAATAATAAGGGTCTCTTACTAGATTTACTATGCTACAAGAATAATAAACATGGAATGAAATATAATACAATAACATAAAAATAATAAATGCGAAATAATTACAAGTTCACAAGTTTATAAATGATAGAAAAAATACACATGTAACTAACTAATTATAAAGTAAACTACTCAAGTAAGATTAATCAAGTAGGATTATATAAAGATAATTGCAAAAGCATACATTATATTTTTTAGCAACGGTGCCAAAAACTTGATGGGTTATCCAACTTTTAGCTACTATGCTTTCTTACTACTATGAATGTGTGCTATATGCTCCCAACTATGCAAGTGCACATGCCGATCAAGTAATAAAGTTTATGAAAATTGTGTGAATCCCATGAGAAAAATAGTGTGTTACAACTAACTCTAGTACTGTTTACTCATGTCGGAATCTATCCTGCATAATGAAATAAAGGTGAATTGCTACCCTACTGAGAAATGCAGTAAAGAGTAAAGATAACCGGAATTAAATATGTTTAGGATTAATGATAGTGAATGAACCTATATTTTCTTAAGTAGACTCATTGACAATAGTTATGAATCAGAGTATATGCACCATTAGATCTTTATCAAGCTTGTAAGGGTGTAAAGAAAGGTTTATGGCCTCTCTACAGGGATTCTAGCTTTATAGACCTTAGAATCCTAATTATCCTATATCTAGGCATGAATGTATTCTATTTTAATCCTCCTAATTATTCCAACATTCCTTCATCAAGGTAATCTTGATTTTAACTTCATACATGGACATTACATACATTAAATTTTGCATGAGAGTAATTGAGAATAATAATTTACAATTACATAAAAGAGTTTATAATAGGATAAATAGAGATTATTCACATCATCAGCCTAAAACTAAGAAGTTAATAAGCCATAGAAATAATTTGGAGCAAAGCACATTTAATTACTTGCTTTAGAAAAGATACAAAAAGAAAGATGAAGAAAATATCACAATAATTATAGAATTCCAAATAAATCCTACAAATGGACTCTTTTCAAAGTGATTCCCTCCTTACACCTTCGCTCTCCACACTCTTTCCCTCTTAAGAGGTGTTTTTCTCACTATAAGGTAGACCAACTACTCCACTAAATGTAACTTCACTATGTCTGGTCTCCCCCACATAAGAAAACATAAATAACTATTTATATTTTTTTACATAAATAGGCTCAGGCACCATGGCGCTTGGCAGAGTGACACCACAGTATTATAATAATGAACTAGCACCTTAATGCTACTTAGTTAGCTCCACTGCGATGTTGGGATGACTCGGTGTGATGCTTGGCTGACTCGATATGATGATTTACTAACTCAGTGTGATGCTCCCCTTCTTAATGGCTCTAATATGACATTGTAAAAAAATGGGCGCTATGGATCTTGAACTCATCTTGTAGTGCTGTCATACTCTATAAGTTGGCACTTCAGCATTGAATTATTTATAATTTAACGTAGCATAGAGCACTATGGTGTTCCCTGGTGGCACTAAGGTGCTCATAATGCTGCAGCATTGACATTTATTCTGTTGGGGACCTGAAGTAAATATAATTTCTTAAGACTATAGCACTGTAATGTATGTTTCTAATACTAGAACATTGAAGGTGTTGTGGCTTAGATGTTTGTGGCGCTATGGCACTGGCTCTAACTTTGTAATTTTAAGACTTTTTCCTGAGACATTCATGTATAACATCAATTTAAACACACATTTTTATAGGAATTTAACATAATAAAAATAAACAGAATATTTATTTAACAAACACCATGATTGAAGTTTACTGAGGATTGAATTTTGAGCTTGAATGATTGACCTCTTACAAAAATGAGGTCAACATAGCATATCTTATACCTTATCGATGTTGACATTGATTCTATCAGGTGTAAGAAGGAACCCAAGGAATTTTCTTGTTCCTGTTTTAATGGTGCACTTTAGAGTATTTATCCTCATGTTGTATTTCTTAAGAGTAAGGAATATCTCTTAGAAATCTTTGATGTGTTGGTAGGGAGATTAGCTCTTAACCAGGAGGTCATCTACATATACTTCAATTTTTTATGCCCTTTTTCTCCTTGAAGATTTCTTCATCTTTCTTTGCTAAGTTGCTTCGGCATTCTTTAGGCCTAAGGGATAAAATTTGTAGTAGTATAGTCCTTCCATTGTGATGAATGCAATTTTTTTGCAATCTTTGGGGTGCATCTTGATCGGTTGGAAGCCTAAGAAGGCATCCATGAAGCTTATTGCTTGATAACCTATCGAGGAGTCGACTAAGGCGTCGATCCTTAAAAGTGGGTAGCCAACTTTGAGGCAAGATGCATTCACACATTCTCCATTTTCTAGTTAATTTTTATACTGTCATCACGTTAGAAATTTAATCTAGATATTGGACTTCCCTGATGAAGTTAGCGGCAAGTAATTTTTTGCTCGGATAGAGGTTAGGTGAGTAAAGCGGTAGTTTTTTTTATCTTATATTTGATAAGATGAGACTCATTTTTAGTATTTAATCAATGACATATGATTTCTTTAATGATTCTTAATGTCTACTGTTGTGTATAGAAATTCTTCAAGATTGTCATGGAGTGTTTCTACCAACTTATCTTGATGTTCTTTGCTGAAAGAAGTGCTGATTCTGAGGACTATACCTGTTTCATCTTTCATCTCAAGTACTTCTTAAAAGCATTAGTGGTTTCTAAGCTCATACCTCACTCCACATCTTGGTGGAGGATTTATTTAGATGTGTTTGTTAGTCCTATTACTCACAAGTAGTAGATATGTGACTGGTTTAGGTTGTCGTTCACTATGACTTCTCTTCCTTTGACAGGAAATTTGATGGTGACATGGTTTGTGGATACTACAACTTTAATGGTATATAATAGTGGCCTATCAAATTTGGCATTATAGGTTACAAGATTATTAATGATGATGAATTATACCATAAATGTGTATTGATGATCTCCTTCACCCCAAGTGACATGTAGGGCGATTGCTCCTTCAGTTTCCCTGTGCTTGCCAGAGAATCCATAATGAGGTCTTATGGTGGGAACAAGCTGGGTAGGTGAGCATATTCATCTTATTGAAGGCATATTTGAATATTATGTTTATTGGTCCCCCCATATCTATTAGAATACTATCAATATGATAGTTGGTGATCAGTGTTGTGATGACTATAACCTTGTTGTATGGGTTTCCCCTAGCTGGTTCATCTTTACCACTGAATGTGACAGGCGTGTTATTAATGGATCATGAGAATGATGCTGAATTAAATTCTTAAGTTCATAGATTCTTAGCATGTGTGGGGGAGTCTCCTTGTTTGTCTTTCATGATTGTAGGCACTACTCTAGTGATGTGGATTGCTTGAGTTGGCCTGAGCTTATTGGCACTTTCTTCTACTAGGGCTTTTTTGGGTCACCGCTCTAGATAGGTGAGAACAAGCTACGTGATCTTTTCAACTTTAATGAGGTATTTGATTAGGTTCTTTGGGTGGTGAGATTCTTTGTTTTCATATTCATAATCTTTGTGGAATACACAATACCTTGCATATCTTAAGCACTGTCGATCTTCATAGGAGGCAGGTGACTGAGGCAGGTGGCTAAAGTATTCTTTATTTTGTATGGCCTCTATGAGCTCGATCATGGATATTCTTAGTTGAGTATAGGTAAGATATGTTTAGGGTCAGCGAGTGACCTCTATGTGCACCTTAATCATTGGTGCTAGTGGTGCTTCTATCATGGGAAGTCTTGGCTGAGCGAGCATCATGTATGGATCGGGGTGTTGGTGGTTGTGCTAGAAATTTATCTTCAATCTCATATTACTAAAAAATGGATCCTTTCTCTATTTCTTCCTAGACGGAAGCTTATTTTTGTGGCGATCTCATGGCATAAAGTAGTTATGGTGAGTTTAGCCACTTAGTTGTATTCCTCAACATTGGCATGTCTATTGGCAAGTTTCAATAGTTTCTCCTATATTTTTGGTTGTTGTAGGCTGAGTGCGTATTTTAAAGGACCTTCACTCAGTAGGCTTTAGTCTTTCACAAGAATCTCCTTCTAAAACCTTAATATGAAGTTCCTAAATGGTTCTTGAGGCTCCTATTTCAATTTTAGCAGGACTTGCGAGCTCTCGGAGGGTCTCTAAGACTGACAAATTGTGCAATAAAACATTCACTTGAACTCGATGAAAGAGGTGATCACCCTACCAGGTAGGTGACTGAACTACCTTTAGTGCCTAATTTTTTAGAGTGTTGAAGAAAAGATGATATTGGAGGGCATTATCAACATGGTTTATGGGGTCAGTCTTACCTTGGTAGGCCTCTAAGTGAGGCACCTTGATATTTGGAGGTGCTCTTTCTTCGATGGTTAATTTAGAGAATGTATTGGTCATCCAATATTCACTTTCCTTAACTCTCCTGCTAATGGGTTGGAGTTTTCATCTCTCGCATAGGGATGAGTATGGTTAATGATTGGATCAGAGGAATGTACTTCTTTTAGAGGCTCATGATAACCACTAGGGTCAGGTGGTTCTTCAAGCATATTGGAGGTTTGCCCTTGGTTGCTAGTGGTTGTGAGAGCATCCTGTACGGTCTTTAGAAGTTACTCTTCCATTTTGTGTAGTTCATGGAAGGTGGTATAGTTTGATTCATCATGTTCACTGAGGTCTTATGTTTTTTGGGGTATAGCAATTTTTTGGCCTTTAGCATCAGATCCACACTCATCGCACCTAAGAGGATGTTGAATCTAGATTTATCTACTAGATGATGCACGACTGTTATTTATGGATCTATCTATGAGCTGAGAGCTTGTAGGTGAGGATGATGAAGGTAGAGAGAAAGTGGAGGCGAAAGAGTAAGAGAGTGGAGGTGGATTTAGATGAAATTTTTATTATCCTAGTAGGAAGTACAAGAATAAGTGGAGTGAGAGCTCTATCCTGAAAAGCTTAAGCCAGGAAAAAAATTTAGCATAATAACTCTCTTTGTCTCTCTCTCTCTCTCTCTCTCTCTCTCTCTCTCTCCCTCTCTATCATACATGATGTGTCTTTCTTCATGGCTCCTCCCACATTTATATGGTTTGGAGATTTACAGTAAAATATGTATGAAATATAAGAGTTATGCTGCGAGTCTTTGATGGAGCTCATTTGGCTGTGTTGAGTGGTGTGGTGATCTTATGAGAGAGGATGCAGATGAAGTGATCCTGTGGGAATCATGAGATCAAGTCGACATTGTGTAGAAATCCGATATGACATCACCCCACTAGACCAAGAGGTGGTGAGTAGTGACTTGGTGTATATCTCTGAGCTTGGCGGTGGTTCGATCATGTAGGATGTCTTATAGATGAGATGTGTGCCTTTAGCTTAACTTTTGATAGGTCTCATATAGGAGACTTAACATTGAGATGAATAAAAATTTGTCTGACTGAGAGAGGAACTTCTGTGATCACTCCTATCAAGAAGGATGGCTATTTGGAGGATATGAACGAAGGTGTTTCGACGTGCTCTAGTGATAAGTTCCTTCCCAGCTCTTGAGCGAGTCCCTCAAACAAATTATACTAGAGGAAGAATGAATCTCCTTTTGCGTGCCCTAAACATAACCTATAAGATACTAGCGATAAGGTATAAAACAGTGAAGGGTGTACATATATAACTATCCGCTTAAAAGCAGACAAGTGTGATTATTTTATATTAGTATGAAATCATGCACATAAGAAAATGCTAAACACGATGTTAGGTCACACTATCTTAATATTAGGTTAGCGTGATTTCCACTAAGATCTCTATCTAACTAAGTGTTTTGGCTTATTGGCATATTTGTACCATTGCATTCTTCTAAGTTATATTTTTTACAAGTTTTTTTTATATGCTTGGTCTAAATAGAAATATTCTATTTTTCTCGTATTAAATTTGCTAGAAAAGAAGTTAGGTCGGCATCATACTTAAATAAAAATCACGACTCATGATTTGAGAAAATTCTTTACATAGCGAGTCATTTATTTCCCCAAATTGTTTGTTGTTAACATATAAGTACATAATAAAAATATTCGATGTTGATATTCCAATAAATATTTTTGTACCAACTATTTTAGATATTCTAATAAATATTATTGTACTAACTATTCAAATATAACCTTAAAATGAACCCTCTGTAGTGCACCTTTGACATTACTTTAAAAAAATTTCTGGGTTTCATGGTAAGACATCTTAGAATTGAAATAGATCCCTCTAAAACTAAACAAATCTTGGAAATGCTATCACCTAAAAGTTTCACTCAATCAAGATCTTTTCAAGATCGTTTGACATATCTTAGAAGATTCATATCAAATCATTCAGAATATGTCAATCATTCACAGCTTTATGCAAGAAAGATGTTCATTTCCAGTGAGATGATAGTTTTTAGAAGGCTTTCAATAGTATTAGTAATACCTAATGAATCCTCCAGTATTGGCTACGCATATGCCGTGTAAGCCATTAATCTTATGTACAACAACATTAAGTAAATCTTTTGAAACCTTGTTACCTCAAGTTAATAAGGAAAAGAGAATGCACTTTATTACCTAAGTAGATGGTTTCTTCCAACTGAATAAAATTATCCTCTAATTGAAAACCATTATTTGGCCTTGATCCTCACTACTAAAAAATGGAGGCACTAGATTCTTTCTCATAAAGTAAATCATATATCCAGAGTAAATCCATTACAGTATCTGATGACTCATTCAACTTTATCAGGAAGATTAGCTTGGTGTTTTATGATTCTATTACAATTTGATATAATGTTCATTCCTTTATGTGTTATGAAAGAACAAGCTTTGACAAATTTTCTCATAACACAACCAGTTCTAGATGATCATCCAATAAATGATGAATTACCAGATGATCAGATCATGAACTTATAAGTAAATAAAAGCTTTATCTAGGAGTTTTTTTTTATGGTGTTGCATCTTGTTAAAGAGATAAAGGACCACAAAATAATTCTCTAGGGAAAGCTGGAATCAATATAATATTTGTCACTCTAGATAAAGGTTTGATGAATTAATTTTACCACTTATCAAAATCCTATATGAATAATGAAGTAGAGTATGAGGCCCTAATTACTAGTTTAGAGTTAACCATTCTAAATGAAATTGAAAAAAATCAAAATCATTGGAGATTGGCATCTTATTGCCAACCAAGTTGCAGGAATTTACAAAGTGTTAAAGAAAGTTAGGTACCTTACTATCAGTATAGGATGAAGCTCCTCGAGCAAATTTTGAATGAAATTTTTTATAGGATACTCTTGAAAGAAATTCAATGGTAGATGTCCTAGTAAAGCTTCCTGAGGAATTAGCTTATCTAGAGGAAGATTCTATTCTAGTGGAAGTACAAGGTCGCCAGTTCCTATCACCCACAGACCTAGAGTACATAAATAGGAAATCCCCAATCGAGGTGAAAGTTATTTTTTCTATAAATAATGAAATGATAGATTGGAGATAGCCCTTCATTGATTATTTGTAAGAAAGCAAGCTCCCATGTGATAAATAAGTTGCTGAACAAATAAAAAGAAGATTAATGTCTTATATATTAATCAATGAAACTCTTATCAAAGATTATTTTATTAGATATGGCTATGTTTCCTTAGTAAACTAGAAGTTTAGAATATAGTTAAAGAAGTTCATGTTGGATTGCATGGAGCTCACCAATTTGAACTTTAAATGAAGATGAAAATTAGAAGGATGGGTTATTATTGGCTCTCAATAATAGATGACTGCATGAATGTTGCATATCATTATCATTAGTGCCAGATGCAAGGTGTGGTTTTATATCAACCATCAAATTTTTTACATCTTATAATAGCTTTGTATCCATTCAAAATCTTGGGTATGGATATCTTTGGTTCGATTGATCTACCATCCTCTAAAAATTACAGGTTTATACTTGCAACAATAAATTACTTCTCAAGGTAGGCAGAAGTAGTTCCATTAAAAGAGGTAAAAAAAACTTCATATTCTAAACTTCTTTAAAGATCGTATAATATATCAATTTGATATCCCTCATGAAATCATATATGATAATGATTCATCATTTAGAAGAACCAAAATAAATTATTTTACTAGACATCATAAAATAGATTGGAGATACTCAACAATATATTCCCTTGGGCAAATGGATTGGCTGAGGCCTTCAATAAAATTTTTCTATAAATCTTAAAATAATTCTAGAAGATAATAAGCATCAAACAACAATAAATAACAAACAACAACATCAAGCCTTTGTCCCACTAGGTGTTGTCGGCTACATGAATTCTTTTCCTCCATTGTGTCCTGTTAAAAGTCAAATTCTCTATTAAATCTAATAAAGAAATATCATTTCTAATATTTTCTAACCATGTCTTTTTAGGTCTACCTCTACCTTTCCTAACATAAGTCAAATCTAATATCTCTACTTGCCTAACAGGGTCATCAGAAGGCTGATGTTTAATGTGACCAAACCATCTAAGGCAGCTCTCTCTAATCTTATCTTCCACTAGAGCTACTCCAACCTTTATACGTATATGCTCTTTTCGTATCCTATCTCTAAGGGTAAAGCCACTCATCCACCTGAGCATCCTCATCTCTACAACACTTAACTTAGTATTATGCTTCTCTTTTAATGGCCAACATTCAGCACCATAAAATAGTACAGGTCTCACCACCATCTTATAGAATTTTCCCTTAAATTTGAGGGGGACTTTTCTATCACACAACAAGCCCGATGCATTCCTCCACTTCAACCATCCAACTTGAATTCTGCTGATAATATCCCCATCCATTTCACCATCACTCTGAATAATAGATCCAAGATATCTACAACATGTACTCTTATTAATGACTTGATCACCCAAAGTCACAATCCCCTCACTAGGTCTATTGCTACTAAAATTACACTCCATATATTCTATTTTAGATCTACTCAAGCAAAAACCTTTAGACTCTAAGGTTGACCTCCATAATTCAAGTTTACCTTTAACTCCCTCTCTAGTCTTATCAACAAGAAGAATATCATCAGCAAAAAGCATACACTAAGGTACATCCTCTTGCAAATGTCTAGTGAGAATATGCATGACTAAAGAAAAAAATATGGGCTTAAGGCTGATCCTTGATGTAATCCAACCGAAACAGGAAAATACTTGGTCAAACCACCTTGTGTTTGAACACAAGTAATAGCTCTTGCATACATATCTTTAATTATTTGAATATAAGTGTTATTAACTCCTTTCTTTTCAAGAACTCTCCAAAGCACCTGTCTTGGAACTTTATCATATGCTTTCTCTAAATCAATAAATATCATATGTAAATCCTTCTTATTCTCTCTATATCTCTCCATCAAACCTCTCAATAAATGTATGGCTTCCATAGTAGACCTACCTAACATGAATTCAAATTGATTCTGAGAAAAATTAGTATCACGCCACAACCTACGCTCCATAAGTCGCTCCCATAGTTTTAAAGTATGGCACATTAACTTAATTCCTCTATAATTCACACAATCTTATGCATCACCTTTATTCTTAAAAATAGGAATTAACACACTCATTCTCCACTCATCTGGTATCTTTTTAGTCTTCAAAATAGTATTAAAAAGTTTAGTAAGCCATGATAATAAGCATCAATGGCATGAAAAATTAGGAGACATTTGTGGGTATATTGAACCATATATAAAACTCCAACTTAGTTTATGCCATTTGCTTTATTCTTTGGAGTGGAGGATGTTCTCCTTTTATAGGTTTAGCTACCTTCTCTTAGAGCTATAATAAATTCCCAAATAACTATAGAATAAAATGCCATAATCTGATTAGAAGAGCTCAAAGGTTTATAAGAGAAGTGATTGCAAGCTCAAAAGAACCTGAAGTTATATAAAGCAAAGATGATTCAAGTGCACGTCAAAATGTTTTGTCCAAGAATCTTCCAAGTAGCGGACTTCGTCTTGGTTCTAAAAAGACCCATTTTAGCCCATCAAAAACTGGGAGGTAAGTTTGAACCATGGGAAGGTCCATTCATGAAGGAGAAAGACTATAAAGGAGGATCCTATCAGTTGGTAAATTGTAAAGGAAATTGTCCAATGTTTCTTATAAATGGGCAATATCTTAAGAAATACTATGATGGATAGAATTGTAAATTTAAAGTTTTAATAAATAAAAGAATTTATGATATTTTAGAAATTGACTGAATGTGTTGATGTTTTCATATTGTGTTAGGTCTGGATGATAAGATTAGGCCCAAAAGGATAATACTAAAACATGTGTATTTTAAATTCCTGGTGCTTGCTTAAATTTTATTCTTAAATATTGATATAAGTTCCACAACAACATATTTTCTTTTTAGACTTTGGTTAATTGGGTTAAACAACCCCTAGTATTATCCTAATCTGACTATTTAAATATACTCATGTGGGAGTGATCTTTCATTTGAGTTTTCTTAAACAACCCCATTCTGATATAAATTTATGTTCTTAAGGACTGGTATAAGTTCCCTAGTGACTACCTTTCTCTTTGAACTTTGATGGATTGGGTGATATGATCCCTAGTATTTTCCTAATCTAACCTTTTAAAGTTTATTCATTTGAGATAGATCCGCATTTGAATATTTACCTTAAATATGTTCAATTGAGATAAAACTCTCATTTGAACATCATAAATGTCCTTGTTTGGAAGTGACCTTCCATTCAGGTATTAATCCTTTATTCACTATTTCAAAATAGTCAGGTGATTATTAAATCTTCTTCTTTCATTGTTTCGATATGGTTAAGTAAATGTAGGACTCCCTTAAAGCTTTTTTCTTTCACTATTTTGATATGGTTTGGTGAACATTTAAAATTTCTAAATCTTCCTCAATTACTATTTTGATATAGTTAGGTGAATGTTGGAATCCCTTTAAATCTTCCTCTCACAATTTTGATATGGTCAAGTAAATACTTGACTTTTAAATCCTTATTCTACAATTTCAATATGGCCAGGTAGAAATTAAATCTTTCAAAATTTCTTTTCTCATTGTTTTGATATACTTAGGTGAGCATTGAGTTATCCTCTTTTGTTATTTTGATAAGGTCAGGCAATAGCTAGATATTTATCAAATGCATTTAAAATTTAACATGCTAGGGATAGATCTCTCCTTCAAGCCCTTTTCAATTTTAAATCTATCTTATGAAGATGATTCCTTCTCAGATATCTAGTTTGATTAAATCCACCTATTTTAGATCATTTCCTTTTAGGTATTGATCAATTAAATCCTTTGGATTATATTGACTGCTTTGATTAACGCTAATATGTGTGATTTACTTTTTCAAGTTCATCACACCTATTGGAGGTCCATTTATTGATCAGATTTTTGTATAAGGTCAATTCCCTATAATCATTCCCCATTCAATAATAAAATTCTAATCAGTTTCCCATACTTAATCATTAGACTTTATTCATTCAATCAATAAAACTTAAAATTTCAATTATCCTTCAATCATTCAATGGTATTCAATCATTTAATGGTTATAATTCAATCAAACTCAAATCAATCTTTAAATCATTCTAAATCATTCAATAAACTTAAAGCCTTTAATCTAGTTCAGTCATTCAATTAAAATCTAGTATAAAATATAAGTTCAAAATCAAGTTTAAGTTCAAACCCAAAAGCCCTTTGGACTTTTCCCTTTTTTAAGGAAATTTTTAATTGGATCAAAACCCTTGGTTAAACCATTTGAATTGTGTTTGATCATTCACAAATTGATTATACATGTCCTTTGAGTCTACGTAATCATTTTGAAAGATTTTATAACCTTCTAAACTATAGAGCTCAAAGCTTCCTTCAACCATAAAAATCTTTAAATATTTATAGCTCATGCCACTGAACTAGCATTTTTTATTCAAACAACCTCGTAAACTCTTTCAAGCCATCTAAACATGTTCACAATCATCCTTATAGTGATTTAAACTCACTTGAGTCCATATTTAGCCTTGGTCAATTTAGGTTGACCTAGTTAAACCAAAGGACACCCTTAAACCCTAATTCCCTACATATACATGAGGCATATTGTAAATATTAACTCAAGACGTAGGTTTCTCCCCTAGGCATTTAAAAATCATACATGAACAAGCATAAACCTCATTAAACCCCTAAATAGGATTGATTGACCAACATTGGTCACCTTGATCACTAAAACCTCTTTAAACCCTAAACCTAAAGCCTTGCATGGAAGCTCATATAAAGTCCACTTCAACATCTAAATTCTAACATTAGACCATTCATCCCTAAATTTATTTGAGCCATTGGTAGACTATGGTTGACGAAAAGCTTTAAACTCTAACATACTAAAAATAAATTCCACATAAATCTCTTTATAGCTTGACCTTGCCATAACCCAAGACCACTTCCTATAAATCCAAAATCACATTTATAGTGGACTGGACCCAACCCAAAGATTTAGTTGACCAAGTTAACCTAGGTTGACCAAACCAATCCAAAAGCCTTCAAACTTTAATTCTAATGATCTTCGCCAATCCAAGGCCGCCAAACCCCTTTGGAGTTTCCATTTGATGGCCAAAGACCAATCTTAGCTAACCCAAGCCTTGGGCCATCTTAGACTAACCATATGGCTTGACCCAAGTGGCCAAAATGGGTTTCCCTTGGGCCAAAAATAACCCAAGTAAAATCAAAATACATGCACTAGGTTCCCTTAGAGCCAATATATCAAACTAAGCCAGCCCAACCACTGGGTTAACTTGAGCCAGCTAATTGGGCTGACCCAATGTCTAAAAAACTAAATCCCTTAAGCTATCTTCAAGCTTAGGCTAAATCAAACAAAGAAAACCCATTCATTTTTTTCTAAATTCTTCTAGACGCCTGGCCCAGTGAACTAGGTAATGTCCTATGGTGGCTAAAAAACCAAGAAATAGTGATTAGCAAGCTTGGTTCACTCATAACAAATTGCATAACCAACCACATGGGATCAACTCCTCTAGAACACTTGATTAGAACCCATTGGCCCATTCCTAATTGAATTAGTGGATTAAGGTGGTAGAACCTAGCTGAAATTTGGTTTTGGTTCAATCATAAGTAACTTATAAATACTCTATTTTTAAATGTAAGGGTTCTACATTTTAGTTTAAAAATAATCCATAAAGCTTTATCATTCATTCTTGAGCTTCCCAACCCTTCCAAAATTCTTTTATGATGACTAATATCAAGCTTCAATGAGCACTTCCAACAGGAATTCCAATTCTTCATCCAATCCTCATTAGCTCCTACAACCTAAAGAAGATGTCTTCCTCAATACCAGATAAGTCTAACTCGATCAAAATCTATCTCAGTTATTTCAGAATTGAGGTAACATCCAATCCCAATCATTAATTCAATAGAGTCAGGCAAGTGTGAAGTAAACTTGTAATCCAAGGTATTTTTACTACTAAATTACATGATTATATATAGATGATCCTCTAGGATTAATTTCAAGATATTTGGTCAGGTTGATTCTCTAGAACTTGAAGATATTTCTCTATAACTGAGAAAAGAGTCACGAGGAGGAAGTCAAAATTAGAGCCCTCCGTTTAATTAAAATGGAATTGGTGGCTCTAATCAGGTCGGATCACCTTCTATACTCACCTCCTTCTATTTCAAGATTTTAAGATAAAGCCATACGATCTTAGGTCAGATGACTACAAATTAAAGCATGTTATCATAAGGATCCTACTACTCTTAAATGGCTAATCTGGAGCCACCATGTGGAAAACACAACACAGTTAGCTGTTGACTATGTAAATCCTTTAAATAAAACTAAGAATTCATTCCAACTATGAAAATTCATAACTCCTCTTACACTTGACCAAATTAGGTGATCTTAAACTCTAGAATTTTCTTGAGTAGTACTTTAAATTCTAAATGGTTAAAATGTAATTTTAGAAATACTCTTTGGGTTATTTTTAAAACTATTAATTAAATATGATTGATCTTGAGCTAAAAATTCCTACATTTCTAAGATTATTTAATTCTATTTGAGCTCTTGAAGGGATTCAATTAAATTTTAAAATCCTAGGGGTTAAAAAAAAGACCTAAAATTTTAAAATCTCATAAATGCAAATCATTAAATCATTTAGGGCATCTCTTGTGGGGTTTGATAGATTCGTGTTTAAGGGTTAGTTGACCACTAATTTTAACCCATACCTTGGTCTAGTTTTCCATAAATAAAATTTTTAAAGTATAAATGTATTTACTTTATAAATTCATAAAAACTCCTAGGAGGACTTTGATGAGCTCCAATTGCTTGGGTTTAAACCCTTTTTTTATTAGAGGAGCAACACGAGGACTTCCCGAGAGGTTACCCATCTTAGTACTACTCTCTCCCAAGCACGCTAACTGTGGAGTTCTGATGGAATCTGGTACATTGGTGCTGGTATGGTCACACTCGACTTGGGTTTAAACCTTGAATCATGTTTTACTCATGGTTTAAATTTAAAGCCATTTGGAGTTTATTTGGTTTATCAAATAGTAAACCTTAGATCCATGAACATAAATCACATAGGATTTTTAATAAATCAATAAAAATTAAATACAAATCAAACAAATATAAAATAAATTGTGTTCACCTTTAAATTCACAATACTTTAAAAGAAAAATAGAAGCCCTAATTAAAAATACTAAATGACTTAACATTCTTTAAATCATCACCTTAGGTCATCCATGACCATTGATTTTTCAAGTTGATTGAAGTTGATTTAATTCAAAAAATAAAATTGCCCTAAATGCCTTAATTAAATAATTCAATTAATTGGCTAATATTTTTAAAAAATATAACTAAATAATTAAAATTATTAAAAATACAAACTAAATTGAATTAAACTCTATATTTTGAGTTTAATAAAAATACCAAACTTAAAAAATAAAAAAGTCAAAATTTGGTTAACACACTTAATAAAGAATAAATAAAGTGAATGAATAAATAAAAAAATAATAAATAATAAAATTAATTTAAATCAATAAACATATATAAATAAATAAACAAAATAAGTTAAAATAAATTAATTAACTTAAATAAATAAATAAATAAAAATAAATTAAATAAATCAAAGTTAAATAAATAAAATAAATTAAATGTAATAAAGAGATGAAATAAAATTAAATAAAATAAAAAAAATTTAATTAATCAAAATTAATAAATAAAATAAAAAACTTGAAATAATTAATTAAAAATAAATAAAAAGTTCAAAATAAATTAAATAAAATAACTTAAATAATTAAAATAAATTAATTAACTATTAAAATAAAAATTCAAATAAAAATTTAAAATTTTAAAATTAAACAAATAAAATTAAATTTTGAGAATCAAAATTTAAAACAATTGTTTAAAATAAATAAACGTAAATAATAAATCATATTCAACTAAAACTAAATAAATTAATTAAGTTAAATGAATTAAATAAATAGATTAAACTTAAATAAACAACTTAAATAAATATGAAGGCTAAATGTGCTTACTTTATCCTTAAGGGGGGAGGCAATACATTTCATTTAAAAGCCTAGACTTGTTAATTAAGGATTTCAAAGTAATTTGAAGTCTTTAATTACAATGGTTCTTTAAAATTAAAATAACAAATCATTAAATAAAAATATAAATAAAATGAAGGACTCTATGTAATTGCTCTATCTTTTGCAAGGGGAACAAATGCATTACAATTATGAGCTTTAGGACTTATTGATTAGTGACTTCAAGAACTTTGGGGTCATTAGTTACCATGATTCTTTAAAACTTAAAATAAAATAACTTGAATAATTAAAATATTTAAAACAATATCCTTTGACCTAATAAAAAATAAATATAAATCATGGACAATATTAATAAAGAAAACTTAGGATATGTCACAACTATAAAGCTTGGCACACACTTTAGATGGTTTGGTAACTAACTCTAGCCTAGGTTCGGATGATATTTTCTTTATTATGCTTTGTTGTGATTGGATACCTTTGCTTGGAGGGTGTCCTTGCTTTGTCTATTTATTTCTTGCACTTTCAATGTCATACATGTTTACTTTCTACATTGCACTTTACTTTATTGCATTACACTTTACTTTACTAGCTTGCATACACAATTGCGCTAGTCCAATTAGAGTCAAGCATCTTATTTATTGTGAAGAGTCAATATAGAATGTAAATACAATCAAATGTAAATAAAAAGAGTCAATATAAATGTAAATTTTAGATCTTTTGTATAGCTAGATCGAGTTATAAATTTAAGAAGTTGTTAAGATTTTAAATATGATTCCTTTTGTACACTTTATAGCTCCAAAAAGAAATGATTATTGTAACTTAGTAATCAAGATTGAGCTTATGATTTTTGATGACAATAAAACTAATTATTGTGTTGATAATTGTAGTGTTTCTCTTAGCATATTTTGGATACTTTTGTTTGTTTATGTGTGTACTAACATTTCAGGGAAATCATATACTACCTCAGATTGATGAAGACTTCAAGAAAAATTAGAATAGGATGCCATGTAATAGAGTCTGTAAATCTCTATTTTTTATTTTCTTGAGTCTAAGAGAATGTGTAATTGGGTAACTATGCATACACATACAGGGGGAGAGAGACAAAAATTAAATTTTTAAAACTAATCGTACTGTACGATCTCTAATCATATAGAAGACTAACAGTGTATGAAATAGGTTCGTGCCAGATCATACCAAATGAACACATCTGGTTTTAAACTATTTATACAATATGATGTCCATTCATACAGATGACTAACAGTGAATGAAATAGGGTTCATATAAGATCATACCAAATGAACACATCTAGTTTTGAACTATTCATACAGTACGATGTTCATTCGTATAGATGACTAATAGTGTACAAAATTATGTTCATTCCCATTCATACCAAATGAAGCCAGGATTTTTTGTACTATTTGTATAGTACAATCTATGATTGTACCGTACGATTGTAGGACAAATTTTTTGTAAATTATAGTTTTTGGATGGTTTTTCTTGGATTTCTTATAAATTAAGTCCTAAAAACTGACTGAGAGAGTCCTTTGATGTAAACTTCTGTTGAGAGTGACCATTGAGAGTGTGTTTGGGAGAACTTATGTGAGTGAAGAGTGAGAGATCTAGTCAAAGGAAAGTGTGAGGAATTCACAAGGTTGCCTAAAGTGAGGATCTCTTTTATCTTCTTCTTCAAGTTTCTATCTGACTTCTTTGAAGGCTCCTGGGAGAAGATCTTCAACATTGGATCAAGGTATTCTACCTTCACCAAGAGGGTGAAAAAGGATAACGGTTCTCTACCTTCACCAGAAGGGTAAAAAATGATGATGGTTCTCTACTCTCACTAGGAGGGTAAAAAAGGATGACAGTTCTCTGCCTTCACCAGGAGGGTGAAGAAGGATGACGGTACTCTGCTTTCATCAGGAGGGTGAAAAAGGATGATGATTTTCTACTGCACCAAGTTGGTGGAAGATAGTGTGTAAAGGCTTCTCTTCCTTACTATGGGAGAAAAAGGAGAGTCACTTGTATTTAGTACAATACCTGAAGAAGTCTTCAGGGAGTAGATGTAGGTCTAGTTGGACCGAACCACTATAAAATTTAGTGTTCTTCTATTCTCTTTAATTTTTTCATATGTTTATTTTTTGCACTTTAATATTTTATGGTTGAAAAATCTTTTATGATAATCATATCTAAACAACTGCATATTTTAAGATCCGTGATTTAATTATCTAAAAGATTAAAAAAGGACTCCAAAATCCAAGAAATTTTAAAATAACCAATTCACTCCCCACTTGGCTAGCCTTGGGATAGTTCTATATGGTATAACAACCTACACAAACTTTCAAGTGGTATCAGAGCCAATTTCAAAAATTAAGGTTTAGACTACTTTTTGACAAACGATCATGGCTAATTTTGGAAATCAATATACTGTTGAAGGATATTCGATCACTAGACCACCTTTATTCGATAATATTTCTTTCGATTTTTAGAAAAGTCGCATGTCTACTTTTCTGCAATTGCATGACTATCACATGTGGATGTTAGTACATGAAGGCTATATTGTACCTACTAGAATTGTTGATGGCATTAGAATTGAAACACCATTTAGTGATTGGACTTTAGAAGAAAGAGAATTAGCACAGTTAAATAACAAATGTTTAAATAGTTTTTTCTATGTTTTGAAATCTGAGGACTACATGCGTGTTTCTACCTACAAAACTTGAAAAGAAATCTGGGATAGACTTTGCAAAACTTATGAAGGAATGAATGAGGTAAAATAATCTAGGTTGAATATTTTATTACACGATTATGAACTATTTTGCATGAAACCAATTGAGTCAGTTTCTAATATGTATATAAGATGTACTCAAATTGTTACCTCATTGCATGCTTTACGTAGAGAACTTACAAGTTAATAAAATCTTACGTTGTTTACCTACTGCTTATGATGCAAAGATAACTACTATAACTGAATCCAAAGATCTAAATGTATATTCTATTTACAATCTGCTTGGATCACTAATTGCTTATGAGTAAGGAGTGAATCAAAGATAGATTGATATAGGAGACAAGAAAAAAGAAAAGAATATAACATTGAGAGTGGATGATTCAGAGAGTGATCAATCAATGCCTGAGGATGAAGAAGATATTGCACTTATAACTAGGCAATTCAAAAGTTTCCTTAAGAGAAAGCAACGACAATGTCAGCATTGGAATAGAGATAAGTTCATTAGAAATCCAAAAGTTTCTAATGAAGTCATTTGTTATAAATACAAAAAGTCTAGACATATAAAGATTGATTGCCCAAACCTCAAAGCTAATCCGAACAAGGAGAGAAAGTTGAGGAAAAATTAATGTCAGGAAGGGCAAGAAAAGAATGCAAAGAGCTTTTTGGGCTGACTTAGCTTCAGACTCTTCAGAAATAGAAGCAGAAGATGAGGTCATAAATTTGTGCTTAATGGCAGATAAACTTGATCATTCAAATCAAGAGGAGGTATGTGACCTATCCTATGATGAATTATTTGAAGTTTTTGAGAAAATTTATAATGCATATAGGAAACTCAAAAAATTGCATGCTAGCCTCAATATTGATTATTTGAATTTATAAAAAGAGCATGAAAATCTTAGGAATGATCATAGGGATACAAATAGTAATCACATTATCCTGCTAGATGAATTTGATGATTTGAATAAGAAGCATGAATTATTGCAAACATCTTATAATGAGCTTGAAAATAATTTTAAAGTGTTTATGGATGAATCTGATCAAAGGGAATATTAGTTGAAAATTAAGAATTCAATTTTGGAAAGTGCAAACTCATATGTAGAAATAAAATTAGAAGCCATTATGAAAAATAAATTGACACCCACACTTGAATAATTACACAATCCTAACAAAAAATGTTCAAGTTTAAAACCTAGGAAAAGATATCATAACTCATATAGACTAATAAATCCTTTTCCAGGAGTTAAATATTTTTCATGTGGAATGTTAGGACATATTTCCCACACCTGCACTATTCATAGTAGAACACATTTAGTGTGGAGACCAAAATACATCAATCATAATATATCAAACATGCATCTGGATTATCATTGTCAAGAGGTGAACCCAAATTTATTTGGGTTCCCAAGTCTAATGTTTGATAATTTTATAGAGATGCTCTCATACAAGCCCTCGTGAGAGCATTTGGTACCTGGACAGTGGATGTTCAAAGCATATGACTGGAGATGCAAATCAATTTATAATGTTGGAAGTCAAGAATGGAGGCAAAGTGACACTTGGAGATAACACCACTAAGAGAGTGGTAGGTACATGTATGATTGGCAACACAAAGAGTTTTCTGATTGAAAATATTTTATTAGTAGAAGGCTTAAAAGATAATTTACTAAGTATTAGTCAGCTTTGTGATAAGGGTTTTAACATAAAATTTTTGCCTACAAGCTGCATTATAAGCCAAAATGGATTTGATGTGTTGCATGGAAATAGGGTGAATAATATATACATGCTTACATAGTGTTCAATCTTCTAATGCTTTTTATCTAAAAACTATTTCTGATGAATCATGGTTATGGCATAGAAGACTTTGTAATGCAAGCATGAAAAATCTTTGGAAATTACCCAAAAAAAGTTAGTTAGAGAAATACCCAAATTAGACTTTACTAAGGATCACTTGTGTGATACATGTCAATTAGAAAAATAAGTCAAATCCTCCTTTCATTCAATCAAAGATCTTTGAACTAGAAAACCCTTAAAAATTCTTCACATGGATCTCTTTGGACTCGTTAGCACTATAAGTCTAGGAGGGAAAACTTTTGGGTATGTGATTATGGATGATTATTTGAGATTCACCTGGATTAGACTATTATCTCATAAGAGTAAATCATTTGATGAGTTTAGAAATTTTTCTACATGGATTCAGAGGAAGCTATATTATGAAATTCTTGCGATTCATAGTGATTATGGGGGATAATTTAAAAATGAAAATTTTGAAGCTTGTTGTAAAGAACAAGGGATAGATCATAACTTTTTAGCTCTTAGGACCCCTCAACAGAATGGGGTTGTTGAAAGAAAGAACTGAACTTTGATAGAAACTACTAGAGCTATGTTGGCTGAATATTCACTTCCAAAATATTTTTGGGTTGAAGCGGTTAATATATCATGCTATGTTCTAAATAGGGTGAACATTAGATCTAAGCTGAATAAGACAACTTATGAACTTCTTAAGGGTAGAACACCCAACCTCTCACACTTATATGTCTTTGGATTTAAAGTGTTCATTCATAATGCTGGCAAAACTCTTTTAGGAATATTTGATCCTAAACCTAATGAGGGAATTTTCCTTGGATATTCAAGTGTTGGAAAATCCCAACATTGGAAGTAGAGGAGACAACTCATTTAGTTTTTGATGAATCTGATATTTTTGGAGGATCTAAGTTGGAGGAAGAAGATATTGAAGAAATCACCCAAGGAACTGAAAATATAAATCTTGAAGAAAGGGTTGGAATAGAAAATGAATTGCCTAGAGAATGGAAATATTTTAAAAGTCATCCTAAAGAATTAATTTTAGGAGACCCGAGTGAAGGTGTTAAAACTAGGCATAGACTAAGAAAAGAAGTGAACCACTCAGCATTTATTTCAATGATTGAATCCACTAATATAAATCAAACACTTTCTAATAAATTTTTTATTCTAGCTAAGCAAGAAGAGTTGAATCAATTTGTTAGAAATGATGTTTGGGAGTTGGTAGAAAGACCTAAAAATCAAAGTGTTGTTGGAACTAAGTGGGTTTTTAAAAATAAGATGAATGACTTAGGTGTAGTGGTTAGAAATAAGGCAATATTTATGGCCAAGGGATATAATTAATGGAAGGAATTGATTTTGAGGAGACTTTTACCCCTGTAGCCAGACTTGAAGCAATAAGGGTGCTACTAGGCTTGCCTGTTTTAAAGAATTTAAATTATTTCAAATGGATGTTAAAAGTGCCTTTATTAATGAAGTGATTAAAGAGGATGTTTATATTGAGCAACCCCCAGGTTTTGAAAATTCTCAATTTTCTAATCATGTGTTTGAATTGAAGAAGGCATTGTATGGACTAAAATATATACCTAGGGCATGGTATGAAAGGCTAAGCACATTCCTACTAGAAAGAGATTTTGTTAGAGGGAGTCTGGACACCACTCTCTTCATAAAAATAGTAGGATATGACTTTCTCATTATTCAAATTAATATTGATGAAATCTTATTTGGATCCTCAAATAAAAGTCTTTGTGATGACTTTTCCAAAATAATGAGTAAGGAATTTGAAATGAGTTTGATGCGAGACTTGAGTTACTTTCTTGGTTTTAGTATAAAGTAGAAAGAGGATGGCACCTTTCTTAGTCAGTCTAAACACATTAAGGATATCCTTAGAAAGTATGAAATGGATAAAGCTAAACCAATAAGTACTCTCATGAGTTCCTCAGTTTAGTTAGATAAGGACTCTAAAGGCAAATCTATTGATCAAAAGAAATTTAGAGGGATAATTGGATCATTACTTTATCTAACTGCTAGCAAACGTGATATAATATTTAGTGTTTGTCTTTGTGCTAGTTTTTAAATCCAAAAGAATCCCATTTGACTGTTATTAAAAGAATTTTGAGATATCTTTTAGAACCTCAAAACTTAAGGATTTGGTATCCTAGGCACAACACATCTTTTGAAATCATTGGATATTCTGATTTAGATTTTGCAAGGTATAGGGTTGATAGAAAAAGTACTTCTAAAACTTATCAATTCATAGGGAACTCTTTAGTTTCCTAGTCTAGTATAAAATAGAATTCAGTTGCCCTTTCTACAGCTGAAGCAGAATATATAGCCTTAGGAAGTTGTGTGGCACAAGTTCTTTGGTTAAAATAATAACTCATGGATTTAGATTTTTTAATTAGCACTATTCCAATCTTTTGTGATAATATAAGTGCCATTTGTATTTCAAATAATCTAATCCAACAATCAAGGACCAAGCATATAGATATAAGGCATCATTTCATTAGGGACCATATCACCAAGGGAGATATTGAATTAAATCATGTGTCTACTGAAAATAAACTTGCATATATTTTCACAAAACCACTGGCTTTTGAAATTTTTAATATATTAAGAACCAGATTGGGTGTTATTGATATTGATGCTTGATAATTGTAAATTCTATAAATTGCATTTGTGGTGTATTTCCTTTTATTAATGTTTGTGTTTTTATTCTTTATTTGTGATTTATTTTGTTTGATTTTTATTTTTCTCTATTTTTTGTTTAATTTTCTCTTTTGTATTATTTTTGTTTTCATTTTTGTGTTATGGATCTTGTTTGATTTATTTTTGAAAAAGAATCTTGATTATCATGTACAAATCTAAAGTTCATCTTTAATTCATACTGTATGAACCACTTTCATACTGTACGACCTGACTAGATTTTGCATAATATTTTTCTCTGAGTTGGTCAAATGAAAATATGATTTTATAAACATTTCATACTATACGATTATGTCATCATCTGTACAAATAGTTTATTTTTTCATCTGTATGGAAATGGCAGGAATTTCAAAAGCTGTTGTTTTTTAAAGATCGTCTGTATGAACACCAGTTTGTCTGTACGATCCAGTTGTCGATTGTATGCGGAAGAACCTAACTAGTAGGTATGAGCATTATTAATCGATCATCCCGGATGATCACATGTTTATTTGTATGATCAGGTTGGTCAAAGATCGTACAAAATGATGTATTATAAAGGCAACTTATCGAAAAGATATTCCGCTAAAATAACTGCTATTGACCATTTTCATTCATATGTACAAACCCATGTTCATACGGTACGAATTCCTTACTCATACGTACAATCTCAACTCATACTGTATGAAATATACTATTTTTATAAATTGGAAGTCTTCCTTTGACATTCTTCACAACCTTTCACTTTCAAATTATCTTGTGTTCAATCCTCTCCAAATGGCAAGTAGCAGCAACAAACGGGCTTGACATTCCAAAGGCTCTTCATCTCATTCTCATCAACTAGATGATAATTTTCTCTTGAGAGAAAATGAAGAAGCCTAAAACCGTTTCGTTGAGGCAAAAATCACTCCATCTTGTCTTCTTATTCAAGAAGGCATTAATTTTTACGTAATGCCTCTGTTCGACTCTACTCAATTTTCTTTCATTCTCAGCTTAATCTATGAATTCCATTCAGATACCTTTTACTACTTTCTAGCTAATCTAAGAATGAGAGAAAACCACATCATAATGTCCTCTTATGTTTTTCACAAAAGAGTAGAGATCACCACGGAAGATTTAGGTACTTTCCTATACCTTAGAACTGAAGGAGTTAGAGCCCATTTCTTGAATACTAGAAATGATTTTGATTGGTCTCCTATAAATCAAATTCTAAGGGGTATACCTTTAATAATTCATTTACCCTTTGTTCATACCTTAAATCAAAATGCAAGGATCATTCAGCATTATTTAAGAACTTATGTTATTCCTAAAGCTAGTGATCGAATCAATATAACTCTTTTGCTTTCAATTGTAACCTACTACATCATGACCAACACTCTAATTAATGAAGCCCAGTTAATTCTGGACTACATTAATAGCCTTACTGACATTAGACTTCCTTCCACTAGAAGAAAGAAGAATGTGGCTTTAGGTTACGTGATTACCTATATCCTTGAAAAGAAGTATAATCTCATCCATCCCGATCCTCCTAATAATCTTCCTTGCTATTTTACGGATGCTTCTTTCTGTACTCTTTTCCACCGGGACCAAGGGGTGAGGGAGAAGAATTTGATGAAGAAGGAGGACCTGCACTAGCACCTGCACCTGCTCCTGCACCTAGACCTGAGCATATATTCTATCAAGAAATGGTTCAAAGATTTGATCGCCTCGAGACTCATTTTAATTAACACTTTGATCATATTGAGACTTGTCTAGACCAGTAGGACTTCAGATATAATGAGGACATGGGCTGGGTTAGAGGATAATTTGACACACTGAATACTCAAGTAGCTACCATCAACAGCTACTTTTCCATATTTAGTCCTCCACAGCCTCCTCTTGATTAGGATCCCCCAGAGTATTAGATTGTTTGTTATTATTATATCTCTTGATGTTTTTTTGTTTTTATTTATGATGTTACATTTAGTTGTTTCTATTTTGGATCAGTTAATTTTATTGTTTTTGGATCAGTTGATTTAGATATTTTGGATCAGTTGTAGTTACTTCTTATTTGAATCTATGTTATGTGCTTATTTAAAAAAAAAATTAAAATAAATGGCATGATTGTCTTGTTCTGTTCTTAATTCTCTAGAATTGTGTTTATCGACTAATTTACAAATGTTGATCTAAAGACTAAAAATTTTAAAGTTTTTGCATTACAATATTATTTCCTTTATCAAATTTTGGTTTTTCTCAATCTTTAAATCAAATTATAATTAGGCTTTGATAAGGAGATCATCTTTGGTGTTCTAAAAGACATATATCTTATAGTTATTATTGTTGCAAAAATATGTATTATTACCTTTTATTTTCTTATTCACTATGTTGCTTTATTGTTACCTATTGGGTTTTTATTTTCTGATTTAATCTTCCTTTTGGGACATAATCAATCAAGGTAAGACTTGCTAATTTAGGTTGTGAAAAGAATAAAATGTCAAAAGATACACAAAGTGTGCTAAAATTGAAAAGAGGCACAAAATGAGCCCAACCTGAAAAAATGTGCAATGATCGCCAAATAAAATTCAAAATTAAAATATGTGCAATGATCGCCAAATTTGGAAAGAGGCATAAAATGAGCCCACACTACATCTGGTTCTTTCATCTATATCTCTAACTCTTAGAAAAACCCATGCACTTAATAATAACTTCAACTTATGAATTTGAAACTAATTGTATTTTATTCTATTATTTTTTGTAATAATTATTCTATTTGATATTTATGCTTTCTAGAATGAACATTGATCCTGATCAACTATTCTTATCTTAGTTGTTCTTTGATTTAAACTATGATTTTTTTTTCACATCAGGAATTTAATATTGTTGTTTGCAAATGTTTAAAATTCTCTTATTTATCAACTTTCAGATTAGTTCATAACATCTTATATTTTCAAGAAATTTTCTTTTTTGTTGATGTCAAAAGGGGGAGGTATCTAGTGATTGTTTATAGTTGTGTGTTGTTTGTCTTGCTATCTTGTGTTGTGTGTTATTTTGTGATGTTTTGTGTTGCTTTGAAAGTCTGGTGTTTATTTTGAATGAATTTTTTTGGGGTTTTTGGGTCTTTAGTTTTGAGTTTGTGTTTTGAGTAGTAATATGAAATTTCTTGTATAACTAATTTTTTTCCCATGATTTTTATTTTATCACTCATCGAGGGGGAGCTTAGGAGAAAAGAACATTAATCAGTAGTTCAAATAATAATTATTTTTCTATCATCAAAAAGGGGGATATTGTTATAACTCAGTAATTAAGATTAAGCTTATGATTTTTTATGACAACAAAACTTATTATTGTGTTGATAATTTTAGTGTTTCTCTTAGCATATATTGGATACTTTTGTTTGTTTCTGTGTGTACTAATATTTTAGGGAAATCAGATACTACCCCAGATTGATAAAGACTTCAAGAAAACTTAAATATAAGATGTCATATAATAGAGTCTATAAATCTCTATTTTTTATTTTCTTGAGTCTGAGAGAATGTGATTGTAATTGGGTAACCATACACACACACAGGGAGAGAGAGACAAAACTTAAATTTTTAAAGCTAATCATAATGTATGATCTCCAATCATACAAACGACTGATAGTGTATGAAATAGGGTTCATGCCAGATCATACCAAATGAACACATCCAGTTTTGAACTGTTCGTACAGTACGATGGCCATTCATACAGATGACTGATAGTGTAAGAAATAGGGTTCGTAGAAGTTCGTACCAAACAAACACATCCAGTTTTGAACTATTCATATAGTATGATGTCCATTCATATAGATGACTGACAGTGTATGAAATTACGTTCATTCCAGTTCGTACCAGATGAACCTAAGATTTCTTGAACTATTCGTACAGCATGATCTACGATCATACCGTACGATCGTAGGATGGATTTCTTGTAAATTACAATTTTTGGATGGCTTTTCTTGGATTTCCTATAAATTAAGTCCTAAAAACTAACTGAGAGAGTCTTTTGCTGTAAACTTCTTTTGAGAGTGACCATTGAGAGTGTGTTTGGGAGAACTTGTGTGAGTGAAGAGTGAGAGATCTAGTGAAAGGAAAGTTTGAGGAATTCACAAGGTTTCCTAAAGTGAGGATCTCTTTTTTCTTCTTCTTCACATTTCTACCTAACTTCTTTGAAGACTCTTGGGAGAATATCTTCAACATTGGATCAAGGTACTCTGCCTTCACCAGGAGGGTGAAAAAGGATGATTATTCTCTACCTTCACTAGGAGGGTGAAAAAGGGTGATAGTTCTCTGTCTTCACCAGGAGGGTGAAAAAGGATGATGGTTCTCTACCTTCACCATGAGGATGAAAAAGGATGATGATATTATGCCTTCACTAGGAGGGTGAAAAAGGATGATGGTTTCTATCGCATCGAGTTAGTGGAAGAGAGTGTGTAAAGGCTTCCCCGCCTTGCTGTGGGAATACCTGAAGAAGGAGTCTTCAGTGGACGTAGGTCTAGTTGGACCGAACTACTATAAAATTTTGTGTTCTTCTTTTCTCTTTAATTTTTCTGCTTTTTTATTTTTTGCACTTTAATATTTGTAAGTTGAAAAATCTTTTATGATAATCATATCTAAACAACTGTATATTTTAAAATCAGTGATTTAATTATCTAAAAGATTGAAAAAGGTTTCCAAAATCTAAGAAATTCTTAAAATAACTAATTCACCCCCCTCTTTGTTAGCCTTGGGACAGTTCTATATGGTCTAACGACCTACATGAACTTTAAATGATCTCTCTTCCTTTGAGGGACATTATCTTTTAGAATTCTATAGAAGATCCAGGATTCAAAAGACTTGAAGAATAAATAAGTAATCACATTTAAATCTACATTATTTTATAGGTGTAGAATCTAAACCTATTGTGGTGGAGCCTAGCCATCTTTTATTTTACATCGAACACTAGGCTACACTTTATTCATTATAAATAAAAATAAAAATTTATGTATACATTACTTTATACATCATATATTGTATTCATATGGGATAGTAAATATTGCATTATAGGGCAGATTATTTTCTAGGCTTTAGTGGCATATGTGTTCTTGCCTTTGTAAGAAAATGTGCGTTAGATCTAGGCTATAGTTTGGTACTATATACATGAACATTTTTACCTATTTACCTATACATGTATGGATGCTTGCATTCTACTTTCTTGTAATGTATACTAGCCCAAACACATGTCAATAGTGATGAATGAGGAGCCTTAGCAACAAGGAGTACCATAATTTTCCCTTTAGGTATATGGCCATTGTGCTGCCATATTTTTTTAGAAAATTTGGACTTAGAATAAATTTCTATAAAATTATAAGTAATCTTGAGTCCAGAGTAAAAATTAAGTCAAATTACATTAGCTAGGTGCATTTGTATATTAAAGAATCTTGATTAAATTCTAACCTTAAATCCTTGATTCCAGTTAAGTGAGCTACTAATCATGCATACATTAGACATGACATATTTTCTTCTGCAATGTAATATGCTTAGGTGGTTAGCTAGTAGTCTATTCCAAGCAGAAATAAGTCCAGATTACATAAACACTCTATTCTTCCTCCCTAGGAGGGTTATATGACTTTCTAAATAAATTTTTAACTTGAACATAAACTCGATCTTATCCTAAATAATAAAGCTAAATATTATTATAGGTTTGAGTGCTTTCTTGGTTTCCAAAATCTCTCTACCTCTTTTTTTATTAACTCAATAAATAAAAGTTTAGGTTTTGTTCCATTCCCAATTGGTCGATTGAGAAAATCTAAATCCTTGATCCTAGATATTGTAAATCTAAAGAAGTCTAGTCCCCACTTTTGTCAAGTGTTTTCTCAAGACTTGTCTTGGGATATAGTTAACTATAAAGGCTTTCCTCTATAGGGAACCTAGGACCCAATAAAAAAACATACTTTAGTTATTTAATGTAGGGAAAAAAAGCTCTAGATGAAACTAAAGTTTTATTCCTTGGTTAGTTTCATTTTTAAAATAATTAGTGAATGTCATTTTTATCTTTTGAGATGAATATTATATTTACTATATTGAGTTTGATTATGAAAGTAAATTTTGTTTCTATTTTTAAATTGATAGGGAAACATTAGTCTGTCTCTTGAGATTGTATGATGTTAGCTATACAGATTTGATTAGAGAAACATAAAGCAAATCTATTGGGACAATTAATTTGTCCATAATTATGGAGTATCTTGACAGGATTAGAGGAGTAATACCGAGTGTGGCAAAGGATCTTATATTAAAGCTTGTATGATGTGGTCACTATATAGGCTTATTTTGTTTTCCTTCTTCAAGTAATTATATGTGACTACGAAGTCATGCGTGATTGCTTTTTTCATGAATAAAATCCTTGGCTTCTTGAAATGACCTACAAAATAATTTTTTTTTTAATTTTGTTGAATAAATGAGGCGGAAGGTGTGCCACAGATTTTTATAATTACCCACTACAAAAGTTGGGAGAGAGTGTGATATGGCTCCTCGATCTTATAATGATGTGAGGGAATGGTGAGATCTTCTATGTTGAATTTGATTTTAGATGTTTTGATCTATGCATCCCAGGTTCAAACTATAAATAGGAGAGGTAGAGCTCTAGGGATGAGATATTTACTTTGTCTCTTCTATTTATTCTATTCTTAAACACTTCTTTTGATATGTCTGGCTTGTGTAAGTTTGAAGTAGGTTCCTTCATGAGAAAGACTCGCCTTAAGGAAGAGTATGCTGAGTATGTTTTCCAAGATTTTTGCTTTTCTTTTGTTGACTACTTTATAAGGTTGACAAAGGATGATGAATGAATTAACGTTATGCTGGATGGCGAATTGGTCATCCTGTAGATCACTTGGCATTAGAGTTATGATTTCCTCTATGTGTTAAGATATAGGAAATATTGAATTTCTATGGAGTAGTTCCTTCTCAACTTTTACCGAACTCTATGGCATCAGCCATATCATTTGCTTCTTTTTGTGGGAATGAAATTTATAGTGGCGGCTAAGCCTTTTCAGGTATGTTTTTATGATGAAGGCATCCCAAGAATGATTCATCTAGTTTTTGCATACATTTGGTTGGGTATTAGGCTTGACAAACAAGATGCCAGATTGGAAGATAATTTTGTTGTTATTCTAAGAGTATTCAAATGGAAGGTGATAACTGCACTGATGGAGCTAAGAAAAAAATTTGGTTCTTTCTGGATTATCTTTTGAAGAGGAGGTAGTACTGGCGTATGTGAAGAATGAACCATTGATAGTTCAACACCGTGTCGCTTATCAAAATATTTTTGGGGCTTTCTATGGTATGTGACGCGCTTGTCTTGATGAGATGAAGTATTTCTCTTGTTCTAATTCCGTGCATGTCTTTACAGGGGAAGTCGTGGTTTACATTATTCTTGTAGACCTAGCGTCTCTAAAGGCAGTTCTACTAATGGTGATGAGGCTAAAGGAAAAGCCTTCTTTGTCATATTTTGAAGTTCATTAGTAGGTCAACGCGATGAAGCAAAAGGATGTCGATATAAGGGCAAGTTCCATAGTTCTGGTGGTAAAGAGATCATAGGAGCCTAAGGGATAGAGCTGTCCTGCCCCGCTAGTGAGGGGAAATGAAACTGAAAAGTCTTGTAGTAGGGAGGAAGCACTTGCTAAGCTAATGGCCAAAATTGAGGAGATTGTTGCCCTGAGCAAAGGAAAAGAATTTGCGAGTGTGTTAAAGCCTCAAAGGAGTCTAGGGTTACATGCTGTTATATAATGATGAGGTCTCTCCATTTATCAAAAAGGATAGTTATGTGAGTGCTAATTAGGGTCCTAATCTGGTATTTAGTTTGTGATTTAAGAATGGCAAGCTTCTTCATAATGCTGTGCTCGAGATGCACATATAAGAGCTGAATCCACACATGTTGGTTTACTCGACCATGAACATATTTGTTGATTCTTTACAGAAAGTCTTTCTGAAAGTTCGATAGGGATGTTAAGCCCTAGTGAACTAGTCCCGAGGCTAACCAAGAGGGGGGGGTGAATTGGTTATTTAAAAATTTCACGATTACTATGAAAATCTTTTTATAACGTGCAGCGGAAACAAATTAAAACAACGATAAAAAGATCAACCACAGATATTCACCCAAGCAGTTAATATCAGAAAAAATTAAAGTGTAGAATTGAATCAGAAAAGCAAACCAGATTTTATAGTGGTTCGGTCAACTTGACCTACGTCCACTCCCCGGAGCCTCCCCTCCGGGTATTGCACTAAACAGAAGTGTCTCTCCTTTTGCTCCCACAGCAAGGCGGACAAGCCTGTACAAAAATCTCCTTTTCACCACACGGTGAGGCAGAGAACCCGACCTCCTTTCGCTTCCTCCTGAAGCAGGCAGAGAACCTTCGAACTCCTTTCGCTTCCTCCTGAAGCAGGCAGAGAACCTACGAACTCCTTTTGCTTCCACCTGAAGCGGGCAGAGAACCCCGGATCTTCTTGCGAACGATCCTCCCACGACGAACACCGACTAGACGAAAGACGACAAGCGGAGAAGACGACTCTGATCTGTGCTCGGAGCAACCTTAGTGAATCCCTCACTAACTCCCCCTCACAAGATATTCTCTCTCTCTCCCAACTCTCTTTCTCTCTAGGGTTTCTCAGGGAAGGAAGGCAGCAAAAGATTTTTCCAAAAATTGGAAAAAGTTCTTTTAAAGGAGGGCTTAAAATTTGCCCTAAATCTCAACTGGTCGGCCAAGATCGTCAAGGACGATCGGTAGATCGTCCTGTACGATCAGTTCAAATTCAGCTATTTCAGTCTGGACGATCTGGCTCTTCTGGACGATCAGTAAAAAAAGTTGTTCATATCGTCCCGTACGATCCTGCGATCGTCCAGGACGATTAGTTCAAATTGAGGGAAATCGTCCAGAAGACAGTTCAGGTCGTCCAGAGAAATCTGTGCTGGACGACCAAAAAATGACTTGATCGTCTCGGACGATAGGGTCATCGTCCGGTACGATTAGTTCAAAAAGGCCCCAAATCGTCCTGTACATAGTTCTGGACGTACAGCTTAAATGCACTAGACGATCAAGATCGTTCGGGACGATCCTGCGATCGTCCAGGATGATATGATCGTATCAACCAAAAATTAATTGCTTTCCTTAATTATCAGATTAAATTAGGCATGATTGTACTGGATTGTCCGGGACGATACACGTATCGTCTGGGACGATCAGACCAAGTATCTAAAAATAAGAACTTGCCTAACTTGATCTGGTGGCTGAGAATTTCTGATTTGGGAATATCGTCCCGTACGATCCGTAGATCGTCCAGGACGATCGGCTCAATCAGACCCTCTTAACTTAGTCGCCCTAATTAGGGTTTCTGTTTTAACTGGATCGTCCAGGACGATGTGGATATCGTCCAGGATGATCTGAACAAATTTTTAACAGAAACTCTAATTCACTCAATCTCTCTCCCTGAGTGTGTGTGTGCAAGGTTACTTAGCTAGGGAATCAGTTATATTACAATTGACTCAATAAAAAGAAAAATCATACATTTGACACACTTGGACCCGATCTTGAGTTGGCTTGAGTGGCTCGCGATCTTTTGTGCCTGAAACAGATTAGCCAAGTAAAACACACTGGAAATATGTTTGTCATCATCAAAACAAGATTTGCAACACTTTCTTCTTAGCAAGTGTCATCATAGTTTGATTACTAGAGTTGAATGCTTAAGTGAAATGAAGAAACTCATCTAGGTTGACTTGGATGAAGGGCCATTTAAAGATGATGAAGAAGCTAAATCTGATGAAGGAGGAGATAGTCTAGCTGAAGGATCAACATTAATTTAAATTTGACTCGGCAAAGGCTATAGTGACGTTAGCTGTGCAGGCTAAAGATCAGGTTGAGGTGACTTCTATTGATTTTTTTTTTTTGCATTTATAAAGGCCAAGAAATAGGCTAAAGCCACTATTTCCAAGTTAATTAGGAAGCTTGATGAGGACCTCTACACTATTCATGGTAGTTACTTTAAGCATTTATTGGGACCATTATTTTGTTGGGGTTACTTATTGAATTTGAAGGCTAGTGTCTAGGCCTAGATTTAAGGATCCTTTTTACTACTTCAAAGAATTTCCTGATAGTGATAGTGAGAAAGATAGTAATGGTTTCGTGATAGTGATAGTGAGAAAGATAGTAATGGTGCGAGTGTGACTTTATGAGTCACATCGGCTCTAATTTTGTAATACTTAGTTATTTTTCATACCTTCTCATACCTTAGTGGCAATACCAGTTAGTTTTTTATGTATTAATTTCAAGAGTGTTAAGCTTTTTATGAAGAATTCAGACTTCAAACTTTTGTTCTTCTTATGATGCAAGTTAACCCTCTCAAGTTAGTGGTGAGTGGGTTCATTGCTTGTGTGTGAAGTTACCTGTGATGGATAGTGTGTTATGCCAGACTCTTAGTATTTATTGGGGTAACCATCAAGACTCACTAGTTGAGGGGACCCATACTCTTCCCTTTTTACAGAGCAAATTATGTTAAAGGGAGACGGTGTCACCTACCAAGGTTATTTGCTATAATTATATGCAGTGTGATACTTCATCGACTAAGAGGGAAATCGTGTGTTACTTCTTGTAGAGTTGTTACAAAAAGGAGGGGGTACACTTTATAGTGGCTAATGACATGGTGCCTATAATCGCTTATAGTACAAGAGCACTTAATACTTTCCTTCTATTAGGGATTCACATGTTACTTATTATGGAGCTTGTCATAATAAGGGAGTTGGCCAATAATAGCTTAGGCATCTTACTATTGATGATGTGACCCTTATTGTTAGGGTGATGTTTATCCTATTTGCATTGAAAAATAAATATTTTTTAAGGTGAAATAGATTACCTCATAGCTATCAGTGGTACATTTGTTCTGATCTATTTTTTTCATGTCCTTTCTATTTAATGAGTCACTATTTCTATTCATAGCTTTCGATATGACTATTCACGATCATCTACCAATAAATAGAATGAGTGGGTTCTTTGGAGTGTGAATAGGCTTGCATGTGGGTAGCATCTATTGAGAGGGCAGTACTCCTTGAACCTACTTTTTGAAGGCAAGCTTACCTTCTGATGGCTGGTGTGGCTACGAGCTTCCATCAATATTGTGGTGCTTATTCTAATGGTGTATGGAGGAAAAAGAAAGAGAAAGGAGAAATGCCTTCCTTCTTAATGTTTGCCTTTCAGTGTAAATTGATTTTTTTACATAAGGGAAAACTTGTGGCTCCATTTTCAAAAAAATAAAAGGATAGATGGAGGGTGCTATAAGATAGTGGTCTACACACTACGTCCGTCTTCTCTTTTACTCTTCCATTTCTCCTTTAAGGAAATGACATCAGTTGAAGTGGGTTTGAGATGAGAAGTTGATTTGCCTCCTTGGGCGAGTCACAAAGGTCATTCTTTCCCTTAAGTTGCCTACCGAGGAGTTCTCATTACACCATCTAGGCATTCCATCTCAGCATCCTGAGTTCCCCGAGCATCTTGAAGTGAAGGTTTATCACAAGTGTCTGCCTTTTATATTTTTATTTTATAAGATTTTTTTCACATGAAAGGTAAAGAGAAGTGGTTCTTAATAAGAAAAAAGGAAATAATAACATTCAGTATATAAAGATAGGTGTTTTTTTATGGATAAAATAACTTGAGGTAATTAGTGTTCCATGTCTTGGGTATTTCTTTTCCATTATGGGTCTGTATTTGGTAGAATTCTGGGCCAACTTATCTTTTAATAATGTAGGGGCCTTCCCAAGTGCTTGCTAGTTTATTAAGTATAGAATGACAAGCACTTGCATATACTTTTTCAAGATGAGGTCTCTGCGTAGGAAGGTTTTCTCTTTGATTTGTGAATTATAATATCTAGGTATTCTTCTCTTTGAAAGTTCGTTAGGGTTGTTAAGCCCTTATGAACTAGTCTCAAGGCTAACCAAGAGGGGGGGGGTGAATTGGTATTTTAAAAATTCTTGCACAAACATAAAAATATTTTTGCCTTTTTGAATATTTAATACATAGACAATTTATGCAGAAGATAATAACCAAAATTAGATATTTCAACCACATATCAAATCAAAAAAATATGTTAAAATTAAAGTATGAAAAATAAATAAAAAGAGCACACAAGATTTATAGTGGTTCAGTCAACTTGACCTACGTCTACTCTACGGAGCCTCCCCTCCAGGTATTACACTAAACACTATAGTGACTCTTTTTTTTCTCCCACAGCAAAGCAGAGAAGCCCTTACAAAATCTTTCCACCGACATCAGTGAGGCAGAGAACCTTAACTCCTTTTTCTTCCTCCTGAAGCAGGAAAAGAACCCTAGAATCCTTTTGCTTCCTCCTGAAGTAGGCAGAGAACCTTGATCTGATGCTGATGATCGTCTCCCCGAGCAACCACAGAACCAAGGATAAAGAAGGAAGATGATGATTGAATTCTTTCTTGGAGTAACCTTTGTGAATCTCCTCATAAACTCCCCCTCATAAGATCCTCTCTCTCTCCCAAACTCTCCTTCTCCTCTGAGCTCTCTTCGAGTGGACAAATTAGTAAAAGATAGCTGAAGAGATGGTTAAAGAGCTTAAATAGAAGGCCTCAAAAAGTGCCCTAAAATTCAACTTGTTGGCTATATCGTCCAGGACGATTTGTCGATCGTCCTATATGATCATTACAAAATTAGCCATTTCTTCAAGACGATTGCCATGGTCTAGATGATTAGAAGAAAAAATTTCTATATATTGTCCAAGATGATTCTATGATCATCCAGGACAATCAGTTCAATTTGAGTGAAAAATGCAAAATCAACCAGACAAATATTCGGGATGTCCATGACGATATCCTGGACGATTAGAAGAAAATAAGGGATTTCATCCGGGACAATATCAAAATCGTCCAGGACGATCAGTGAAAGTACGAGATGCGCCAAGAGGGGGGGTGAATTGGTATTTTAAAAATTAATCCTAAACAGGAGTTCTAATATTTTTGGATTTTTTTTAAAATAACAACTCAATAATTAAACGCGGAAGCTACTTATTACAATCACAAAGATGATAATGTAACACAATACTAAATCTCACAATAAAAAGAACTAAAACCAGATTTTTCACCACGCAATTAAAGCAATGAGCAAGTAAGTGAAAAATTAAATGCGGTACGAAAAATGAAAAGAGCACACCAGAATTTTTATAGTGGTTCGGTCACTTGACCTACGTCCACTCCCCGGAGTCCTCTACTCCGAGAGTTGCACTACTAAAAGTTGACTCTCCTTTTGCCCCCCTTGGCAAGGCGGAGAAGCCCTTACAAACCTCCCTTTCACCTCCCCCCGGTGTGGCGGAATACCAAACGCTTTGTCACCTCCTCGGCGACGGCAGCGGACCTTCTCCTTTTTCTCCCTCCTGGAGATGGCAGAGTACCTTCTCCTTTTTCTCCCTCCTGGAGATGGCAGAGTACCCGGTGATTGTTGATCTTGAAGCCTCTCTTTCCTTGAGAACCTTTCCAAGACAACCCAAGCCACAAGAGGACCAAAGCATGCAACTTAGCTTGGAGAATAGTGAGAACCCCTCACTCTCCTTCTCCCTCACGCTCAAGCCCACCTTCTTCCTCCTCAAGCCTTGGATCTCTTCCAAGACAAGATTCCTCACAAGAGTCCCTTCCTCTCTTTCAGCTCTCCACAGCAGGAAAGACGACCAACAACCTCTCACTCAATCATCAAAAAATTGTTTTTAAATCAGGCTCCAAAAACCCTAAATTTCAACTCAAAAACGAATAATATCGTACAGTACGATATAATATCGTACAGTACGATCAGTTCAAAACAGACTTCGTTCAGTACGAACCCAGACGAACAGTTCTCTGCTTTTACAAATATCGTACCGTACGATTGGAAAATCGTACGGGACGATCAGTTCAATTTCGACTGTTCGTACGGGACGAACCATGGGACGATAAAATTTCGTCTCTGTCTATCGTACAGTACTCCTCAAACATCGTACAGTACGATAGGATATTTCAACTGTTCGTACGGGACGAATGTCGGGACGATATATGGGACGAAAGAATTCGTCTCTGCCTATCGTCCAGCATCGTCAGTACGATCAGTTCATTTTCAGGACATCGTCCAGTACGATAGGAATATCGTCCGGGACGATTAGAACAAATACCTTGGTTTCGTTTGGTACGATCATCAGGACGATCAAAAATCGTCTCTGTCGGTCGTACAGTACGATTTATATCGTACAGTACGATTGACTTTAATTAAGAAACCAAGATCTTTATTTCCTGATTACGGGAGATAATTTTGGTAAGTATTCAAATAATCGTACAGTACGATATACTATCGTACGGTACGATCTACTAATGAGATGAAATAATATAACTTACCAAACTTATTCTGGCGGCTAGGGTTTCAGAATTGAATACAATCGTACCGTACGATATGAATCGTACAGTACGATCTATTCAGAAAAATAGAAAGTTCAGCAATTAGCCGTTAGCCTGATTATTAATGGCATATCGTACAGTACGATACAAAATCGTACAGTACGATAAGTTTAAAAAAAAACTTAAACTTAATGATAAAAATCCCCCTGTTTGTGTGTGTGCAATTTCTCCCTTCTCATGCATGCTTTTGTGGCAGACTCAATAAATAGAAAATAAAGAAAAATAGAATTACAATATTTTGAATTTCCTATTCTACCCAAACTGAGTCTCCAGCAATCTTGAGCCAAATGTATTAGACCTGAAATGTTAGTGCTCATAGACAAAAATAAACATTTATAGATTCTGAGATGAATGATATTATTCTAGTAAGTATTATTTAACATCATCAAAATCAAGTGCTTGGGATCCTGGATTGCAACAATCTCCCCCTTTTTGATGATGTCAAATAATATTTTCTTGATTACCATGATTGTTATTTGTCTCTTGGCTCCCCCTCAGTAGGATAATCAAACAACTTTTTTTTTTTTTTTATTTATAAAATTTTATAACATGAAATAACAACATAATACATAATGCAAAATAACAACAAGATTGCTTTAATTGAAGAACACAAACAAGATAAATACTTCTCCCCCTTTTGACAGCACCAAAAAGGGAAGTACAACACAAACAATTACGAAAAGAAACAAGAACAAACTAAAACAAAAGAAAATACACACATCTAAAAGTCGGGATCCTGATCCGGTGGTGTTGGAGGTGGCGGAAAGTGAAGGTTCAGAGAAGCAAAGTTCTGATCAATCCTGGTAAATCGTGCGTCAAACCACTGCCGATCTTCGTCGTGCTGGCGTTGTTGGTCGGCAATGTGTTGACCCAAACGAGCTTCCAAGCGATCCAGGCGTTGTAGAACGTCGTCTTGCGGGTAGGCAAAGTAGGCAGGTGCAGGGGGTGGAACAGGAGGTGGTGGAGGTCCTCCTGCTGCGGCTGCTTCCTCTTCTTCATCAAAGTCAGGGTCAGCGTGGGCTGCACCCCTATGAAAGAGAACGCGAAAAGAGGCATTTGAATAGAAGACCGGTAGATTGTCAGGATCTAGAGGATAATGCAATTGATACTTAACATCTAAGATATATCCTATGACATGGCCTAAGGCTATATTTTGTTTGCGACGGGCACCTGCACACCTAAGGGCGGATAAGTTATTCAGATAGTCTATGATCATTTGGGCTTCATCAAATCGGGTGCCTGACATAATTAGGTAGGTTACAATGGAAAGTAGTGGAGTGATATGAATTCGATCTCCAGCTTTTGGTATGATGGAGGTGCGAAGGACGTGCTGGATGACTCGGGCATTTTGGTTCATGCTTTGGACAAGAGGGAGATGTTGATTGGAAGGTATGTTGCGAAGGAGGAGATTTACTGGTGTCCAATCGTAGTCTTGGGTAATTAGGGATTGAGGACGAGGGCCTTCAGTGGATAGGCCGATGTGTTGGGCGATGTCGTCTTTAGTGATGACAACATTCGTTTTGCAAACATAAGAAGATAAGGTGTGGGTTTCAGCGTGAATTCTTAAGTTGGCCAGAAATTCAAAGAGGAGTTCAGAATGGAAGGGAAAGGCGAGGGTGAGAAGGATTTGAAGAGAGGTAGAGGCAAAAAGAGGCATCACCTCAAAGCTAAGGGCAGCTTGATTTAACATTCTTGACGGGGTGATTTTTGCTTCCTTGAACTTGTAATATGCCTTCTCGTCGGCGGCGGACAGAAACCGGTCGTCGAAGCGGCGGGAGGAGGAAGAACCCCCCTCGATCAAACGACCTCGCTTGCTCCCTCCAGCCATTGGAATGAAGATGAAATGAGCTTGAGAATGAAGAGGGATTGGAATGAAGATGAAATGAGCTTGAGAAAAACCTTCCAATTTATAGAAATTTCGGGATGATCGTACAGTACGATAGTATATCGTACAGTACGATATGCAATCAATTCGTCTGGACGACTGTCGGAAAAAAGTTGGTCAAATCGTACAGTACGATACGAATCGTACAGTACGATTGTGAGAGAAGGACGTTCGTCCCGAGGAGTCGTCGGTACGACCGTTGAAAAAGGAAGATCGTCCAGTACGAACAGGTGTTCGTACTGTACGAACAGCAATAATTATCGTACCAACCGACTTTTAATTCGTCCCAATCCAGAATACACGTGGATCGTACAGTACGATAGGTGCATCGTACAGTACGAGTCTCAATAATGTGTATCGTACAGTACGAGTAGTGATTCGTACAGTACGATATGTTTAAACAGAATAGAATTGGATTTGGACCGTTGATCAGATGGAGGGCTGTGATTTGTATAGTTGGGATAATCGTACAGTACGATTATGTATCGTACAGTACGATAGGCAGAGAAAAATCAAAATTTTGGAATTCAGGAAGGTGATTGTGTGGAGATCAGGAAACCAAATTTTTTTTTTTTTTTTTAATTTTTTTTTTTTTTTTTTTTTAATTTTTTTTTTTTTTTATTTTTATATATATTATTTTTTTTTTTTTTTATTTTCTATTCATGCATGAATGTCTATGACACCTAGTTTAGTTCTCAAGGTACAGAAAGTGTCATAAGGTAGTGGTTTTGTGAAAATGTCAGCTAATTGTTCTCCAGTGGCAATGTGATGCAGTTCAATGTCCCCTTTTGCTACATGATCTCTTATGAAGTGATGTCTAATGTCTATATGTTTTGTTCGTGAGTGCTGAATAGGATTTTTGGATATACAGATTGCACTAGAGTTGTCACACATTATGGGGATGGTTCCTACAGGTAGTCCAAGATCTAGAAGCTGTTGTTTTAACCATAAGACTTGAGCAACACAGCTTCCTACTGCTATATATTCTGCTTCAGCTGTTGAGAGGGCTACCGAATTTTGTTTTCTACTGGACCAAGAAACTAAGGATTGTCCAATAAATTGACAGGTACCAGATGTGCTCTTTCTATCTATCCTACATCCTGCAAAGTCTGAATCTGAATATCCTAAGATTTCAAAAGAGGTGCTGTGCCTAGGATACCAAATTCCTAAGTTTGGGGTGCCTAGTAGGTATCTAAGAATTCTTTTTACTGCAGTCATGTGAGATTCTTTTGGATCTGCTTGAAATCTAGCACAGAGACAAACGCTAAACATTATATCTGGTCTACTGGCAGTTAAGTAGAGAAGTGATCCAATTATTCCCCTATACCTTTTCTGATCTACTGATTTTCCATTTGAGTCTTTATCTAGTTGAGTGTTTGAACCCATGGGAGTATTCATGGCCTTAGCATTGTCCATTTCATATTTTTTAAGAATATCCTTGATGTACTTAGATTGGCTAAGGAACGTTCCACTTTCTATCTGTTTCACACTAAATCCAAGAAAATAATTAAGTTCTCCCATCATACTCATTTCAAACTCATCACTCATTGTTTTTGAGAATTCATCACATAAGGTTTTCTCGGATGATCCAAATAAGATATCATCTACATAGATTTGAACAATGAGTATCTCATCTCCTAATTTCTTCAAGAATAGGGTGGTGTCCACACTACCCTTAACAAAGCCTCTATCTAGTAGGAATGTACTAAGTCTTTCATACCAGGCTCTTGGTGCTTGCTTTAATCCGTATAGTGCCTTTTTCAACTTAAACACATGATTTGGAAATTGTGAGTTTTCAAAACCTGGGGGTTGTTCCACATAGACATCCTCTTTGATTACCCCATTTAGGAAAGCACTCTTAACATCCATTTGATATAGTTTAAATCCTTTAAAGCAAGCAAAAGCTAAGAGTACTCTAATGGCTTCTAATCTAGCAACAGGTGCAAAGGTTTCCTCAAAGTCTATTCCCTCAATTTGGTTATAACCCTTTGCTACTAGTCTAGCCTTGTTTCTCACTACTATTCCAGAGTCATTCATTTTATTTTTAAAGACCCACTTAGTTCCTACAACACTTTGTTCTTTAGGTCTCTTAACTAGTTCCCAAACATCATTCCTAACAAATTGGTTCAGCTCTTCTTGCATTGCTAGGATCCAGAATTCATCTCCTAAGGCTTGATCTATATTTGTGGGTTCAATCATGGAGATAAATGCAGAATGACTAACCTCTTTTCTAAGTCCATGCCTAGTTTTTACACCTTCTAATGGGTCCCCTAAGATCAGTTCTTTAGGATGACTAGAAGAATATTTCAAATCTCTAGGCAATTGTTCCTGAGGTTCTGCTCTAACCTCTATGGCAATGGTTTCTACCCCCTTAATGATCTCAACTTCTTCTTCTTCATGATCAGGTTCAGAGATCTTATCAGATTCATCAAACACAACATGGGTAGATTCTTCTACTACAAGAGTTCTCTTATTAAAGATCCTAAAGGCTTTACCTACAGAAGAATAACCTAAGAAAACACCTTCATCAGCTTTAGGATCAAACTTTCCTAAGGGTGACTTACCATTGATTAAGATAAAACATTTGCAACCAAAGACATGTAAGTGTGAGAGATTTGGTGTCCTACCCTTAATTAATTCATAGGGTGTCTTATTTAGTTTAGATCTAACATTTACCCTATTTAGAACATAGCAAGCAGTATTGACTGCTTCAGCCCAAAAATATCTAGGGAGAGTGTATTCAGCTAACATTGCCCTAGCAGCTTCAACTAAAGTTCTATTCTTTCTTTCTGCTATTCCATTTTGCTGAGGTGTCCTTGGGGCAGAGAAATTATGTTCAATTCCTATCTCTTGACAAAAAGATTCAAACTTATCATTCTCAAATTCTCCTCCGTGATCACTATGGATTGTTGAAATTTCACAACCTAATTTTCTTTGAATCCAAGTGGAGAAAATTCTAAACTCTTCAAATGACTCACTCTTATGTGCTAAAAATCTTACCCAAGTAAATCTAGAGTAGTCATCCACTATTACAAATCCATAAGTTTTCCCTCCTAGGCTTGCAGTGCTAACAGGTCCAAAAAGGTCCATGTGTAGAATCTCTAGTGGCCTAGTGGTGTTAATGTCTTTAATTGAATGAAATGAAGATTTTACTTGTTTTCCTAGTTGGCAAGCATCGCATAGATGATCCTTAGTGAAGTCTAACTTAGGTATGCCTCTAACTAGGTCTTTCTGAGTGATATTCCTAAGTGTTTTCATGCTAGCATGGCATAGTCTCCTATGCCAAAGCCAAGAGTCATCAGCTACTGTTTTCAAGCATAAAGGGTCAGAGTTTTCAATGCAGTTTAAATCTAACATGTAAACATTGTTAATTCGTTTTCCTTCTAACACAAGTGAATTATTCAAACTAATCATGCATTTGTCAGAAAGAAATTTTATATCAAAACCTTTATCACATAATTGACTAATACTCAATAAGTTATGCTTTAAACCATCAACTAAAAGTACATTTTCAATTACCAGATTTTTAGTATTTCCAATAATACCTGTGCCCACCACTTTCCTGGTGGTGTTGTCTCCCAAAGTTACCTTGCCTCCTGCCCTGGCCTCCAGTGTCACGAACTGCTTTATGTCTCCAGTCATGTGTCGTGAGCAGCCACTGTCCAGGTACCACATGCTCTCACTAGGTCTTTTGTGAGAGCATCCCTACAATGTCAATCAAAGGTCAGTTTTGGGAACCCAAGTGAGTTTGGGTTCCACCTTATGCTTGTATGAATGATATGTATGCATGGTATGCTGTGATGAATGCACCTTGGGTCTCCACACTAGATGTGTTCTATGGTGAATAGTGCAGGTGCGGGCTATGTGACCTACCATGCCACAAGAGTAACACCTAACACCGGGAAATGGGTTCACTAATCTATTTGGGTGAGAGTGCCTCCTCTTAGGTTTGTATGATGCATGCTGTGATGATTTTGAATGAGATGGAGGTGCATAGAATTCTTCGAAAGTGGGTGGTTTTTTATTATTCTCATATGCATCAATTTTTTCCAATAGAAATTTATTTTCTTGTTCAAGACTCCTAATTTGAAATTTCACATATGATAGTTCATCTAATTCCTTGCATGCATTTTCTAATTCAATATGTGATGATTTCAAGGAATCATGTGAAGTAGTTAATTCAATATGCTTCTTATTTAATGTATCAAATTCATCAAGTAGGGACATGTGATCTCTATCTAATTCAGAAAGATCTTTAACTACACTAGCATGCTCTTCTTGTAAAGTACTAAAATCAGTATTAAGGCTAGCATACATTTTCTTTAATTTCCTATACGAGTCATGAATATTTTCAGAAATGATTAGCAGTTCATCATATGAAAGTTGACATACCTCATCTTGATCGGATTGATCAAGTTTATCATTAGCCATAAGACATAAATTTGTTACCTCCTCCTCTGCCTCTTCTTCTGATGATTCTGAAGCAGAGTCGGCCCAAAAAGCTTTCTGTGTCTTGAACTTGCCCTTCTTGAATTTTGATCTTTCATCATTCTTATCCCTGGATTGTTGAGTCTTAATGTTTGGGCAATCAGCTCGGAGATGACCTGGTTTTCTGCATTCAAAGCAAATTGTGTCAGATGAAACTTTAATATTTTTTGAGTTTTTACCTTTGTTCCAGTTGCTTTGGTGACGTCGTTGCTTTCTCTTCAGGAAACTTTTGAACTGGCGAGTCATCAAAGCTATGTCGTCATCCTCCTCCGCTGCAGAGCTATCACTTTCAGAATTGTCAGCTTTTAATGCCACAGTTCGCTCCTTCTTCTTATCACCTGCATCACTTTGTCTTTGACTCACCCCTTGCTCGTAGGCAATGAGTGATCCAAGTAAATTGTCAATCGAATAAACATTTAAATCCTTAGACTCAGTAATTGCAGTAATTTTGGCATCATATGAACTAGGTAAGCATCTTAGAATTTTGTTAACTTTTTCAGAATTGGATAAATCTCTTCCTAGAGCATGCAAGGATGTCACTATTTGGGTAAACCTAGTGTACATTTCAGAAATCGTTTCGCTAGGTTTCATGCGGAAGAGTTCATAATCGTGCAGGAGAATGTTTAGTCTAGATTGTTTAACCTCATTGGTTCCTTCGTAAGTGATGCACAGTCTATCCCATATCTCCTTACCAGAAGTACATGTTGATACACGCATATAGTCTTCAGATTTTAATGCGCAAAAGAAACAGTTTAAGCATTTAGCATTTAATTGTGCATAGTCACGATCCTCATTACTCCATTCTCTAAAAGCTAGTTCAGTTTTAACGCCATTGATCATATGAAAAGGTGGAGAGTAACCTTCTTGAACCAACATCCACATGCGATAGTCTATAGACTGTAAAAACGTAGACATGCGAATTTTCCAAAAATCAAACGGTATATTGTCAAACAGAGGTGGTCGGGTTATTGAGTAACCCTCAGCAGTGTTACGATTACCAAATTGAGCCATGGATCTTATGTTTCTAGGTTTTCTAAAACACTATTCTGAAACCCCGCTCTGATACCACTTGAAAGTACGAGATGCGCCAAGAGGGGGGGTGAATTGGTATTTTAAAAATTAATCCTAAACAGGAGTTCTAATATTTTTGGATTTTTTTTAAAATAACAACTCAATAATTAAACGCGGAAGCTACTTATTACAATCACAAAGATGATAATGTAACACAATACTAAATCTCACAATAAAAAGAACTAAAACCAGATTTTTCACCACGCAATTAAAGCAATGAGCAAGTAAGTGAAAAATTAAATGCGGTACGAAAAATGAAAAGAGCACACCAGAATTTTTATAGTGGTTCGGTCACTTGACCTACGTCCACTCCCCGGAGTCCTCTACTCCGAGAGTTGCACTACTAAAAGTTGACTCTCCTTTTGCCCCCCTTGGCAAGGCGGAGAAGCCCTTACAAACCTCCCTTTCACCTCCCCCCGGTGTGGCGGAATACCAAACGCTTTGTCACCTCCTCGGCGACGGCAGCGGACCTTCTCCTTTTTCTCCCTCCTGGAGATGGCAGAGTACCTTCTCCTTTTTCTCCCTCCTGGAGATGGCAGAGTACCCGGTGATTGTTGATCTTGAAGCCTCTCTTTCCTTGAGAACCTTTCCAAGACAACCCAAGCCACAAGAGGACCAAAGCATGCAACTTAGCTTGGAGAATAGTGAGAACCCCTCACTCTCCTTCTCCCTCACGCTCAAGCCCACCTTCTTCCTCCTCAAGCCTTGGATCTCTTCCAAGACAAGATTCCTCACAAGAGTCCCTTCCTCTCTTTCAGCTCTCCACAGCAGGAAAGACGACCAACAACCTCTCACTCAATCATCAAAAAATTGTTTTTAAATCAGGCTCCAAAAACCCTAAATTTCAACTCAAAAACGAATAATATCGTACAGTACGATATAATATCGTACAGTACGATCAGTTCAAAACAGACTTCGTTCAGTACGAACCCAGACGAACAGTTCTCTGCTTTTACAAATATCGTACCGTACGATTGGAAAATCGTACGGGACGATCAGTTCAATTTCGACTGTTCGTACGGGACGAACCATGGGACGATAAAATTTCGTCTCTGTCTATCGTACAGTACTCCTCAAACATCGTACAGTACGATAGGATATTTCAACTGTTCGTACGGGACGAATGTCGGGACGATATATGGGACGAAAGAATTCGTCTCTGCCTATCGTCCAGCATCGTCAGTACGATCAGTTCATTTTCAGGACATCGTCCAGTACGATAGGAATATCGTCCGGGACGATTAGAACAAATACCTTGGTTTCGTTTGGTACGATCATCAGGACGATCAAAAATCGTCTCTGTCGGTCGTACAGTACGATTTATATCGTACAGTACGATTGACTTTAATTAAGAAACCAAGATCTTTATTTCCTGATTACGGGAGATAATTTTGGTAAGTATTCAAATAATCGTACAGTACGATATACTATCGTACGGTACGATCTACTAATGAGATGAAATAATATAACTTACCAAACTTATTCTGGCGGCTAGGGTTTCAGAATTGAATACAATCGTACCGTACGATATGAATCGTACAGTACGATCTATTCAGAAAAATAGAAAGTTCAGCAATTAGCCGTTAGCCTGATTATTAATGGCATATCGTACAGTACGATACAAAATCGTACAGTACGATAAGTTTAAAAAAAAACTTAAACTTAATGATAAAAATCCCCCTGTTTGTGTGTGTGCAATTTCTCCCTTCTCATGCATGCTTTTGTGGCAGACTCAATAAATAGAAAATAAAGAAAAATAGAATTACAATATTTTGAATTTCCTATTCTACCCAAACTGAGTCTCCAGCAATCTTGAGCCAAATGTATTAGACCTGAAATGTTAGTGCTCATAGACAAAAATAAACATTTATAGATTCTGAGATGAATGATATTATTCTAGTAAGTATTATTTAACATCATCAAAATCAAGTGCTTGGGATCCTGGATTGCAACAATCAGTTCATTTTGAGTGGCAATCAACAAATCATCCCAAACAAAGTTCGGGACGTCATGGGATGATATCCTGCATGATTAATCATGGTTTTTGTCTGAGATAATTGAAGATTGTCTCATAAAATATAGAGGATTATCCAAGATGATCGGAATGATCATCCTGTATGATGTGATTGATTAGTTTAACCATAATTATTCTCTTAATCAAGGGATTATTTTTGGCAAAATTATAATTAATCATCCAGGATGATACTGGTATCATCCTGTATGATCAGAACAAAATTCTAAAAATAAAATATTTCCTAAAATGTGATTGGCGGTTGATTTCTGAATTTAAACATATCATCCAGGACGAAGGGAGGATCGTCTAGGATGATCTACCTAATCAAATTTACTTAACTCATATGCCCTAATTAGGGTTTTTAATTTGAACTAATCACCCAGGATAATTTTGGATCATCCTGTACGATATGCTCAAACTTCAGAAGACTTTCAAATTCACCAAATTTCTCCCCATAATGTGTGTGTGCAAGTTTACTTAGTATCAGGATTCATCTTATTACATTTGACTCAAGAAAAGATAAAAACCATTGAAATTTAACCTTACAGACTAACTCAGTCCTAGTCTACCTTATCTTGAGCTGGCTTGAATTATAATTTACTTTGTGAACTTGAAAAGTTAGTAGGCATGGGAAACTAAAACATATATGCAGTGGTAACAGAGAAAAGCATGAATATTTGATATCATCAAAACTACAATGCTTGAACCCAGATTTGCAATAATCTCCACCTTTTTATTGATGGCAAATAATTTCAAATCAAGCAGATAATAATAAAAAAATGGAACACAAAGCAAAGTTGAAAGTATGAATAGGTTGTTAGACCTATTGATTATGTCCCTAGGCTAACCAAGAGGGGGGGGGAGAATTGGTACTTTAAAAAATCTCTTGGAATTTTGGAAGATTTTTTATTAAAAGCTTTATGAAAATTATACTATACGATCCAGTTCGTACTGTACAAACAGTTATGAACTTTATACTTTTTCAATCACAGAAAAATAAAGTGTAATACAGAAAATAATAATACGGTAAAAAAAAAGGAACAGAGAACACCATATTTATAGTGGTTCGGTCATTCTCTAGGTATTGCACTAAACAAAAGTGACTCTCCTTTAGCCCCCACAGCAAGGCGGAGAAACCCTAACAAAACTCTCTTCCACCAAATCCCGGTGCGGCAGAGAACCATCGTCCTTTTTCACCCTCCTGGTGAAGGCAGAGAACCCACTCGTCCTTTCACACCCTCCAGGTGTCAGTAGAGAACCAAGCATCCTTTTTTACCCTCCTGGTGATGGCAGAGAACCGGACCTTCTTCAAAGATCTTCTCTCAAGAGTCTTCAAAGAGATAGGGAAGAGACTTGAAGTATAAAATAATGAGATCCTCACCTTTGGACAATCTTGTGAATCCCCTCATAATTTCTTCTTCAAAGATCTCACCGCACTCACTCCCAAACACTCTCCCTAATCACTCTCCCTTCCACTCTCAAGAAGAAATTCACAGAAGATTAATGGCAAAGTCAATTTTTAGGACCCTTATATTCAAAGGACAAGAAAAATCATCTAAAAATTGAAAATTTTAACTTTTACGCAGTCTGATCATCCCGTACGATCGACAATCATCCCGTATGAACAGTTCAAAAATAAAATAATTCATCCTGTATGATATCCCATACGAACCATATGAGCCCTGTTTCGTACTCTGAAAAATGATATATGAATACATTTCGTACTGTACGAATAGTTCAAAAATGATCAGTTCATCCCATATGATACCTCGTACGAACAATGGAACCCCCATTTCGTACTCTGGAAAATGATATATGAAATCATTTTATCCTGTATGAATAGTTCAAAATGAATAGTTCGTCCCATACGATACCTCGTACGAACCATGGAACCCCCATTTCGTACTCTGGAAAATGATATACGAAACCATTTCGTCCTGTACGAACAGTTCAAAAATGAATAGTTCATCCCGTACAATGCCTTGTACGAACCATAGAAGCCCCATTCTGTACTCTGGAAAATGATGTACGAAAATAATTTGTACAATACGATTTATACTTAGATAAAAATTTTAGTCAGGCAGGTTCGTCCCGTACGATCACATATCATACAATACAATTAGTTTAAAAAAAAATAAGTTTTATCTCACTCCCCAATGTGTGTGTGCACAGTTATCCAACTTACAATCACACTCTCTCAGACTCAAGAAAAGTAAAAATTACAGACTTCACTTAAAATAAACTCTAACAAATTAACTTAAAGTCTTTAATAGTCTGGAGTGTGAATTTCCTGAAAGACATGTTAGTACACACAAAATAAAAATTCTAATATTTGTTAGGAGAAATAATAAACAAATAATAAATTTTTATAGTCATCAAAATAACTCATATCAAAAACTTACTTGAATAAACAGATTTGCACAATTCTCAATAATCTCCAAATTTGTATAATTCTCAACAAAAGAAAAATAATACAAGCAAAGCAAAGTAAATTTTACTAAAACAGGCAAACATTACAACACTAATAATCACTACTCCCCCTTTTGACATCACAAAAGGAAGGAAATAGAAAAATAACAACTAAATAAAACATAGAACATAAATAAGTACAAACTCAGAAATAAACACACAATAAAAATGAAAAAAGTTTTTTTTTGAGTCGATCAGCTCCAGTAAATCAAAATTTTCTCTTAATTTTTAATTCAAAAGCCAAAAAGAAGAAATTGATGAGCTGAAATCCAAAAACGTTGAAAAATCAATTTTGTAAACTCTACCTCGGACACCTTACAGGTTCAAATTCTTTTCAAATAAAAATCTAATTCAGAAGAAAAGAAATTAGATAAGAAAAGTGATCCTTTCGAACTTCATTCTAGAAAAATATCTTCTTTAATAGTATTACAAATTAAAGAACCAGAAATCATGATTTTTTTCTCAAGTGTTTGAATATATTAAGTGGCACACGAATTCTTCTAAGATTTTTTAAAGATTGGAAAGAGGAGGAAGCTTATTTTTTGTGGGCATATTTTGTACCTTTTTTTCAATTATTTGGTGTACTTTACCCATTTTTTATTTTTTGATACACTTTATATATCTTTTTAATTTTTTTGCAAATATTACGCATCTTTTCATTGTTGGGCTCATTTTGTGCCTCTTTTTTAGTTGATTGGCGCACTTTGTACATCTATTACGAGCTTCCTTTCTTTTAAAACCTCTAAAAGACTCTCAGTTGTGAAATTATCTTCCAGATATAAGAGAAGAAAAACTCTTTCTTTTAGATGAGGAAAAGTAATCCACAAAATAGAATCATTCTCTTATGATAAATGCAATCACCAGATTAAGAAAACATGAAAGTGATTCAATGATTTGGAACACTACTCAAATGAGATAGATTACTATATGAAGATAAAATAGATCTCTATTTCAAAGTCCAACTTTTTAATTTTGAAAAAGATTTTTAATCAAAAAGAAACATACACCATTAAAGGAGTAAGAAAAAGAGAAATAATCATCAATATTTCTTCCCTTAACTGTTTTAGAGAAGTTAATCACTGCTTACAAGCTTCTAAATAAAAATAAAGCAAAACTCTCATTTAATAATCAAGTTCATCAGCAGTAGTGAGCAGTGATCTAATTCTAAAGAAAATAAGTAGGAAATTAAAAATAAAAGGAAAGCACATAAAAAAGAAATAACCAAATCAAACAACTAACAACAAAAAAATGAGAAAAATTAGCAGGAAATCAAAAATACATAAAAAGAGACAAACAAACAAATCAAACAAAAACTAAGTGGTGAAACATAAATAGAAAGTATCAATTTGAAGCATGAATATCTATCACATCTCATTTGGTTCTTAAGGTGCTAAGGGTTTCAAAAGCCAATGATTTTATAAAGATATTTGCCAATTAATTTTTAGTGGCTATATGATGTAGCTCTATGTCTCCTTTAGTAACATGGTCCCTAATGAAGTGGTGTCTGATATCTATGTGTTTGGTCCTGGAGTGTTGGATTGGGTTCTTAGAAATGCAAATGGCACTAGTCTTATCATATAAGACATAAATAGTACCTACAGGAACTCCTAAATCTTGAATTTATTATTTCAGCCAAAGGACCTGGGCCACATAACTTTCTAAGGTAATGTATTCAACTTCAGCAGTGGACAGTGCAACTGAGTTCTATTTTTTACTGGACTAGGAGACTAAGAATTATACTATAAATTGACATATTTCAGATGTGCTCTTTCTATCCATCCTATATCCTACAAAGTCAGAATCAGAGTATCCTATAATTTTAAAGGAGGTGTTGTGCCTAGGATACCAAATTCCTAAGTTTTGGGTCCCTAAGAGATATCTAAGAATTCTCTTAACAGCAGTCAGGTGGGACTCCTTTGGATCTGCTTGAAATCTTGCACAGAGATAAACACTAAATATAATATCAGGTCTGCTAGCAGTCAAGTAAAGAAGTGATCCAATTATTCCTCTATACTTCTTCTGATCAACAAATTTTCTATTTGAATCCTTATCTAACTAGACGCTGGAGCTCATGGGAGTGTTGATTAGCTTAGCTTTATCCATTTCATATTTCTTCAAGATATCCTTAATATATTTTAATTGATTAGGAAAAAATCCATTATCCATTTGCCTTATGCTAAATCCAAGAAAGTAGGACAATTCTCCCACCATACTCATCTCAAATTCCTTACTCATTATTTTAAAAGAATCATCACATAAATTTCTATCAGAAGATCCAAAAAGTATATCATCAATATAGATCTAAACAATGAGTAATTCATCTCCTACTCTCCTCAGAAAAGGGTGGTGTATATGCTCCCCTTAACAAACTCCCTTTTTAGTAGGAATGTGTTAAGCCTCTCATACCATGCTCTAGGTGCCTATTTTAATCCATACAAGGCCTTTTTTAATTTGAAAATATGATTTGGAAATTAAAAATTCTCAAAGCCAGGGTGTTTCTCTACGAACACATCTTCCTTTATTGTCCCATTTAAAAAGGCACTCTTGGCATCCATTTGGAAAAGCTTAAATCTCTTATAACAAGCAAAGGCTAGTAGCACTCTAATGGCTTCCAAACGAGCTACAGGGGTAAAGGTTTCCTAAAAATCAATTTCTTCTATTTGGTTATACCCTTTAGCCACTAATCTTACCTTATTCCTAACCATCACACCAGATTCATTCATTTTATTCTTAAACACCCATTTAGTTCTCACTACACTCTGGTCCTTAGGTCTTTCTACCAGCTCCCAAACATCATTCATAACAAATTGGTTTAGTTCCTCTTATGTGGCTAGGATCCAAAATTCATCAGAAAGGGCTTAATTAATGCTGGTGGGTTCAGTCATTGAAATGAAGGCAGAGTGGTTTACTTCTTTTCTAAGTCCATGCCTAGTTCTAACACCTTCAGAAGGGTCTCATAAGATCAGTTCTTTAGGATGTCTCGAAGAATATCTCCATTCCCTAGATAGTGTAACATCAAGTTCTATCCTTTCCTCCAGATTTATAGATTCTATTCCTTGGGTAACTTCTACAACCTCCTCTTCTTCTACCATAGACCTTCTAGAATTATCAGATTCATCAAACACAACATGAGTGGTCTCCTCAATAATCAAGGTTCTTTTATTGAAGACTCTATAGGATTTCCCAACACTTGAGAAACTTAGGAACACTCCTTCATCAGATTTTGGGTAAACCTTTCCTAGTTGAGACTTCCCACTATTTTGAATGAACACGCTACATCCGAAGACATGAAGGTGATAGAGGTTGGGTGTCCTACCCTTAAGAATTTTATAGGGTGTTTTATTTAGCTTAAATCTAAGATTTACCCTATTTAGAATATAACAGACTATATTCAGCGCTTCTACCCAAAAGTATTTAGAAAGTGAGTACTCAGCTAACATGGCTCTAGCAGCTTCTACCAGGATCCTATTCTTCCTTTCAGCTACCCCGTTCTACTGAGGGGTCCTAGGAGCTAAAAAATTATGATCTATCCCTTGCTCCTTATAGTAGGTTTCAAATTTCTCAATTTTAAACTCTCTCTCATGATCACTATGAATAGTCACAATCTCACAACGTAGCTTCCTCTGAATCTAAGTGAAAAAAGATCTAAACTCCTCAAATGAATCACTTTTATGAGACAAAAATCTAACCCAGGTAAACCTCAAATAATCATTAACAATCACATACCCAAAGACTTTCGCTCCTAGGCTTGAAGTGTTGACATCTAAAGAGATCCATGTATAGGACTCTAAGGGTTTGCTAGTGTGTATATCTTTGATTGAGTGGAAGGAGGATTTAACTTACTTCCCTAACTGACAGGCATCACACAGGTGATCCTTAGTGAACTCTAGCTTGGGAACACCTCTCATAAAGTCTTTTTGGGTGATCTTCCTAAGGCTTTTCATGCTTAAATGACACAATCTCCTATGCCATAACCATGACTCATCAATAATTAATTTTAAGCAAATAGCAATATCAGCTTTAAAGTAATTTAAATCCAGCATGTAGACGTTGTTGATCCTTTTTTCTAGCAAAATAATTTTGTCATTTAAACTTATAAGATAGTAAGTTGGAAAAAATTTTATGCTGAAGCCTTTATCACAGAGCTGGCTGATGCTGAGCAGATTGTGTTTTAGTCCATCTATAAGCAAAACATTATCAATAATAAAATTTTTTTAATCACCAATTATATCTGATCCCACCACTCTCCTGGTGGTGTTGTCTCCAAGTGTTACCTTGCCTCCTGCCCTGGTCTCTAGTGAAATGAATTGACTTGCATCTCCAGTCATATGCCTTGAACATCCACTATCCAGGTGCCACATGCTCTCACGAGGCCTTTTGTGAGAGCACTCCTACAAAATTATCAAATGTCAGATTTAAGAACCCAAATAGGTTTGGGTCCCTTGTGATGAAAAGAAGAATGTGATGCATGCATGCTATGCTGTGGATTTTGCAATTTTGGTCACCACAGCCAATGTGTACTACGGTGAATAATACAAGTATGGGAGATATGTCCTAGTATTCCATAAGAATAACATCTAACTCCAGGAAAAGGACTAACTAATCAACGTGGGTGATGGTGTCTCTTCCTAGGTTTAGATGATGCATGCTCTGATGATTGTATATGAAATTCTTCAAGTGATGGTGGTTGTTTATTTTTCATAAAAGTAGTTAATTTAAAATCAAAAAATTTATTTAAACTTTCAAGAATTGAATTTTCCATTCTCAATGCATGCTCCTTACTCTCTACATTGCATGAGTTTCTAATTCCTTGAAAGCAATTTTTAATTCAACATGTGATATTTTTAATGAATCATGCTCAGCAAATAAATCAAAATGCTTTTTATTTAATTCATCAAATTCATTAAGTAATACCATATGATTGCAATCCAAGGTAGAATGATCTTTAATCAAAATTTTATGCTCTTTTTGTAAGTTTAGAAATTCCAGTTTTAAGCTAGCATGCAATTTTTTCAGCTTCCTATATGATGAATAAATTCTTTCAAAAACTTCAAATAATTGATCATACATTAATTCACATACATCTTCTTGGTCAGAGTGACCAAGATGATCATCCGCCATCAAACACAAGTTGGTTACCTCCTCTTCAGCTTCAACTTCAGAGGAGTCAGATGCTGAATCAGCCCAGAAAGTCTTTTGGATCTTCTTCTTATCTATCTTGAACTTGGGTTTCTCCTCACCCATCTCCTTGCTTGGGTGAGTCTTAAGTGTAGGGCAATCAAACTTCATTTGCCTAGGCTTCCTACATTCAAAACAAATAACATCAGATAAACCTTTAAAATTCTTACTAGATTTACCTTTGTTCTACTTCTGATGATGCTTTTGTTTCTTCCTCAAGAAGCTCTTGAATTGTCTTGTGATTAAGGCCATGTCTTCATCATCAGAACCTAAAGGGTCAGAGTCAAAATCATCAGCCTTCAAGGCTATGGCTTTCTCCTTCTTTTTCTCACCTACATCAAGTTGCCTTTGGTTCACTCCTTAGTCATAAGCAATTAGTGATCCAAGTAAGTTATCAATTGAATAATTATTTAAATCTTTCAATTCAGTAATTGTAATAATTTTAGCATCAAAGAAATAAGGCAAACATCACAAAATCTTGTTCACTTTTTCATAGTTAGTAAGCTCTTTTCCTAAGACATGCAGGGAAGTGATAATCTGTGTAAATCTAGTGTACTCTTAGAAATTAGTTAATTGGGTTTCATGCGAAAGAGTTCATAATCATGTAAGAGAATGTTTAGTCTAGATTTTTTAACCTTATTTTTTCCTTCATAAGTGATGCATAATCTATCCCAAATTTTTTTACCAGTTGTACATGTTGAAACACACATATAATCTTTAGATTTCAATGCAAAAAAAAAGTAGTTCGAACATTTATCATTCACTTGAGAAAGATCTCTATCATCAGTTGTCCATTTAACAAAGGGAATTTCAATTTTAACTCCATTCATAAGTCTATAGGATGCAACATAACCTTATTTAATAAGCATCCACATGCGATAATCGATTGATTGCAAAAAAGTGAACATGTGAGTTTTCCAAAAATTAAAAGGAATATTATCAAATAAAGGTGGTCGTGTGATTGAATAACCTTTCGCAGTATTATGATTTCCAAAATTAGCCATGGATCAAAATTCAAAAGTTTTTCAAAACTTGATTTTATTAATCTCGCTCTGATACCACTTGAAAGTTTGTTAGGGTTGTTAAGCCCTTATGAACTAGTCCCAAGGCTAACCAAGAGCGGGGGTGAATTGGTATTTTAAAAATTCTTGCACAAACAGAAAAATATTTTTGTCTTTTTGAATATTTAAAATATAGATAATTTATACGAAAGCTAATAACCAAAATTAAATATTTTAACCACAGATTAGGCCATAGAAATATGCAAAAATTAAAGTGTAAACAATAAATAAAAAGAGCACACCATATTTATAGTGGTTTGGTCAACTTGACCTACATCCACTCCTCGGGGCCTCCCCAGAGAAGCCCTTACAAAATCTTTCCACCGACACTAGTGAGGCAGAGAACCTTGACTCCTTTTGCTTCCTCCTGAAGCAGGCAGAGAACCCAGAATCATTTTGCTTCCTATTGAAGCAGGCAGAGAACCTCGATCTCCTTTTACTTCTTCCTGGAGCAGGCAGAGAACCTTGATCTAATGCTGATGATCATCTCTCCAGAGCCACCAATGAACCCAGGATGAAGAAGGAAGATGATGATCGAATCCTTGCTTGGAGCAACCTTTGTGAATCCCCTCACAAACTCCCCCTCACAAGATCCTCTCTCTCCCAAACTCTCCTTCTCCTCTAAGCTCTCTTGGAGGGGAAAAATTAGAAAAAGATAGCTGAAGAGATGGTTAAAGAGCTTAAATAGTAGGCCTCAAAAAGTGCCTTAAAATTCAACTTACCAATTATATCATCCAGGATGATCTGTCTATCATCCTGTACGATCAGTACAAAATTAGCCATTTTGCCAGGATAATTGTCATGGTCTGGATGATTAGAAGAAATTTTTTTTAAATATCATCTAAGATGATTCTATGATCATCTAGGATGATTCTATGATCATCTAGGATGATTCTATGATCATCTAGGATGATTAGTTTAATTTGAGTGGAAAATCCAAAATCATCTAGATAAATGTTTAGGACATCTAGGATGATATCTTGGACGATCAGAAGAAAATAAGGGATTTCATCCTGGACGATTTCACAATCATCTGGGACGATCAGTTCATTTTGAGTGGCAATCAACAAATAATCCCAGACAAAGTTTGGGACATCCAGGATAATATCCTAGATGATTAGAAGAAAATCATGGTTTTCATCTGGGGTGATTGGAGATCATCCCACAAAATATAGAGGATCGTCCAGGATGATCAGGATGATCATCCTGTATAATGTGATTGATCAATTTAACCATAATTATTCTCCTAATCAAGAGATTTATTTTGGTAAAATTATAATTAATCATCCAGGATGATACTGGTATTGTCCTGCATGATCAGAACAAAATTCTAAAAATAAATATTTCCTAAAATATGATTGGCGGCTGATTTCTGAATTTAAATATATCATCTAAGATGATGAGAGGATCGTCAAAAATGATCTACCTAATAAAATTTACTTAACCCAGATGCCCTAATTAGGATTTCTGATTTGAACGAATCATCCAGGATGATTTTGGATTGTCCTGTATGATATGCTCAAACTTCAGAAGACTCTCAAATTCACCAAATTTCTCCCCACAGTATGTGTGTAAGGTTATTTAGCATCAGGATTCATCTTATTATATTTAACTCAAAAAAGATAAAAACTATTGAAATTTAACCTTACAGACTAACTCAGTCCTAGTCTACCTTATCTTGAGCTGGCTTTAATTGCAATTGACTTTGTGAACCTGAAAAGTTAGTAAACATGGGCAACTAAAATAGATATGCAGTAGTACCAGTGAAGAAGTAAGAATATTTAATATCATCAAAACTATAATGCTTGAACCTAGATTTGCAACACTCATAAGCAATTAGAGAGCTCAATAAATTGTTAATTAAATAAACATTTAGATTATTAGACTCAGAAATTAAAATAAATTTTGCATCATAAGAATTAGGCAAATAATGTAATATCTTGTTCAATTTTTTAGAGTTAGAAATTTCTCCACCTAAGGCATGTAAAGAAGTGACTATCTTTGCGAACCTAGTACATATACATCATACATTATTGCACTAGGTTTCATGCGACACACACAATAATCTTCATATTTCAAAGAAAAAAAGTATAAGCATTTTACATTTGATTGATTTAAATCCCTATATACTATAGGCCATTCAATAAAGGGAATATCAACTTTCATGCCATTAACAATACAAGATGGTAAAATATATCTTAATTTAGTCATATGTCTCATGGAAAAATCTATAGATTTCAAGAATGCAAACCTACATATTTTCTAGAAATTGAATGGAATGTTATCAAACAATGGTGGATGGGTAATAAAGTACTCTTTAGCAGTATTATGGTTTCCAAAATGTGCCATTGGATCAAACTCTAGGTGCTAAAACCACAAAAATAAGAGAACCCACTCTGATACTAATTAAAAGTTCAATAGTTGGTTGTGAAATAAATTGAACATTGAAAGGAAACACCAAGAAGGGGGAGAATTGGCATTTTAAGAAAAAAAAATTCAAAACCTTTTTGAATTTAAAAATAAATTTAGAATTTAATGCGGAAGCAAAGAACAAAATAATCACTAATTTTTTGTTTTTGATTTTGTAGAAAAAGAAAAATAACAATTATTATGTTCTTTAATTTTTTTTTAATTTTGTTTCTTTTTAAAATAATTATTAATCCAAATCAACCACATTGATTTGTGTATCGCAATGATAATCAAATGCAATCCAAATTATAGAGAAATAAATATGTAGGAGAGTACAACTATAGAATGTAAAAGCGAAAAGAAAATAAGCGCAAATTGAATTTTTATAGTAGTTCGATTAACTTGACCTATGTCTAGTCCTTGAAGTCTTCCTATTTAGGTATTACACTATTTAATAGTGATTCTCCTTCAGCCCCATGGCTAGGAAGATAAGCCCTTTAGACTCAATTCACATTCACCTCCCTGGTGCGGTGAAGTTGCCAAAATCCCTTTCACCTCCTTGGTGCGGTAGAGTAGCTGCAATCCCTTTCACCTCCTTAGTATGGCAGAGTAGTTGAAATCCCTTTCAATTCCTCAATGTGGCAAAGTAGCTAAAATCCCTTTCACCTCCTAGATGTGAAGGGCTAGCTAAAAATCCTTTCACCTCCTTGGGGCGACGGAGAGCAAAAATCCCTTTCACTTTCTCGGTGCATCAGAGTAGCTACAACCTTTGATACCAAGGATTCTTCATAGAGCTTCCCTTAAGAAAAACACTAACACATGGAGGAACTCAAGTGTAAGTTGGCCAGAGCGAACATGTGAAACCCCTCTCAAACTCCCTTGAAACCCATAAGGATTTTCTCCCTCTCACACAACGTTACCCTTTCTCTCTCTTTGCTCAATGCCCTCTTTTCAAACCCTCTCACAGAAGAAACACGCTTTTGACTTCCAAAAGACTTATTCTAAGGTTATAATATGAGTTTAAATAGGGGAATTCTAAATGTCCTAAATTTTCAATTCGACCAGTTTTAATCATACAATATTATTTTAATTTGTATAGTATGATTTATTCAACTCTATATTATTAGTACTATACAATGAATAGTAGTCCAATATGGTCAGTTCAATTCCTTCTATTAATTATATAATATAAATAACCAGTCGTACAATATAATTAGTTCAATCGAATCATATTTTATATAGAATAAACCTTGGGATGATTAAATATCATCCAAAAGGTCACACTATCGATCATCCAGTACAATCAAGTTTGTATCGTATGATCTTAAATTTGAATTAATCCTTATTTGATTAAATAATCATGAGGATTAATATAGGCAATGTTTTAAAATATCGTACAATACAATTCGGTTCGTATAATATGAATAAAAAAATTTTAAAATTCAAATTATTGCATAATTTAATTGATAGTGGAGATTCTAAAAATAGATGACCATTTTGTACGATGAAGTATTCATACAGTATGAATGATTAAATTTTATTTCAATTTTAATCTTATTTAATTATACATTATAATTAATTTTTGATTGTATTGATTGTACATTACGATCAAGATCATTTAATACAATCTTTGAAAAAAATTAAAATATTTAATTTCAGTACCCCTTATGTGTATGCATGGTTGCTAAATCAACATACACCTATTACAAAGATAAAATCAAGAAAAAATAAATTATAGACTCTTTAGTATATAGTTCAACTCACACACTGGCATAGCATAGTCTTGAGCCTTAAACCTTTAGTCTTTCTTCATGTATGTTGTAACCTGAAAGGGTTAGTAGTACACAAAACAAATATCTAAAATATGGTACATTAAAAAATAAATAATCATCCAATAATATTTATAATCATTAAAATATATGGTCGAACTCATAGATTGTAACACAATCCCGATATTGGGCTTACTTGATAAAGTTCGTAGTAAGTCACTTTTCTACTTCCTCTATTGATGGAGGTAAGTAATTTTTCATACTCAACTCAATGTTCCCCGCCAAAAGAAGCATTGATTCTAAGGATTTTACCTGGCTCATCTTCAATGGCAGATACTTCTTCATTCACTTTAGATTATCTCTATGCTTGGACCTCTTCCACATCCAAATGAAGGATTTCTTCAAAGGTGTTGGCTAAGCATACTGCTTGTAAGTTACAGGTACATGATTGGGATAAGCTACCCTTCACCATAACTGCTCTTTCTTCAACAAGAAATTTGATTATGACATGGTATGTGGATACCACTACTCTAAAGTTATTTAGCAATGTACTTCTAAATATGGTGTTGTAAGTTATTGGAGCATTGATGATGATGAAGGCTACCATAGTAGTATAATGATGATCCCCTTTACCCCAAGTGAGAGGAAGGTTATTGTTCCTTCAATTTCCTTATACTTGCCAGAGAATCCTTAGAGAGGTCCAATAGTTAGAACGAGCTGTAAGGCAAGTATATTCATCTTATCAAAGAAAGTTTTAAAGATTATGTTCACTAAACTCCCCATATCTATCAGAATACCACTGATTTAATAATTGGCAATTAGGGTCATGATTACTATTGCCTCATTATATAGCTTTCTCCTATTTGGTTCATCTTTTTAATTGAAGGTGATGGGTGTGTCATCGGTGGATTATGAGAATGATGTTAAATTGACTTCTTCAATTTGTAGCTTTTTTGCATGCATGGGGGTGTCCCCTTAATCGCTGCCCATGATGGAGGGCACTACTTCAACTATGTGGATTACCTTAGCTGGCCTTGACTCATTGGTGCTTTGTTTTGGTGGAGCTTTCTTTGGTCTTCACTCTGGATTAGTGTGAATAAACTTTGTGATCATTCTGGCTTTGATGAGGTATTTGACTAAGTTTTACAGGTGGTGGCACTCTTCAATGTCATGGCCGTGATCTTTGTGGAATGCATAATACATCATGGTATCCCGAACACTACTATTCTTTATAGGCAGTGAGCACCGAAAGAATTCTTCATTCTTTATGGTTTCTACAAACTTGGCCATGGATACTCTTAGTGGAGTATAGGTTAGATAAGTTTGGGGATGGTGAGCGACCTCTCTATGTACCTCCCTAAATCTTGGTGCTGGAAGTGCTTCTATGCTTAGTGGTCTTGGCTGAGTGGGCATCGTGTATGGACTGGGGTGTAGATGGTTGAGCTAGAAATTTGATATTCGGTCTCTTCTTTCTATAGAATGGATTATTTATTTATTTATTCTTGGATGGAAGCTTCTTCTCTAAAAATCTCATAATATGGAGTGGTTAGGGTGGTACATTGCTACTAATCTAATGCTTTGTTAATTTGGATGGGGTACATTGCTTCTAATCCTCAAATGATTATCACTTGGATCTTTTTTTCTTTGGGTTAAATTTAGTATTGCTTGGTAATAATCCAAGAGGTCTACTACTAACTAAAACTGCAAGCTGACTTAATTAGTTTTTCAAAATTTTAATAGAAGCAGGTTGATTTTGTAATTGAGATTCTAACTTCATCATTACATCTTCCAATGATGATTTTCTACTTCCAAACTAATTTCTTTGATTGAATCTTGGATTATATATTGGTCTAAGATTAATAGTAGGTAGCTAATGATTATTCTAATTTACTCCTTAATTATTTTGACTAAAATTCTATTAATTGGTCCTAACAACATTATTTGACCAATTAAAACTCAGATGGTTCCTCCAACCTAGATTATATATATTGGAATAGGGAATTATTTTATCTTCCAATCAAATCAATATTTTTTATCTCTTATATATTAATGTTTTCAAATAACTTTTGATCATCCAATTGTATAGATAATTCAGTTCCAAATTCTGTATTTTCTCTTATTATGCTCAACTTTTTAGAAATAACTACAATTTGTGCAGTTAAAATTGATAAAGTATTAGATTCATAAACTCCTACTACTCTCTTAGGAGTTACCCTATCAGCAGGCCACTGGAAATTATTAGTAGCCATTTCCTCTATCAATTCATATGCTTCCTAAAATGGCTTAGATATTAAAAACCCTCCAATTGTAACATCTATTATTACTATTAAAGATCCTATTAATCCATTATAAAATATTTGAATAACCAATCAATTAAGTAAAGTATGGTGAGGGCAATTTCTAAGCATTTCCTTAAATCTTTCCTAACTCTCATAAATTGATTCTCCTTCAAACTGGGTAAAAGAAGTGATATCATTTCTTGGTTTGGCAGTCTTTAAAGGTAAGAAATATATAGTAAGAAACTTATGAGCCAACTCATTCCAAGTGATTATAGAGTTAGCAGTAAAGAACTTAACCACATCTTAACTTTATCTCTTAGAGGAAATGAGAACAATCTATAAGTCTAATGGCATCATCACTGACACCATTATACTTAAAGGTTAGATAAATTTCTAAAAAACCTAGCAGAGTGTAAATTGGGATCATCAACAAGAGTTCCCTCAAACTAGAAATTTTGAACCATTTTAAATATGGCAAGTTTTAATTCAAAATTATTAGCTTAGATCGTAGGTCTATTAATACTTTGATGAATTTCCTCTACTAAAGGGTTAACATAATCCCTAAGAGATCTAGATTAATCTTGATCTAACATAAATTGAACCATTTTCACTATCTATCTTTTTAGTTTTTTGAATTTTTGAAAGAATTCTTTCTATTTCAGAGTCAAACAATAAAGGTTCATTTCTATGTCTATAAAGCGTACAACCATGAAGATGCAATCAGCAAATAAAATAAATAAATAAAATAAAAGATACAAATAGATCTTTTTTTTAGATACAAGTAGATCTAATTATGCAATTAATTCAATAATACAGTTAAATTTATAAAAAGCAAAATACTTCCCCGACAATGGCTCCAAAAACTTAATGGGTGGTTTATGGAATGAACTTTTAAATTGTATAAATAACTAGAGCTCTATCACCCCTAAATAATACTTAGATTTTCTTTAATATAAATAATAACAAACCCCACTTAATGTACGCAACTATTCATCACACTATATTTTGACTATATATATGGCCACTTTGTGCATTAAATAAAGAGCAGGATAATATTAAAAATATCTTTTACTGTTATAAAATAAGAGTCTTCATTGTACTTAACATATACTTTATATTATCAATCCAAAATAAGAGAATTAGCCAGACATATAATGAATAATTAGCAAACTCATTTTCATTAAACTCATGGAAGAATGAAAAATACAAGAGTGTGATATCACCAGGAAGGATTAATGTATCTCCTCTACACTCTTTGTCTCTTTTAATTATTGAGTTGCTTCAACAAACACAGGCTAAATATTCTAAATGATTGTATATTATACTTCTCTAACCTCCCTTAGATTTTACTCTAAGAGGAAACTAGAGAATTACTCTAAAAAGTGACTGAATTTACATAAGTGGTTGAACTCTCTTATAAACATAACATCACAACTATTTATAAAAAAAGCAATAGGCACTATAGTGCTTTAAATATTGGCACTATGGTACCCCTGAAGTGAACAAGCACCTCGACACTGAAGCCTTTGCATTGTCACGGTGCTTGCTCATGTTGATCAGTTTCTTAGTGAACATTCATGTCTCTTTACTGATAGAATATGTCCCTTGGAAGTTACAACTGCAACGTCACAGTGCTGTGGATATTTGAGCTCTACAGCTCCCAAAGTGCAAAAAAGGCAACAAGGTGTGAGAAATTGTGGCACTGTGGCATTTAAAAATAGAGAATCCAGTGTTGCCAAGCTAACCTTCTGACGATATAGTGCTAAAAATGTTGCGGCACTAGATATGTTGTCTCCACGGTGCTTGTAAACAGAGAATTCGACATCTTCATGTTTTAATTTGAGTGCCTCGATAGTTTTAAAGTAAGCACTGTGGCATTATTTTGTCAGATGCTATGACACTGTTGATTGTTTAGAGTTTTCTATCATTTTTTATTTTTTTTGCACCAAAATAACTAAAATAATATATTTTCATTAGAAATATAACACATAAAATACTATATAATTTACACTTATTAGCTCATAAATAGAAGATAAATGCTCCTAAAAAGTAAGCCTTGGCATACCAGGGGTTTTTCATGCATCATATATTTTCTTCTTTCCTTGTTTAGGCACCTCCCCACCTATAAGTTCTAGTAGGTCATCTGACCTATTAGGGTGTAGTTCTATCTAGGGGATATTATGCTCTTTAAGGAAAAACCTTTTTTATAAGCCTTTTTAAAAGTTCACTACTTACCTTTTTTTGCATAAAAGATCAATCTGCATGCATTGCATTAAAAATAAATTAAAGTTACTTAAATTTAGTTGCATTAAGTATAATCCACCATTCATAAGTAAAGGGACCACTTAAGGAATTCTCTAGATATTGACCCCAAATTCTCAAAAATTTAAACAACAGCATACCCATCTTTCATAAAGATCGGATAGCATGGTTTTAAAATGCATATGTGGTTTAGCTGGCTTTCCAATCCAGGCCAATATAAGCCTAGAATTGCATTTCATTAGCTAAGTTTGGGTTACTATTATATAGTGTCTAACTTAGATCTAAGTTCTAAGGAAGACCTCAAAATCATAAGTCCTCACCCTCTGAGAATATAATCCCAACTATCTAATAAAATACCAAGTTGAACTAAAATTTCTTCTCTAAAAATGTTAAAGCCCAATATAGGATAGATTGGAGTTCTTCTGGGAGGTCTCTAAATCTTAAAGTTCTCCCTAGTCTTCAACCCTTTGGCTTCAAAAAAGAATTACTCCAAATTGATATAATCTTCTTTAAAAATCCTTCATCTCTCATCCTTGTCTTAATCATTGAAGTCTAAAAAAAATATTCGCCACTACTTTAATTGAGAGTATTCTTAAGAGATTTATTTTTCTTAGGATATAATTAACCATAAAGGCTTTCCTTTATGGATAACTTGTAATCTGAGATTAAAATAAACCCTATCTTATTCTTATAAGATAGGGGGAAAAAAGAATCTCTTGGAATGTAGATGATTTCAAAAACCCATTTTTATTTTCAAATCAGCTCACAAAATATTATTTTTACTTTTTGAGGTGATATGATATGATTGTCATTGCATTTGATCACAAGAATAGAGAAATTTTAAGACCTCATTTTCATCTTTAAATATTATTGTGAAGTAACATTCTCATCTTCTGAGACAATATGTTATTCTTATATTTGTATTTGATTATAAAAGTGAATGATTTTTAAAACCTTATTTTTATATTTGAAACCATTGTAGAATAGTTCATCTATCTCTCAAGATAGTATTTCATTCTCAATGTCATATTCAATCACAAGACTAGGAGCACCCCAAATCTACGTGGGCTTTCAAATTTATTTTCCCATAATGTGTTATGTGTGTATATTTTTGTTCTATTTACTATTTTTATTATCATATTATTTTTTTTTTCGAAATTTATTTGTGCTTGTACTTATAAAAGTGTCCATGATCATTCCACACACAACCCTTAAAATCACTAAAGATTGCACTATACGATACACATAGGATATAACCATTAGAGACCAATGATTGTCAAATTAATTGTTCTAGATGATTACTAATTATCGATTATACTATAAGAATTAGTCATCATATTGTACGATATCTGTAGTAAATTAGTCATACCCCTGACTCCTCGGGATGATCAAAATTTTACTAATCATATTGGATTATCACTGATCAGACTATATGATTTGACATTTGATTGTACATTCTTGAAGTGACATTTTGGATGGACATGAATAGACAATACAATCCACTGATCATATTGTACAATGTACCTAAGACGATAAATGAGATAGTTTTCACTCCATTTTCTTCGCACCTCCAACAAATCCTCTTCACATTAGTTTACACCCACTTTCTTTCCTTCTAATGGCTCACAAAAGAGGTAGAATGGGACTATAGGGTTGATGATTGATTCTAATGTAAGGAAGATAAAGTAGCATATGAGCTATATAGAAGTGCTTCCATCACTGATTAAAAATCCTCGATCAGGAAATCATATCATATCAAGTACTCAAGCTTTTCAATGCTAACACACTCCAGATTCTAATATGTTTAGCCTTTCCTTACCACATAGAACTTCTTCTTAAATTCTTTGTAAACCTACGCATCACTACTAATTGCACCACCGTGCAATCCCTTGTGTGACAGTGATAAGTCACAATCATAGCAGATGGCCTGCATGAGTATCTCCACCTATCTAACACTAGTCAATCCCCACATGTTATTTCATAAGCCTTACATTATAATTGGAGTACTATCAACACCATTATTAGGAACTCTCCTTTACCTCAACATCAACCCTTACTAAGAACTATGTTCCTAAATGCATGTGTTATCCAAAATGTTCTTCAAAATAATGTTATCCCAAAAGCTGGTGATCATATTAACATCAATCCTTTACTTTTTTTAGTCACCTACTACTGTATGACTTGCACACCATTTAATCTAGCAAACATGATCATTACGTATAAAGACAACCTTACCTCTATTAGGAACCCTAGAGACAATAGAAAGAAAAACTTAGTTTTAGGACAAATCATTACTTATTCCTAGAACTGAAATATAACCTAACTTATCCTGCACCATTGGACCACCAACCTACCTGCTTCATTGATAATTCCTTTCATATTATCTATGGTGAGAGATGTAGGGTATCACTAGGGGTGGTTGCATCCAACTCTAAGGAAGAAGTAGTAACCCAAGAGCTCACTAAACAAACCTTAGTTCATCATGGATGATCAGTGATTCGATTGAACTAATTATATTAAATGATCCGTGCATCGTACTGTATGATCAGAAGACTTAAAATTGAACATTAGAATTTCTTAGAGCCCTCTTCATAAACTCTTAAGATGTTCTATAGCAAGAGTATTTGGGTAGTTAGAGTCATTTTCTTATTGGGAGAGATCTTAGAGAGAGTCCACTTCATAAGGGAGAGAGGAGATGAGGTTAAAAGAAGGAGAGTGCCTTGCAGGAGTCAAGGGGTGTGATCATATGGTTACTCTGTCAGCTTGCACATTGAGTCCTCCAGTTGTATTTTGGTGGAGCACTTGGAAAGGAGCTCTGGGAAAAAATTCTTTGAGGCAAATACTTTCTAGTCAAGGAGGCTAATGCTTCAGCATCTTCACACGGGGTAGAGGTGAAAGGAGGGAACAATATCTTTGTCGATTAAGGAGGTAAGAGGAGAGATCGGCATATCCGTAGGGCTAAGGAAATGAAAGGAGGGATGACATCTCTTTCGGTCCAAGGAGGCGAGAGGAGGGAGATTCTTTAGAGTCTATAAAGGTCATTCTCCACCTATGGTAAGGAGAAGGGTTTCTCCGTGTGGATGTGTACTAAAAGTGAGCCATTGTTAGTGTAATACCCAAAGAGGAGGTGTGAAACCCCTTAAGTAAAAGAAGCTAAACTCTTAAACATCAAGGTGCCTTTTGGTGTAATTGTTAAAATTTTATTAAGAAACTTCATAGTTAAGCGTGCTTATCCAAAGAAATCATGAGATAGGTAACCTCCTAGGAAATTACACCAATATGACAAAATGTGAGGCCCTTAGGCCAAAGTGGATAATATTTTGATAGTTAAGAGTTTAGGCTGTTACAAATGGTATTAGAGCAATACACCAGCTAGAATATGAGAACTACTTGTCATGCAAGATGAAGTGCTACACCATGGGCGCCACCTCTTGAACCCTATATGGGACAAAGTGTTATGTGGAAAGAGTACCACTTAAACTAATAGGGACCACCTCTAGAATCCTATCTACCTAATGGATGATTCTAGGATAGAGATGCTGATGAGGACACCAGTCACTTAAGTGGGGGAGATTATGAAACCCAAAAGTTTAAGAAGCTAACCCCTTAAACATCGAGGCATCTTTTGGTGTAATGGTTAGAATTTTATTAAGAAACTTTGTAGTTAAGTGTGCTCATCCAAAAGAAATCTTGGGATGGGTGACCTCCTGGGATGTTACACCAAGATGACAAAATTATGAGGCCTTTAGGTCAAAGTGGATAATATCTTGATAGTTAAGAGTTTGGACTATTACAAGAGCACCTTTGGGGAGTGGAAGTAGGTCGATTTGACTGAACAATTACAAACCTAGTTTTCATGTTCTTATTTTTTGCACATTACTTTTCTTGTAAATTTATTTTAGTGTACTCTAGTTTTATTTTAATTATCTTTATGAAAGAGATTCTTAGTGATAGATCTTTGGTTAAACTTTAATTTGAAAATCAGAAGAGAAAAACATATATATATATATATATATTCAAAAAAGTTTATAAACAAAAAAATCTATTTGCTTTTAGTTTTTTTTTAAATTATGTTTTTTTTTAATTATGTAATCTTTAAACACTTTTACATATCAAGTTATTTTTTAAGTAAACGATTTTCAAAATTCCAAAAAGATTTTAAGTGAACCAATTCACTCCCATCCCCCTTTTTTGTGTACCGTAAGCACTTTCAGTTATTAAAGCATTGATGATGGTCATTAGGTGATGGTCGAAGGATGGGGGCCTAGTAGTGAGCCAACAACGTTTGTCAACTGGCACACTAACAATGGTAGATAGTTTAATGGATATGGCCTGATGACATACAAATGGTGGCAGTTGGTGCTGGCATCTTGATGGTATCGGTCAAGAGGGTCACTAATGGAGGTGGTAGAATGGCGACCATTTGACTACAAAGGAGGTTGAGCGATGTGTCGATGGGGGTGGCTTGGTAGTGAAAAGTCTGACAATGTTAATCGAGCAAAGGCTTGAAAGTGATTGAGGGATAATAGTTCTTATGGTGATGAGGCTTCATTCTTTCTTTGAAGGGGTTGAGAGAGATGCTTCTAAATACCCTTTAATGATGTCAATTAGAAGATGTTGTGAGAAATTCACTGAGGATGTTTCTTATATAAGGCTATTTTTTAGAATGGTGTTCGATGACTTAACCTATAAACAGAGGTTGAGAGAAATTTATCAAGAATATTTGACCTATCTAAGGTTGTCGGAGCATTGTATGATAATGTTAATTTTTATGGAAGATATAGAGAGAAATTCACCATGGATATGTGATCTATGAGAGGTTGTTTATTAGAGTATTACTCGATATCATTAACTTGTATGGAAGAGGTCGAGAGAATTTCATAAATGATGTTTGACCTATTTGAGATTATTTATTGGAGCATTGCTTGATAATGTTAATATGTATGGAAAAGGTCAGAAGAAATCCACTAAGAATATTTGACCTATCCAAGATTGTTATCTAAAGAATTTCTTGATGATGTTACCCTATATGGACGAAGATGTCTGAAGGAATCTACCAAGGGTGTTTGACCTATCTGAGATTTTTTGTTAAAGCGTTGCATGATGACATTAAAGTGTATGGAAGAGGTTAAGAGAAATCCACCAAAGATGTTTGACTTATCTGAGGTTATTTATAAGAGCATTGGTCGATAACAGTAACTTATTTAGAAGGGGTTGAATCAGATTCCTCTGGGATTGTTATACCTTGATTGGAAGGGGAAAAATACCACATGTATTTTAAATTGATGATAAGATTGGTCTGTCTTTAGACTGTTATTACCTTTTTAAGGTTTATGACCTTTTCTAAGTAGATTCCTTTGATGCTTCTAAAATTTGTTGGAAGCTTTATGAAAAATGGTTTCTAACAATATTATCTTAAACATAGAAAATATTGGAGGGACTTGTTTGACCACAACCATATTTTAAGATTTTATCATAAATATCTCTTTAAGGTTACAACCAAGTTTTCCCCCAGTCTAAATATGATTCCTATGAAATTAACATGACAACGGATGACAGTTGAGAGAAGATTAAACAATGCTTCTTTTCTATTGTTAGTGAGGTTTCCCTTAATATTAAAGGACTTATTTCAATCATGATAATGGGTCATTATAAAGGGACAACCTCACTGTAACCATTCCCAGGACGTTAAAATGAATGATCTTTCGAGGTTCTAGCGAAGGTTCCCCCCTAACCAAGAATCATTTCTCATAGACAACACCAAGCTATTATGTGCTAGAACATTCATGGCAGTGGAGAGGTATAATTTAAAGTCCCATAATTAAATAAAGATCTAATACACTCATAGATAAGAGAGAGGAGGTGTGAGAATCATAAGAGATAAGATTTTTAACATGGAAACCCTAGGAAAGAGAAAAACCATATGACGTAGCTAAATTGAAATGATTCTACAAGTGTTTGTTATTGATTACAAATAATGCCCTTCCTTAGAGGAAGTTATTTGTTCAATATAACAAATATACATTATATAAAGCATATTAGATGGTTGGAGTTGGCAGAATCCAATAGCATGAGAGTTGTTCATAAGATATTATTGGCCCATTGTTTGGTCGAAAGGACCATAGTCAAGTGACAGTGGTCTGAGGATCGTAGTTGGGTGATAGAGGTCGAAGGGACCATAGTCTGGTGATAGATGTTAAAGGGATTGTAGTTGGGTAACAAAGGCATATAGGACTGTTGTCAAAGGGCAACAACAGTTGAAGGGATGCAATTAGAAGACAGAGGTCAGAGGGATCTTATTCAAGCAAAGGTGGTCTAAGGATTGTAATCGAGTGATAGTGGTTTGAGCAATGGAGGTGTGAGGGATTGTAGTTGGGCAATAGAAGCCAATGGAACCATGGTTAAGGGATGGAGGCCAATGGGACCATAGGTGGGCAATGATGGTCTAAGGGACCATAGTCAGGAACGGAGGCTTAAGGATTATAGCTCACGATAGAGGTTGAAGGGATAGTACTCGGGCCGACGATATTTCAAGGATCATAGTCAGACGACGAAGGCCTATTGGACTGTAGTCAGGTAACTGGGGTCAATGGGATTATAGTCAAGTGACGGAGGTTGGAGGGACCATACTTAGGGTGATGAAGGTCAAAGGGATTATAATCGATCGATGAAGGTCAGAGGAACCTTAGTCTAGCGATAAAGGTTGGTGGGATTGTAGTGGGCTATAGTGGTTAAAGGGACCGCAGTTGGGCAACAATGGTCCAAAGATTATAGTCAGATGAATGTGATTCACTAGCGGAGGTTGGCCGACAAAAGGTTTAATATCGGCAATCGGGTGGCTGTCAGCTAGTGAAAGTCTAACAGCGGCAATTGGTAGGCAAAAGTTCATTGACTATGGCCAAGGAGGTCTAACAGTGGCTATTGGTTGAAAGCCCAATGATGATAATTGTCCAGCAAAGGTCCAGTGATGGAAATCGGGACGAGGTCCAGCTACAGTGGCTCGAAACTGAGGGTTCACCATTGGTTGTGCTCAGGTGGAGCTCTCGAATTCTTCAAGCCCTAGAGCTCTCTTCCCTCTCTCGCAAAGGGTCCCGGACCCCCAACAGTCATGCTCATAAAGAGATTGGGAGTCTATTTATAGATTTTTAAGAGTGGTATGCTCTATAAATATGGAGAAGATCCAAAGCAAATTTGGCGTGCTCCATCGGATGACCCATATGATTCCCATGATTATAGAGTGTTCGTCAAGCATTGGGTTCCTTAATGACATCAAAATTAAGCGATCTTGGATTTTTTATGCATGAAGAATCTTTGATGCCTAGTGTATAAGCTTGAAGGCAAGAGAATAGAGCTTCTATGAAGAAAAATGAGTTGATGATAGAGAAAACATTTTATCTTTAACTCTTGAGGGATATATTTTAGTACCTTGACAAATTATCTCATCTTTAAGATCCATGTTGGACCAACATGATCTTTTGATTGAAGGCATTTTAGTTCTCTGAGCAATCAAATATTGGAAATCATGATACATCATCCTTAATATCCATGTTGGACCATCATGCTTTTGGGGAAAATGGGATTATTGATGAAAGCTTTTCGGCACCGTAATTGGCGCAATCTAAAATTTATATTGGATCTATATTGATGGCTTTGAGATCAGCAGTTGCTTTGATAATTTGAACACATTAGTTTCATAGTAAGCTTGATATGTACATAAATCATTCATACGTTAATATATTGGTGTATTCAACTAGAATATCTGACCTCACACGCATGATACAATATCAATCATTTCTATTATAAAATTTTCTCAGTTCATATATAAATCATTCCGAAAGTTGATGTCATGACAAAGAAGATACAAATTAGATCTTCTAAAATTAAATACATCAACAATTTGAGATAGATATTGCAGTTGCACCTAAACAATTTAGCGTTGATAACAAATTCATGCATTTCTTTGTAGGTAGCATTCTTCTTGCATTGCAGTGCAGGAAATTGTGGAAAGCTCTACTAAGGCGAACGACGCCTCATCAACTTTTGTGGCTCTCATGGTTGATAAAACGTCTTCCCATCCAACTTTTGCTCTTATATTCACAAACAAGCCTCGACCTGTCACAGTGGCAATTTTTCCATGCCACCAGATATAGCCAATTTCTTCTATAACTGAAAATGGCAGCAAGAAGAAACAAAAACCAAAAGAATCTGTCTTGAACCATTGACTTCCTCCTAATCACTATAACCTGAAGAGAATGATGATGGACCTTCATCTTCATCCCCATTACCATCGTCAGCATCAGTCATTTCATCATCATCACCCATCTCTTCATCTTCCTCATCAACATCACCGTCCATGTCTTCAAGTGTGGCTTGGTCACCATAATCTTCTTCTTCCCCTACGTCCTCATCCACTTCCTCGTCCTCACTTTCATCATCCATAATTCCCATAGGACTGGGTTGATTGTAGCGTGTACTGTATTCTGTGACCTGATCATCATACTCATCTCCTGAAGCTTGCTCATTATCATCATCAGATTGGGAACCAGCACTGTTATCATCTTGCTTGTTATAAGTTCTAGCTTCTATACCCCACTCATCACCGCCTGAGCTTCTCAGAGACTCTTCAGCACTCTCTTCTTTACTGCAAGCACCAACATCACCAAAGCCATGGAAAAAAGCTGCCCTGGAAGTTGGTGCCTGGTTCCCAGACCTTTGACGGGGCCTAACTGATCGCCGTCCACGTCTGCGACCTCGTCCACGGGTCCGCCCTCTTCTACTGTACTTTCGTGTCTTGTCCAGACTATTGATGTTCTCTTCATTGAACTCTGCTCTGGAGACAATGGCACTCGCTCTTGTACCCCTCCCACCTCTACCCCTACCCCGTCCAACACGACCACCTCTGCCACCTCTCCCACGACCTCTACGACCACTGCCAGAATCAAGCCACCTCCCTTCTCTCTGATAATCAACTTGCAATGGAGTTCCTGCCGGTTCAAACTCATGAATGTTCTTGACAATTGTAAACCTTGAAGGCTTCTGCAAATGTTAAATGCATTTGTCTCAGAAAGCAACCTTGAAAAGCCAATTAATGAAAAACATGTCATGATATTCAAAACGAAAGTTTGACTTAATAAAACCAAAACTATGGCGAGATTTTTCATGCATCAAAGAAAAGAGATGAGTAATTAAATGCAATTATACTCGGCCTCAACATTAAGATTCTCTGAATTGTAAACATTAGCAAGTTGCATTTAATCAATATAGTATAGACTGTTTTGCTTTAAACTCCCAAGTTGCTACAACAAGACTCACATTTTTTATATTATGAAAGGTGAACATTATACAATCATAACATCTTTAGTTCTATTAAGCAAACTAAGGGGTTGTTTGGTTGGAGGATTTGAGTTAAATCTTGCAAATGCAAAAAGAAAAAGCCTACTCAAATCTTACGGTAAATTAAATCCTGATTTCATAGCATTTTCCAGCTTTTTTCCCTAAATCCGGAATTTAGTAAATTCAATTGTTCTGCAGACTTGCAGGATTTAGCTGCAGGATTTAGCCGAAGAAGCACGCGAAAGGGGTAAAAGATCATTACCTTTGTAGTGTGCTTTCATCGTGATTTCTAATCCGACAAGAACCACGTCGTCAAAGAAGCTTCCTTCAGTGACTCAAAACTCTACTTCATGTGATGCACGTAAAGTCGAAACAGCAGCAACGAAATGGAGAAGATGAAAAGCAAACCCAAGATAGGCCTAAGGCTATAGGAAGATTATTGGTTGCTTTTGGTAGGGCATATAATAAAACATAATATTATTTAGAAAATATTTTGTAGTTTGTGATGTTATGGGGTGGAGTTAAGATGTTTATTTTAAGGCATGTAGCATCCATAAATATGGTGTGCTGAAGGTGGCTCTGTGTGCTAGTGTCTGGTGCTACTGGCTTTATGGTATAAGCCTAGTAACAATAGATATAATCTGATTCCAGTATGTTAATTAATTACAGTAGTAAATCATCCAGGAAAGGGAACCAGCCATTGGATAATAAGAAAATTCAATTTATATAGTTGATATTTAAGTCTTTATTTGGAGATTAGAGTTTAATTAATTATTTTTGTTCTGTATTTCATTAGTTTAACTAAATTATTAATTAATCTAATAAGAAATATAGTGAAATTAGTAAATAAACAACTTGATAGGTTAATTGATAATTAAACTAGATTTTAATTATATTACTTATAATTATTAGTTATTGATGGTGATTAAAATTAGAATTAATAATTAACTCATAAATAACTAGAAGTATAATCAAGGCTACCTAAAATTTGTTTAAGATTAATTTTAATCTTTAAATTTTAATAAATGCACAAAAAATAATTCAGCATGTTATAAAAAAAAACACAACTAGACTTACATTTTTAGAGAATTAAATGCTTTAAATCCTGGGCTACGTTGTCAAAAATATTTTATAGGATTTACAACAATCGAACATCTTTCTTGCCAAAAAATTTTCAGGATTTAACACCCTCAAGACTTTGTAAATTCAGATTTACAAGTTTTACTAAATCCTAATTGAGTTAAACCCCAATTGAATCCAAACAGCCCCTAAGACTAGAAATTTTCATTCTGCTTATCATAAATAGGAAAGAAAAAGGAATGAAACTCACAAAGAAATCTTGAGAATCCCCTTCTTTCTGAGACACTGACTTTTGTTGAGGCATATAAGAAATTGATGCATCAAGCTCCATAAGTCTCAATGCAACAGCTGAAGTAGTATCAGGTATCCATGGAAGTACAGGTACAGATCCCGAAATTAGTGTGTTATTAACTGCAGAAGAAGCTTTAGCTGAACTTAACAGTTCATTTGTTGTTTCAAAATTTGATGATAGGTGGTCTCTCTTTATTGCACCCTCTAATAATGTCAAAAGCTGCATTTAACAATAAGAATTTTAATAACAGATAAGTTACTTGTGGCAAAACAGTGTCAATCAACATCTCTCACCACAAAAGAGAAAAATAAAATAAACAAATATAAAATATCAAGCGACAAAAACAACAATACACAATCAAAATAAAAAATAATAACAAAATAAAACTTGATATCATTGCATATCAGTATGAGCTTTGATGGGTTAAATTAACCAATAAGATTACTAAGCAACGTTCAACTGACAATCTTTATATATCAAAAAGGTTTACTGGCAGCATTTTGCATAAAAATCACGTTAGGCATAGAAGATTATTCTGTTATGAAGATAGTGATACCACTTCGAGCCAAAAAGACAAAAAGACAAAAAGACGAAAGCATCCATAAGATCACTCATAAATACAGTCAGTAGCAGTTATTTCCAGAAGAACATAACAAAAGAAAGCAAAGATGAGCACTTAACAAATCTCAGCTGCGGATACATCTTATTTCAACTCTATGCAGCATTAATCTCAGTTGGTTACTAAAATTAAAGCAAATGAAAAGACAGTATATTTATGATGCGGCAGCAAGGCCGGTTCAGCAGGAGGGGGCGGACTGGGCTGGACGAGGGAAAGTCAGGGAAGGTTCGGTCCCCCTTGTGAGGACCAGCAAAATTATGATTCCATATGTTAGGAGAAAGAATAAAGAATGAAATTAATCACTATTTATTGTCAATTTGAATTCAAAATAAATGAGGGAATTAATTAAGGCAATAAAACAGTTTTGGAGAAATAGGAAAAGCTTATTTAAGAGCTAGTTATTTTGCATTATGGTTATGTTTTGATTGAGTTTGCTGTAGTCTTTTTCTATGAGGGCTTCCTAATAGCATCTAGGTTGTTTGGGAAAGATGATCTATCTATCTAATCATAGATCTTTGCATCTTGCTTTCGTATTGTATTGAAGTTATAATCCAAAAAATCTGCCACTATTGGAGTATTTCTGCAGTTTTTTTCTTCACTGATTTCTGCTCCATTTTTTCTTCCAACCTTGCTGATTTTTGCCGTTTGAAGACCAGATTCGCCGATTTTTGTTGTTTTCGCGGTTTGGAACCTAAATCCGTGAATGGCAGCAAAGAAGATGGATATGTTGGAAGGCGAGATGGAACAACTCAGGTCCGGGATGGAGAAAAAATATTCCAGAATGGAGAAGTTCACAACTGTAGAAGGAGCTTTCATCCATGGAAAACGGCTTTGAAAACCTGGAAAACATGATGAGGAAGTTGATTGAGATGCAATCGAAGACTTTGCCGGCTATTCCTAGGGCTGATCTGAAGGGGAAGAAAGTTCAGGAGGAGGAGCATGATAAAGTGGAGAGTGTTTTCCCTCAAGGACCACTCCAGGGAGTTCCAATGAAGTATTCTAAAGAAAGGGCGGTAAGAAAAGGGGGAAGTTGAACCCATTTGGAGACCACATAGGCATGAGGGAAGGTGGATCGGAGGAAGCAATGGGTGAGTCGAACCATAGGGCCCAAATCCACCAAGGGAGGAGGGGAGGGAATCGCACCACCACAATACGGGAGGAACTAACAGAGGGAGAAACCATTGGGGTATGTATGCAAGATCGAGGAACTTAAAGATGTCGGTCTTTGAAGGGGAAGATGCTTAGAATTTGGTATACTGAGTGGAGAGTTACTTTGCTATCAATGGGCTGACAGAAGGGGAAAAACTCACGGTGTGGGCAATATTTGGAGAGGAAAGCCCTAGCATGGTTTCAGTGGAGGGAGGCCAGATCTCCGATCTATTCCTGGGGGAATTCAATGATTGCTTATTGAAATGTTTTCGAGCAATTCAGGAAGGAGACCTCCACGAGCAGTTCTATGTCTTAACACAAGGGGGGTCGTTATGAAGTATCAAGAGAAATGTGAGCTACTACCAGGAAGACTGAGGGGAATTTATGAGGAAGGGTTGAAAGAAAATTTCATGAAGGGCCTTAAGAAAGACATATGAGCAGAGCTCAAGGTGTTGTGGCCTAGAGGACTGAGAGAGACGATGGAGCTGGCGCAAAGGGTGGAAGAGAAAAATCAGATGGACAAGGCCAGCCGGAGCAACACCATAGGAGGGGATTACAGGAGTACCTCCACAACCTTGACACCAAGGACCCAGTTGGTTTCATTTCAAAGGGCACTGGAGTTCGTCCTGAAGACAATTTCAAGTGCCTCACAGAAGCAGAAGTGCAGGATAGGCGAGCAAAAGGGTTATGATTCAAGTGTGATGAGAGATTTACATCCGGACATAGGTGCAAGAATCGAACCCTTCAGGTTTTGATGGTTTGTGAAGGAGAATAGGAGAGCAAGCACGAGCTTGAAGATGTCATGGAAGAAACAAAACATTTACATTTAGATGTGGCGAAAGTGTCCTTGAACTCTGTGGGATATACCCCAAATCACACCATGAAAGTAAGGGGGCAAATTGGGGAGCAATCAGTGGTGGTTTTGGTGGATAGTAGAGCTACACATAACTTCATCTCAAATTGGGTCGTGAACCGATTGAGGTTGAAGTTAGTGAGGACTGAAGGATGTGGGGTAATGATGGGAATGGGCAAGATAGAGAAGAGTCGGGAGATATGTAAAGGGGTGGTGATAACTATGTAGGGCATTCAAATGGCCTTCCCCTAGACTTGGGAAGTACATATGTGATTCTGGGGATGAAGTGGCTACAGATCTTGTAGAATATGAAGGTGAAATGAAAATCTTTGACTATGGAGATCTAGGTGGAAGGGAAGAAGATAGTGCTTCAAGGGGATGCTAGCTTATGCAAGACCGTGATATCACTTAAAATCATGCTCAGGACGATCCAAGATGTGGGCCTGGGGTATGTGGTAGAGTTACATAACATAGAAGAGGTACAAGAACAGGAGGCAAGGGAAATTCCAGTGGGGGTTCAGCAGATTCTGCAACAGTATCAGGACATATTTCAGCCACCCATTGGGTTACCACCGCCATAAGAGCAAGAGCACACCATTAACCTAAAAGAGGGGACCTCTCCCATTAGTGTCAGACTATATCGTTACCCCCATATTCAAAAAGACGAGATAGAGAGGCTGATCAAGAAAATGATGGAAGCAAATATTATCAGGCCTAATGTGAGCCCTTTCTCTAGTCCTATTCCGTTGGTAAAGAAGAATGATGATAGCTAGAGGTTCTATATGGATTATAGGGCTCTAAATAAGGAAATGATGTTGGATAAATTTTCCTTCCCAGAGATTGATGAACTCTTAGATGAGTTATTTGGGGCAGTGACTTTCGTCAAGATTGATTTGAAGTCAAGATACCATCAAATCAAGATGAAGTCAGTTGTATGTGTACGAGACGACCTTTAGGACACATGAAGGGCACTACGAGTTTCTAGTGAGGCTGAAAGTTTCGGCCTCACTCATGCCCTTGCCACTTTCCAATCACTTATAAACCGAGTGTTCCAGCCACATATCTCCTAAGGTTTGTCTTCATATTCTTTAATGACATCTTGATATACAGCAAGACAGAGACAGAACACTGGGAGCAATTGAAGACAATAATGGAGACCTTGAGGGAGCATCAGTTGTTTTCCAATGGGAAAAAGTGCACATTTGGGCAATCAAAGGTGGAGTATTTAGGATATGTGATGTCTAGAGAGGGGGTGTTAGCTATCCAGTCTAAGATTCAGGCCATCATGGACTGGCCTCTTTCTAAGAACTTGAGGTAATTGTGGGAGTTCTTAAGGCTCACCGATTAATATTGGAAATTTGTGAAGGGATACGGCATCATAACAAGACTTTAACAGAGCAATTGAAGAAAGATAACTTCAAATGGGGAGAGGAAGCGACACGAGCTTTCCAAGAGCTGAAGACAACTATGACCAGTGTACTGGTTTAGCGCCCCCAAATTTTGGGAGACCATTTGTAGTGGAGACAGATGCATCAGGTTATGGGTTAGGAGAAGTACTCATGCAAAATTAGAACATACTGCATATTTCAACCAAGTGCTCATAGCCAGGGAAAAGCTTAAGTCAGTGTATAAACGGAAGCTGATGACGATTGTCTTGACAATTCAAAAATGGCAGCACTATTTGTTAGGGAGACATTTCATAGTTAGAAGAAATCAGAGGAGTTTGAAGTATTTATTAGAACATCGGATGGTCACGGAAGAGCATCAGAGATGGCTATCCAAGTTGCTTGGATATGACTTTCAGATCCAGTACCGACCGGGCTTAGAAAACAAAGCAGCAGATGCCTTGTCCACAAGGGTCGAGGAGCCACAGTTGGCAGCCTTGTTAGTACCAATGATCTTAGACTAGGAAGCATTGAGGAGAGAGACTTAGTAGGATGAAGGGTTGAGGAAGATCAGGGAAGAGTTGCTGAAGGACCCAGACAGGTACTCCGGTTATGCTCTGGGGAGAAATAGCTACTCACCAAGGGAGGTTTGTACTCCCACAGTCCTCAAGTTACATTCCCAAGCATCTGTAGGAATTTCATGGCAGTGCGATAGAGGGGTATTCAGGAGTACAGAAAACATACAATCGACTATCTGCTGAGTTATATTGGGCGGAGATGCATCGAAGACATGGTGGCGACGTGCGATATGTGTCAGAGGCATAAGTACTGGTGGTGGTTACTGCAATCATTAGATTTACCTGAAAGGGTCTGGGAGGAAGTGACCATGGACTTTATTGAGGGTTTTCCATGCTTGAAGGAAATTCAGTGATACTGGTGGTGGTAGACCGACTGAGCAAGTACGCCCATTTCATTCCGCTGAAACATCCCTACACTGCTATATCAGTCACCACAGTCTTTATCGAGAGAGTGCACTTACATGGCATTCCAAAAACAATAGTATCAGACAAAGACAAGGTATTCCTCAGCCATTTTTAGAGAAAGCTATTCAAGATGCAGGGGACGATCTTAAAAAGGAGCACAACATATCACCCACTGATGAGCGGCTAGATAGAAGTAGTCAACAGAAGCGTGGAGACATACTTGTGTTGTTTATATCTGACACACCAAAACTACGGGCCAAATGATTAGCATGAGCGAAGTATTAGTATAATACATCCTTCCACAGCCACAGACAACCCCCTTCAAGATTCTGTATGGGATGCACCCACCCCTATGGGCAGAGCACTATAGTGTCCAGTGTAATCAGTACTTGGAGGAGAGGGACAGGATACTAGCAGAACTCAAAAAGCATCTATTGAGGGCTTAACTTTTATGAAAGAGGAAGATGAACACAAATGGGGACAGAGTTTATTTGAAATTAAAACTATATAGGCAGAAGACGCTAGCCAGGAGGAGGAATAACTATCGGTGACTTTTACTGAGGACATGGAAGTGATTCTGGAACCTAACAAGATCAGGGGAGCATCGTAAGGGATGACAGGAGCAAATGAGGTCCTTTTTTGATGGAAGAATCTACCTGACTATAAAGCTACATGGGAGCCCTATGAGACGATTAGGAGACAATTCTCATCCTTCCACCTTGAGAACAAGGTGCATTTTGAGGAGGGGAGTATTGATACGGCAGCAAGGCCAATCCAGTAGGAGGGCGCAGACTGGGCGGGACCAAGGAAAACCAGAGAAGGAATAAGGAAGGAAATTAATCACTGTTTAATGCCAATTTGAATTCAAAATAAAGGAGGAAATTAATTAAGGCAATGAGGCTATTTTGGGGGCAAATAGGAATAGCTTATTTAAGAGCTAGTTATTTTGTATTAGAGTTATGTTCTGATTGAGTTCGTCGTAGTCTTTTCTGTGAGGGCTTCCTAGCGACGTCTAGATTGTTTGGGAGGGGCGATTTACCTCTCTAATCATAGATCATTAAATCTTGCTTTCGTATTGAAGTTATAATCCAAAAAATCAGCCACTATTGGAGTTTTCTATAGTTTTTATCTTCTTTCTTTGTTGTTTGTGCTTCTAAGACGTGCCAATTTATCCCCACTAAAAAAATAATACGCTGAGGTTTCTTCCTCAAAAACTAGGTAGCAGACGAAAAGGTTGGGAAAAAATATAGAAGAAGGAAAGAAAAAAACAAATAAATCATAAGGAGCTTCTTGTTCTTGGACAGCATATCATTTTTGTTGGGCTACAGACATCATACAATATAAACCAAAAATAGAAGAACAAAGGACCAGAGATTTCACTCAGTATTCATAACTGAACAATCTGTCAAACAGTATTGAACAAAAAATTATCAAAAAAACCTGAATTTTCTTTTGCCAATAAAAAAGATACCAGAGCTCCACCTGTCTGTTTCTAAACAAGTGAACAAATAAACAAACAGGATAAATACTAAATAAACAGAAGCAGCATAATAATAGATCAAGCATTGTAGCATCCAGACAGTGGAAATGGCGAGAATAAGTTGACAAATCAGAAAAACGGTAATTTGTCCTGAAAATGGATAATAAAAGAAACTTATTGTTCTTAATTAAGATAGTTTATTAAAAAATTTGAATTAGTTGTATTTTTCAAAATAAAACAGTTGGAAAGAGTTGAGCAAACTTGTCTACGAGTAAACATTAGAAAACGCTAGACTGAAACTATGTCCCATTTTGCATAGCAATTCACGGTTCCTCCAACATCATCAGTTATATATAAAGCAATAAGAAAATGGATAACAAGTAATTACGTCACAGCTGCGTTCTAAGACTGAAATCATCTCAACATGTTCAAAAGATAAAATACAAAACCCATCACGCAAAGCAGATGAGAGCCAGATTGATTACCTGAAGAAAGTCATCAGCAGATGATGCCGAATTTAGCTTGACACCCCATGACTTTCGATAACCCTCTGTCCAGAAAGGCTGAAGAGCTTCTGCAGGAATAGAAACCTGCAAGGAGAATATAAGAACATCATAAGAATCACGAGTTTACTGCACAGAAAAAGGCATAACATGTTAAAATGTAAAATAGTAATAATTGTAATTAGCTATTTAACACTAGTACTCACCTCAATCAAGGACAATTGTGCCTTTAGTAAACGGACACCCATAGGAAGTGAGGAATCAAGTATTTGGCTTTCGGATTCTTTGTCTGTTTTCCTTTTTGTTATACAAATAGCAATATGCTCTGCAAACATAGCATCACCCTTATGGATCGATTTGAAAGTTCTGTGGCAAGAGGTACAGTGCCTTTCTTCCATGAAGTAAGACTGATAACAAATGTGGCATGTTTGCAGTAGCTCTGAACATCTTTTCTTACCATACCTCATGGCACATAAAGCAAGAGAGTTGTAACATTCATTCCACATCCATTTAACAAAAACCCGGTATCTCTTTAGTGCTGAATTTCTCTCCATCTTACTCCGCCCCAAATCAACCCTGAAAGATGTGGAGTACTCTACGGTGTCAGAGGTCACACCACTGTGTACACTACTAGGACTATCATGCTCAGCATAACAATCTGGACTAGGAATCAATTCATTGGACCCTCCATTAAAAAGAAATTCACTTGTGTTTGTTGAAGGGACATGTTTTTTATGCCTTGTCAGGGCTTCTTTGAAGGTTGTCTCAATTCTTTGCAACATAGAATGCAGATGCGATTCCCTTATCCCACGTGTATCAAGAGCAGCCAAAAGAGTATCAAAAGTCTGAACAAGAAAATTTTGAGGCAGCAAATGATTTATTATAAAAGCTCAAAAGAGATCAAGTCATGAAATAGCATGAATATCTATCCTACGCAGCAGAAAAGCCAACTAGATAACAATGGTTAGTTTGCTTTCATACAAAGTTTCACAATCAAAATAACTAGCAGAGTTCCTATGATCAACCAGTTTAAAGTGAGAATGCAATACCTCCTCTGAATCAATTAACCTCCAGAAACCATCTCTAGACTCAAAAAAGATTCTTCCAGAACCAGGATCATTGGGAGATGTCGATGTCGAAAATAGCCAGTATCTGTTACGCCTGCGATCTTGACCCAATGGTAAAGACCTATACACGTAAAGTTGTTCTGCCTTATGACCAATGTATGACTTCAACTGAAAGCGTGGCTTCTCGGCAGCATGCCCATAATGTTGAAGTGGAATGGAGTCGGGATTTGTGGACAGTTCTTGTCCTAATACATGCCTCTCAGTTGACATATTATAAATATTATTCAGATTACTTACATCAGGAAATTGATCATTGCTGAGAAATTCTAGGTTCCCATCACTTTCCTTGGTATAAGGAAGTTGCAGAGGAGTCTGACTTCCATCTGTACCAACGATTACTTGGGTAGACTCAGGCTTGCAAACCGAGAATGAAGAATACTGTGATTTGTTCAAATATTCTTCTTTATACCGCCTTTTGTCAAGTTGTGCTTCAGCCCACATCTGCTTCTTAAGAGCAGTTGCTGCTTCTAAGCGTTCCTGCATGACATTTGTTTAGCCAAAATAATGGGAAAGAATGGTCACAACAAAACAAAATATGAATAGAAAAGAAAAAGTATGACAAACATTTTCATGCAAATACCTCCAGAATTACACGTATTGAGTTTCCCTCAATAGCCACACCAATTAAAGCGACCAATGCATTAAGGCGCTCCTCAACACTTAGATCAGTATAATCACCTTCTGTTAGACCCTGAACCCATGGATCACCCAAGTTGCTTTCATCAATTTCTGCATCTTCCAAATTAGTATTCCGCCCTCCATTGCAGTTTGAACTGATCTCAGCTGATTGAATGGCGCCTGAAATGGATGCTTGGTTGGAATGTACTAGAGTATCCACTTGAAAATCCTTATCAGAATGTCTTAAACTGCAGGGTGGCGTTAGCACAATACCATCACAAAGAATTTCCTTCTTTTTATTATTCACGGTATTTGATGGTACAACTCCTTTTAATTTAGTCATACAAGGCAAATCCTTGTTCATCTTTACTTCCACACCACAATCATCAACCTCAGGATCATCAGCACCCTCAAATTCAGAATCTTCATCCCTTTCACCATCATCCACATCTTCTGCATCCTTCTCAACTTCATCAGAGTCTGAAAGCCCACACTGAAATATTTGTATTTTTTCCCTGGCAGCTGCAAGTACTGCTTCAGCATCAACAGGATTTTTTCTGAATGCAGTGCGTACGCAGTATGTTGAAGGAGCAGTTCTTTCAAAAAGCTTTGTATCCCGTGACAATGCTGCGGCTATCGATGCCTCTGGAGTTTTGCTGGTTGTAAGGTCTCTCAATCCAGATTTCTGAAGAAAAAAAGGGGAAGTCAGGGATCAATCAGAGATCCAATAAGAGAAAGCAAATTGAAATATCTAGCATTTACCTGAATCTTCTCTGCAACTTCTAGTATTGTTAAGCCTTTGCTTCCTTCAAGGGAAAGAACATAAAATGCTGCAAATTTGACAGTCCCAGGGGTCAAGCGGTGGCGAGGCCTACGCCTGTGATTGTATCCTCTTACTTGCATCAAAGCAACAGCATTTTCAGCAGCTGCACCATTCCGTAAAGTTGAGATAACATCCTCCCCATCATTACCCTGCAATTGAATTAAAGGTGCATAGATACAAGAAACCAATATGATCCAGTTTTGAGCATCTTTCACAGAAGCCTAAAACAGAAAATAATGATTATGATAATGTCTTGATCCGTAAATCTTGCTTAATATTCCGCATCAGTTTAACAAATTGTTGACATACAAACTATAGACATGTTGCTCTGTACTCCACTAATTATGCCATTTATATATTGTAGCTCAAAAATTCAGTCTCTTACACCCTTTAGCCGAAGACAAGGAAAAGCACAGACTCATTGAGATTAATCCTTTGTTGTGCCCAACATGAGTCAAAAAAAAAAAACATGTAGGCCAATTGAAACCTTAAAAAATACAAGTACTGCACCAGTCCTGACCTATTTCAGAAAAGTCTTCTTTTTCGCCATATTCAAATCAGTTCTGTTTTTTATATCTCACCTTGGTATCCCCAGCATAGTTGTGGATTAGATTAATTAGAACAACAGAAATACAAGATTGCGAAGGCCAACTGAAACTAAATGCAGTGTATGTCAGGTAAGAATGAAACAACCCGACAAGAGTGGATTCATTCAGTGAAGTGTTCAACAAGCAGAAATCTTCTATTGACCAGGCTCATCAGAAACAACCATGTATTGAGATTTAAAGAGTCATTAATCGTTCAGTTAACTGTATGATAAATTGGCAAGTACAAATTCTCATAATAATCATGCAATGGCTAGTGTTAAGATGATAACCATATCAGTGATTTACACTCATTTTGCTCATATAGGACTGATCCTCCAATAAACGTAAATTCTCACACATTGCCAAAATTCTTACATTAATATTGAAACAATTTGTTCATTAATAATGGTGTGACCAGTAGTAAAAAACTAATCAAGGCCTCTTTTTTCCTAAAATGTAGCAGTCCAAGTAAGGTCATAAAAGAGCCAGTTTTTTTATATATGGACAAATGGAGGATCAGTCCTATTTGTTCATCTACTACTACATGCTTTTTTATATATGGACAAAATGGTTAAACTGAAGCAATAAGAGATTAATCTAACACCGAACAGCAAATTGTATCTAAATTACAAAAAACAAGGCAATAAAGATGAATTCAAAGCAACTTCTACAAAACCACACCTCATGGCCATCGCGGAAATATGTCCGTTCAACATTTCTTTTCTTCAATTGAGGTCCGAAGCCAGCCGAAAGAGCTAATTGTCGTAATATTTCAGGCCATGTAAAGTAATTCAAGTGTTGCTGCCAACTGCAGATATTGAAACCCCAAGCATAGGCCTAGTAGAGAAATACAAATGTGAAAAACATGAAAGCAAATAAAGAGTAGAATAAAGATGTGGAATGCACACCCCCTCAACAATATGTGGATGACCTCCACCAGGATTAGCAACACTATTTTGATTAACTCCTGGTGCAACAGCTGGAGTCCTTGAAAATTCCTCAATATCTTTAATAACAGATTTAAGCAATGCAACATGTATTTCTCCCAACAACCGTGAATCCTTCAAGAAGACACATGTACAAAAAACAAGTAAGGATCCAATCCCAATTAGCTAGCAAAAGTAGATCAATTCCACTATTCCATCAGCAAACCATAAAAAAGGTGGGCAAGCAGGTATTAAAATGTATAGTATTAGCCATTTTATTTGAAGCTCCAAGAGATAATTAGAGTTCAAATCAAATTATAAAATAATTAAGCAATGTAGACTATTTTCAGACCATAATGTCCATGACCGATACAAGGAAATAAACTGTGAAGGAAACAATAACAACATAATTTCAATGGTTAAACACATTCTAGGATAGGAGTGATTTAAATCTACAACAACCAAAACATAACCCAAGTCGCTAGAGTTTCAAACTATTAATGGAAAACAAATAGTGGTTTGGTCATGACCAGAATCAAACCCAAACAACAAAACAGGGTAATCCACCCCTACTAACGCTGTACTCATATTCATTGTCATTGCTAGTAGCTTCTAAACACTCCATAGCTTGTTATTTAATCAAATATTCCTCGTCCATAGACATGAACAGGAACACCTGTATAACTGGCATACCAAGTAATACTGCTGGCAAGGACAAACTCCTCTAACATTCCCAGTTGAACTTTAATTGGCTGAATATATAACTAAAAGCTTAGCACAACAATTTCTACTTCTCTTCAGTAGCAAGACAATTCAAAGATAAATTTTCCTACACTCAACTCTTTTAATTGTCTAATATTCAAATCCAAACAATTCAGGGGCTTCAATTTCATGAGCAATTTTTCAAAGTTTAAGTCTTCCAAGGTTTTGCAGTTAAGGTTGGATGTTGCCAACAAAATATATTAAAACATTCCCTTAGTGGTTTAAGGCCTAAATGTTGCCTGTAAAACTTTCCCTTCTTTCATGCAAAGAAATGGAAATAAACATGGAATTACTCTTGATGATAACTTGTTAACTACCAGACTTAAAGTTCTAAGAGATGCAAGAGAAGGTTAGAGAATGATATCATGAGCTACTAATGACAAGAATACAGCCTCGTTTTCCCACACGAGTTGGTGGTAGTGAGTGCATCACAATCTTACTATAGCGCATAATCAAAATAAATCCTTTCAACTTATGATCTAACTTTAGTTAGATCATTATTCCTTCTCGTGAGTTAAGGAAGGTGATGAGGACATCGATTCGAGATTCAGACACGTGTACCGCCGGAAGAATCGTAGATTGATGGCTACGATTCAGAGTTTATATTTTTGATATATTTTATTCATGTATTTCTGCTTCAAGTTTTCCTATTGTACCCCTACTTTGAGTTGAGTCTATGTTGTAGCCCGAGGGCACTTTAGTATTTTGTTTTCTTTCTTTTGGCCTATTTATACGAGGCCCCTTGCATTGTATGGGATGATGAATGATTAAAAAAAAAATTTCTTTGTCTTCTTCTTCATCTTGTGTGAGCACTAGAGAGGAGGGAAAGAGAGCTCGAGGTGAGAGCAAGCGAAATACCCATCAGTCGTTGGAAGAGTCCTCGGCTCGTGGTTTCTTTTATTTTCTTTTCCTTCTCCTTTCCCCCACCACCACCCGCCGACCCCTCTTAGCCCCTCCACCGCCAGTCATTCCCCTACCTAAACCACCCCACAACTCCACCGCCTCTAGCCCACCCGCCAACCTAATCCCGCCCAACACCACACCTAGCCGCCCCTTCCCCATTGTCGCCGGCCTCCCTTTTGCCCAAACCCCCTTGAATGATGGTTTAATTCATCATTATTACTTCCTTAATTTAGCCTAGAAGGTTTGGGAAATAAATCTCATTAATTTGAAATTCAAATTTTGAATTTCAAATAGTTTCCTAAAATAACAAAGCTAAATTAGGAAAGTTGTAAATCTAATCCCAATTTAATTTTAAATTGGATTTGATTGATTTATCCTCTTCCTAAATTAGAAACTCCATTAGGAAACCATCAAAATCCTCCCCAAATCCCCTCCTCCTCTCTCCATGCCGCCGACCCCATCATGGGCATCCCCCCATTAATTCCCCATTAAAGCCCTAATTACTAATTGATTTGAATTCAAATTCAAATTAAGTTCTCTCCAAAATCACTTAAATCTGAAATTTATTTCAAATTTCATAATTTCCTCAATCCTTCCTCTAACCCTAGCCGCCCCTCTACCTTCTCCCTCATCAAACCGCCACCCACCCTCTTCTTCCTCTCTAACCGGAGACTCTTCCCCTATCTCCTCTACGAACTCCCGATGTTCTCACATGGCGGATCCCGACCATGATCTTGATTTTGTCGTGCATGAACAAGGTAGGGTGATCATCCTTGAATCACCTTTCTTTGAGTTGCACTTTGGAAACGAAGACACCGTTGAAGACTACGTTAACCGCATCCTCTACCAATTGGCATTATCACTTGAAGCTTACATCCGTCCGGGCCATTGGACGATCGTCGGTCATCCACCACCGCCTCCACCTCCGGCTACCTCTCCGTTAGCAAAGATCTCCAGCACCATCTTCCTCGTGGCGATCTTGATTCTAGTGTGGAACATCTTCTCTCACCAAAGCTTAGTCTAGCCGAGTGAATACTTCCTCAAGGTGAAACTCTCATTATTAAGTCGTGGATTGTTGTTTAAAGAGCAATTAGTATTACTACTACATTTGTTTTATCTACAAGATTTGGTCAATCTACATGTACTCCTTCGCCTAAGCAAGTGGAAAACTAAGATTCTTTAATCAACTTTGAATGTCATCACAATAATCTAATAATTTGGAGTATTTTGTTAATTGCAACTTTAATTCTTTATGAGCTCCTTGCATGGTTTCACATCAGAAGGCAGTTTCAATATTTTGTGCACATATTCAATTTTTTCCCATATACCTTTTCATTCACCTTATGCGCATCTTCCACACTCCATTATATATGCCCACAGTACCTAATTTCATTTTTTAATGCCTCATCTATTATGTCATCATTTGGATTATTCAAATAAATCCTGTTTTGATTCTAACAGATCCTAGATGCTTCAACTTTCATAAAATATAGTTAGAAAAGGCCACTTCATTATTTATTTCCAAGAAAAATTCATGTTCTGCCATTTTATAAAAAACTTCCTCAATGGAACCACATCAGATTAGCTGATAACACATGATCAGTTTGGCATATTACTCTACTCAAGCTGGAACTGGTCAGTTTTTATAGCTAAAACAGCTCAAGCTTACCAATAAGTAACATAAAACTGGTAAAATGGCAAATCCCCAAAAAGGAAGAATAGATGATGATAGAAATGGCTAAGAAAAATTTTCATAAATAACAATCAACCATGTCATGATTGATGCAATAGCTTATAATTCTTTGAAAATATGTGACCATTTGTTTATTTCTTCAAGGCCAAATGCGGTTGCTTGTAGAAGAATACCAGTTCAAAAACTAATAGACTTTATTTTGTTAACTTTGCATGTGAAACAAAATTATATGCGAGAGTATTACCAAATTACATAATCTAACAAATTTCATCATTATTACTAATTACAAGCAACGAAATGAGCCCTAAGATTAATCATCTGTCTTACTAGTGCATATATTGTATATTGCATATGCCCCCAAACCAAAATGCTACTTCAGAACTCTCTTTAACATAATTTCTTTATACTTGATAATTTCATCACACATCTACATTCTAATTTCTATCATACTTAAATTAATATTAGTAATTTACTAATTGTCCAAAGCTCAAACCCATTAATCATAACACTTTCAATTATCATTTTTCAAGATTTTCCATCGAGACACCATGAAATTATATTTTTTATATGTGTAAATATAGATCTCAAGGCCTGTCTAATTATTTATAGGCAAGATGAATTTCAACAAGATAAGCCCTTCATTAGGAACTGAAAGTGCAAACAAAGCATATAAAATTCAAAATTAAAAAAAAAAGGTTAAAAACCTAAAACGAAAGATTCATACCAAATAGAAATTGTCTAGTTAACATATTGGTTAAATGGAACAACTCCAACACCTAGATGAACTCAAGCAAAGCTGGAGTGCCATACTATTTCAAGACCCTTCTCTTATTATCAAACTACTTATATCCTCACATGCAGCAAGAAGATTGTACAATATGGAAATGTTATGAAAATAATTAAAAAAAAAAAGTAGCCAACTTACATAATCATGAAGGGATTGAAGAAACTCATCCAGGGTGAATGGCCAAAGTCCAAGGGTATCAGCAAATGTAATTAAGAACTTCCAAGCCTGAAAATCATCAAATTGAAGTCAATAAAATCCATTTGAAAAGTGATTCATGATAATTGTATCAAATATTAACTCCAATTTCAAAGAATAAGACCATCACTAGTCATAGTTCTAGTTTTTCACAAATATGTACAAAAAAATATAGAAGTATTCAATTTTTTTTTCGCAATGATTCAAATTTTAGACCTCCATTTTAAAGACTAAGGAAATACTGCTCAACCAAATGGTTGGAGGCTCAACTAATAATTTCAACATCACATCAACTAAGGAGACTATATTATTTATATGAAGATATAAAATGTTGAAGATTGTGGGGTCCCACATCGTGGAACGCACTCCTTGCATCCACTCAAATTCCCCCTAGAGTAGTGGATCCCACTACGTAGTCAATCATAGCGAGATTTATTGAGCACACAGATTGGAAAGCTTAGCAATTGAATGTTCTCCCTCGTAATCATTAGATTGCAATCCATATGCTCCTCTCCCTTCACCAAGCCGCTAGCATCTCTTTTTTTACTTTTTATTTACTTTGTGTAATTTGCATTGGCCTTTTTCCAAATGTATTATCCTTGTAGTAGACTATAAATACCTCCAAACTGTGTATAAAAAGGAAACAATAAAATTCAAAGTAGTTTTTCATATTTCTACATTCAACATGATATCAAAGCAAAGGTTAGCATTTCTTTCTTCCAACATTTGTTCTCTTTTTTTTTTTTTTTTTGGTTGATATTCTTCCTTCTCTTTATTATGTTTATTTTTTATTTCTCATATGATGAGTCAACCATCATAAATGGTAAAAATTAGACTAAAAGAGAACTCCATGGGCTACAAGCCTCATATTGTTTGAATGGGAAAAACTATCTCAAGCGGTCCCATATTATGAAGACCTTTTTTAAAGGGAAGGGAAAGATCCATCACTATGTGGATCTTCCTCCAAATCTAAAGCACCCAAAGTTCATACTTTGCGATGAACTTGATTCCATATCATAAAATGATAGTCAAATATCACAATGACTAAAATCAATGAGTCATATATGTTCCTATCTACCACAAAAGAAATTTGGATCGTCATCAAACAAACATTCTCATAATTAAATGATATTGCCCTCATCTAATTGATCAAACCTACAGTCTCAACAACCAAGCAAGGTATAACTCTTGTTATTGAATACTTTAATGCAATAAAATTTCATTGGCATGAACTCTTTGCAATCAAGATCTCAAGATGATGTGCTACAACAATGCGGTAATTTTCAAGCAATTTGTAGAGAAAGAAAAAGGGTGTATGAATTTCTTATATGATTTGCTGATGACTTTGATCAAATTTATGTCCAAATCTAAAGTAGAGAAAGCTTGCCATCCCTAGATAAGGCATCCTCTCTAATACGGGCCAAAAAGAAAGGACTGCAATCCTAGACACTCCAATCTCAAAAATATCTATCATGAAAATCATCAAACTTCCATGTAAAAGACTTGCTACCACAAACTCTTACCCTAAAGAAAGACATATTTTCTTCCAAAGGCAATTTATGGTAACTACTGCAAGAAGAAATGACAAATAAAAAAAAAGTGTAGGAAACTGTATGAAAGCTCCAAGACTATAGTGGAAATAAAGAAGGATATCAAAACAAGTAAGCCTATCTTATTGAATTAGAATCAATCAAGATCCCATGGTTTTTGGTGTTTGAAAATTAGGTATTTAAAATTAGAAATTTCATCATCTTGCACTTAAAGCAGATGGTGGGGAAAGTGATGATAGACTCGATCAAGATCCCATAGTTCCATCGTCCCGGGCCATCATGGTCCCTGGTCTACTTTGTCAGAGGAGGTAGTCAAACCAACCTGACAGAAGGATCCTTGTCAGCAGCCATGAGTTGCTTTGTCCAAGGGTACCTTGTAAACCTGGGGTGGATGTTTGTCTAAGGGGATAAATCTGAATCCACCTTAGCTAACAGAGGGCTTTGTGCCCTATCGATTATATCATTTTGATTTATATCTCAAGGATTTGAAACCATTGAGGAATATACGGGCTATGACCGTAACCCTAATACAGTGGAGTCGTTGGACCAAGACACTAAGTCAGAGGGTCGCGATCATATTCGTTAACCACGCAAAGTCATCTGCCAAACCATGGGTGCTTTGCGGAGCCATCCGACCAAACCGCCGATTAGAAGACCAATGCCACATCCTTACTGGCAGGGGACGGATTGAGAATGAATCCTAGTGACATTCTCGACCAGACATTAGCTCTTTGTGAGATGAAGTAATTTTCAATTTGTCCATCTCGGCAAACTGTTATGAAGAGTGGATGGATTTTTGCTTTAAGCATTTTAGTGTTTATTTCAATTTTAAATATTTTAATTTCGGGATTTTTTGGATTTTTTTGAATTTTTGTGGGCATTTGAGAGGTATTTTTTTAAATATTTGAGACCCCCTCTGGTTGAGATTTCTGTCAATACGGTCATCGGGGTGACTTTGAGTTCATTTTAAAATATTTGCATTTCATAAGCATTTGGAGGCATTTGAAAATGTAGAGTCACCTCCGATTGATATGAACATTCAACACGGCCATCATTGGGGTGACTTATAGGCATTTTTATTTTGTCTGTTGAACATTATCGACTCTGCTAACTTGTTAACAAAGGATCGGGTTCTTTATTGGCTTTATGCTTTTATTAGTGAACTTTTCTGGTTATAGGCCTTAAAAACCTAATATGAATGTATTAAAACAAATATCTCGGTCGACGCCGTAACCGTATATTTGTTTAATAGTTCGAGCTGTGTCGACTTCCATCTTATCAAGGAGAAAGATTAGACTTGAACTTAAGTTCATTTCTTGACCCACGCTAGACGTCACGTGTCTGCCAACAACACGCTCGTCGAGGCTCATGCAGTTAAATATTTTTACATGTATGCATGTTAATATACTTGCATGTATACTTTCATATTTGTATGTATACATGTTGTAGTGCATGCGTGAGGGCATTTTAAAATATTTGGCGTTGATCAATTGTTCGAATGATCAGCATTCAGGTGCGTACAGTGCTCTATGTAAAAGCCCGTAAACGCCTTCTATCCACTTGTATACATGTTGCAGATTCGGTGGCGTGGCGCCACATCTTGTGGACGTCTTCTATCTGCTTACAAGGATGTTGCGGATCTGGTGGCATTATTTGGCAGCTTGTAGACTCCTTCTGTCCGCTTGTACGAGCAATGCAGATCCGGTAGCGTAGCATGTTTATAGACGTCTTCTTTCTGCTTGTATGAGTGTTATAATCTGGTGGCATGATGCTATATCATAAGTTGTTTGCTGCATCATGCAGATGGGCTGTTGTTGAGAAATGCACATGACTTCACTTGAGAATTTGCACATGCCTTATGTTCGCTTGTATGCAGGTTGCGGATCCGATGGCGTAACGTCGTGCTATAGCTTGTCCTTATACAGGTAGATTGTCGTGCACTAACGAGTCTCCTGCTGTGGCTTGTGGGCGTTTGCATTTCCTGCATGTCATCTGCTCCTATCGGTAAAGAACCAATGTATTTGCCTGACATTGGGTGGTTATTGATTGCAAGGGTGCTGCAATATTCATCGTCTCTTATTGCACAGCTTATAGATGCTTGTATTTATCACATGCTTGTTTCCCTTGCTTGTGGGTAGCTTGTTGTATACATAACAAGTCTCCTATAATGGTTCATGGGAGCTTGCATTTGTTGTAGTCCTGCAGCATATCTACTATCACCGCTTGAAGGTAGATTAACGTGTTCATTTGCGAACTGATATTCATTGCTGGGCAGGTTGTTACATTCATTACATATTCCTTTCAAATTCATTCGCATGCAAATTCGAATGCATTTGCTTGTATTTTGACACAAACCGTAAGGTGTTGTATTTGTTGTGCGTCTTTCACGTTCTGTTCATAAATACATCATGATGTACATTGCACTCATCTTGCCTCCCATTTGTATGCTCGTTACAAATCTCTCTTTCAAAAATAGATTATTATATCTGTGCAAGCATCATATGTGTTTATTGTTTCTCGCATGTAATAAATCTCCATTTGTTGATGTTCATTTAAATGTCTTGAATTGTCATTTAGGACTTTATATTTTAATTTTATTGTGCATTTATTGCATTGAAGTTCGGTTCCCTGCTGTCCATTCAAGTTCTAGTCCTTTGTTGTTCAATGTGCAAGTTCAAGTCTAAATACAATCCCCTATTGTTCATTTTTTAGTTCGAATTAAGTCCTCTGTTCAGTTCAAATTTTGGCAACCTCCCGACTTCTCCCCCGTTTAGGGGAAATCTGGGAGTCTGGCCTTCCCCTCCATGCTACGAGAGCACTTCAAGTAGGTGTCGAATGACACCGCGACCGTAGTACATAATCCCACCACACTACAAGAGCGCTTAGGGATCTTTGAAGTACCTGTTTAGAAATGCACTTTTTCTTCGCAGGCACTAAAGCACATGCACGAGTACATAAGAATTATCCCCTTCACGCTACGAGAGCACTTAGAGGCTTACCCGTCGTGCCGCAAGGGTCGCACCGGATTCTCTCCCACCATGCTACGAGAGCGCTTAGGTTAGTTCGCCGGCGCGCTGCGAACGCCGAGTACGGGGTTTAAGTTATCAAATTATACATTTACAAATGACGACAGCGACGGTGGCGCAAATATACAAAATCTGCATTTTTCTTTTTTTTTCTCTCTTTTCTTTTTCTCTTCTTTTTTTAGTCTTCTTTCTCTCTTTTTACTATATATATAATGCTAATAATCACAATAATAAATCTAGTGATTTAAATAATAATAATATCAATATTAATTTTATTAGCATTAATAATGATATTAATATTATTGAGAGGAATAAAGGGATTACTATGAGGCAAAGCGGATGCAGTCAGATCAAACAACTGTGTCGATCAAATTGTTCGGCACGAGTTCAATTGAAGTTTTAATTGATTTGGTGATCGGCTAAGGCTATAGGTCGTGTTGTAGCGGCGAGTGGAGGTCGGTTGCTTTGTGCGATCAAGGGGTTGAGCGGCTGGAATGGTTAGGAGGTCGGGTAGGCAAGGTTTCAAGTGAGGAGATCAGATAAGCGGGGTGAGAAAGGAGTAGGTTGAGTGAGGGTAGAGGTTAGATTTTCATGTGGATTGATGCCTGGAGGTCCGTCTAGGTCGACAACTAGGGACGGACGTGGATGGATGCTGAAAGCGATCAGCCAGGCGAAGGTGGGCCGGGTGTCGTGAACTACAAGTGGGGATTTCGAAAGGGTAATGGGGTCAGTTTGTAGAGGTAGAGATGAAGGAAGGTTGGGGATTTGGAGTTTACGGCTGTGTTCGGCTTGTGAGGAGTCAAGGATGAGGCTTGCTGGAGGATTAAGGCTTCAGTTGTGGTTTTGAGTGGAGGAGGCAGTCAAATGCAGAGAGGATCGATCGGCAGCCTGCGAACAAGGGAGGAAGATCACAGAAGGGGTTCGGGTAGCAAAGACGCAAATGGAAGCAGGTAAAAAAAACGAACAAAAATTCATTTCGTTCACGTTTTAACGAGGTTAAAACGAGCGTGGTTGAGGAAAAGTTCCTGCACGCGAGAGAAAAGATGTGAATTTGACGCCGTTTGTACGAGATGGGATACTGTAGTTGTTGCAGAGACAAGATTCCAGCAGGATTTGAGTAGGGCTTCAGCACATGCAATGATTCATGCCTTTTATTATTTTTTTTGTTATTTTGTTATAGAGGTCAACATTTTCTTAATTTTTTTCTTGAAAGAGCTATAGATACCTCATATCTATATGCAGAAAGGAAGCAATATACTTACAAAAAAATCATGTTTCTATTTTTTACATAAACAAAATTAAATTATTACACATTTGTATACCCTGAACCATAAAACGCTTATTATTATTAAATATAAAATTCCAGATTAAAAAAAAAAAGAAAAAAAAAAGAGAATGTAACTTACCATAAGAAAATTTCCCACATTCTCCTCCGAGCCAATCCAAGGTTGAACTGAAAAGGGCTTTTTCAATTTAACTGACTTCGGAGGAAATGTATTCAACAATCCTAAATCGTACAAAAACAAATGTTAACTTGGAAAAAATATGCAGCTTCTTACTTTAGCAAAAGAGATAGGGATGGGAAAAAGTATACCTCTAAAAGAATCAAGTTGCTCGAGAGTTTCACCATCCAATGAAACTATTGAAGCTAAGCCTTTCCTATATGCAGCTAGCTCCATCAATTCTAAGCGTTCATCTTCAATCAACTCCATAGATTCTTTGGCAATTCTGCGAGCAGTAGCTCTCTCATTAGCAGCCTTGAGTCTTGCTGCTTCCTTCTCCTTTCGCAATTCTTCTTTTCGCCTAAGCTTCTCTGCCTGAATCATCCATAAAAGAGCAGTAGCGATACAAAATAAGTCAAGCTGTATTTGGGCAGGCTACTCCAATTTGGAGAGGCCTCCCACAAAAATCCAAACAGGATCTGTGCATGGTATGCGCCTCTACACACAAGCCATTTATTAAAATAAGATTTGAATTAATAATTTTCAGAAGTTCTTGTCATGACACTAACCCGGCGACTTTCTTTAAGTAAGATCTTCTCCCTACGCTCAGTCTCACGCCTTTGCTCCCTCAAAAACCTCTCCTCCTCACGCTGCTTTTCCCGCAACATTCTCTCTTCTTCCTTTCTTCTATCACGATCAAGTCTCTCCATTTCTCTTCGCATCTGCTCTTCTCTCTGCAAAAACCATACAAGATTTGTTGGCAACCTTTGAGAATCATGAAGTTGATTTTGGTATCAATAAAGCTAAACCTTTCTTCTCAGAATATCCTGCTTTTCCAGCTCTTTCCTAATCCTTTTCTCATGTGCTTCAACTTCCTTTGCAATCCTTGCTTCTTCACTCTACAAAGCAAAACTGGACATAAACAACAAGATAAAGTAATTCCCTTCAAGTAGCTAAATACAAGAACATATGTACCTTGCGTTTTCTGTCAGTTCGACAAGAATCTTCTTCTCGGATGATCCTCCTCTCAGATGATGAAAATGGGTCTTCCAGCCCCAAGGCTTGGTGGATGCCAAATTGAGGATCAGCTGTGCTATTTCCAAAAGGACTACCATGGGGAGCAGTGTCATATTCATTTGTATAAAGCTGCTCCCTAGCTTGCTGAGATAGAAGGCCAGAGCTTGAAATGTGACCTTGGAAAGTGTAAGTAGGTGCAACATGATCATTTCCATGCAGATATTGGCTTCCTGCAGGTAAAGATGGCATTCGAGAACTTGGAGCAGCTACAGGAGAGTCATAAAAATGAGATTGCGGCACCCTTTCATATGACTCAGATCGGATGCTTGGCTGCTCTGGAAGGAACTGATACTCCTGAAGCGCCCTGGGAGGCACCTGTGGATGAACTGCATGAGCCCCACTGCCTGCGATTTTTCTTTTCCCAGTTAATGAACTAGGCAAAAAGGACTGGTCCATGCTAGGCAAGAATGCTGAAGTCTGAAAATGAGAAACAAGTGTACAATCAAAACCATCAAAGCATGGCAAAAAAAAAATCACAGCCATCTGAAAGTAATTGCAGGCACTAAGGCTACCCACGCTTGAACATATATATATATATAGATATATATATATTGATAACATCACAATCTGATAGGGTGGAGACCTCCCAAAAAGAAGACAATTTAACATTTGCATATCATCAAGTGCTTATTTGGCATGTGACGTGTCCATACAAACCAATGACTTAATTGGAGTAAGGTGATACAGGCATACAAATATTCTATATTTTTAATATTTCATAAATAGATATATGATTAAAAAACAAGGGCAAAGTGAACTTTGCTATTTATGGTATGCCACATTTGCACTTTACCTCCACAAGTCCATGTACTTAAAATAGGGGTGTCAATTTATGTTCCGACCGGAAAATCCAGTTTCGGGTTGACCCGTCTAACAAACAGATCGGGTTCGGGTCCTAATTCCCAACCTGCTTAAAAAATTGGTCAAGTCCGAGTCAACCTGCTAACACGAAAATGACCCGCGTCCCCACCCCCACCTCCACCTCCCTCCCACACAGCATTGCGCTGCTCTCGTGTCCTGCCTGCTGCCCACACTGCATCCAGCTCCCACCCGCAGAACATGACTGTGTCCTGCTCCCACCTGCACGGTCGCAACACGTGACTGCATGCTGCGTCCCGCTCCTGAGCCCTGCTCGCACCGCAAGAGTAGTGACCACATCCAAACTCCAGTCCACAATACGTCCCGCCCAGCTGCACTCACACCTGCACTTTGCGCTTGACGTCACCTGCTCTGCGCTCACTCAGGTCCGCATGTAGGGTTGGCCCAGATTTTGGGCGGGTCGAGTCCGAGTTCAAATTTTTTACTTTTTTTTTTCCGACTATGCTTATTTCATCTGATAGAGTTCAAATTTTTGACTTAATTGTGTAAATGGGTCGGGTTAGGGTTGGAGCAGTCAAGGGCGGGTCAATTTAAGATTGGATCTGAACCCGACCTGAAAACCCATTTTGACACCTCTAACTTAAAAATACACGCATAATCTTTGTGATTGAATATTTGGCGTATCAATTTAATATTGTTAGTCAAATGACTTAAAGGGTCAAATGCAAATTTGGATCTCACCCAAAAAATAGTAAAATACAAGCAGTTTATGTCCTAATTTTTAAATGTAAGGAAAATAAAATAAAATAAGTTTCAAAATCCAAGCTCCATAATTTGTAGGCTTGTAATAGGACAGAACTCTTAAAAAATTAAAAGGAAATAATCTTGTCAGTCATATTCTTATTAAAAAAAATATGAAAGATATTTATTATATGTTAAAGACAAGTCTCAGGCATTAGAGGCTATGCCTTGGGTTTACAAGATGTACGCATTGTAGGACGTACGCCTCTTGGCTTCCACAGGTAATGTTACCTTCCTCTGTCCCAAGACAAGGCCTTTAAAAGCAGGATACAGACACATTCATATATGTGAATGCACATACATACCAAAGCAATTCCAAGCTAAATCTACATAAATTCAAAGATCCATCCTCTAGTAAATTGAATAAGAGTTGACTAAACTTCTAAAGAGTAAAAGAATTTTTATAATGTGAAGGAGAACCAAACCTTCATTGACTTCCCATCATAAGATCGAACAAGTTGCTTTCCCTGGGTTGACAGTCCTAGTCATCAAATGAAGCAAAAATTGTATTAGAAGCCCAAGAAATGCATTTATAAAAGCCTAAGTGAACTAGCACACCATAGTATCAATATTGCTAACAAAATTCAATTTGTATGCACAAAACTTTGATTTACTTCATATGGCATTATGGATTCCTTTGTATTCTCTAGGAGAAATTCAAAAGCAAACGTAAGAGTAAATGCTAATATCTCAAATAAAAAACATTAGCCAGACACCCACAAATTATGGTTAAAGCTTAGGAGAGGATGCATGCCCTTATATGCAAGCGAAAGCATTCTTAATTACAGAATAACTAAGCATCTTAAATTTAACAACAGAAAGAAGAAAATAAAAAATAAGGAACTCAGCAAAAACTCAACTGCATTTTCAATAAAGTCAAAACCAAATGCATTTCTCAAAGAGTGGGTAAAACAATAATCTTCCTCCTCTTAAACAAAATCTCCTAATGTTCCTTTCAGAATGCGTTCCTTTAAGCATGCTACGTCACATTAGATGAGGAAGTAACTTGACAAGGTAGTTTTTAGTTTCAGAAAATAACAATGCATTACATTATAAACAAAGTAGCACTATACAAAGCATGGGAATAAGAAAATTGATATTTAAGGTAATATTAAATTTTTATAAAAGTAATGAGATTTTATCGTTCTTTCATATTTAGGATACATTCTTATAGCAGATTTAACGATTCATCTTCAAGAGATTTGTCATCGAGTCTAATATAAAAGGATATAACAAATTATTATGATTTCAATGTTACAAAAAATTTTTAAAAATAAATAATGAAATTATTTTTAAATAAAAAACTTTAAAAAACATTTCAAATTCATTCTTTGTTTGAACGTAAAATTTTAAAAAGGAAATAGTACATAAATTATATTAAATGGATTTAAAGAAAAAAACAGATTCTGATTTTGAAAATGAACACTCACCTTATGCTATCTTTAAAGATGGTATACATTCAATTTGTTGTACTGTCAATATTTACAGTTAAATTAAAAATTTGTTTAAAATCTTATAATAATTAGAAAAGGGGAACTCTTAATATTACCTACAACGAAAATATAATAATTAGAAGGGCACATGTTATATAAATTAAATTCGACATTAAATTGAATGGATGTAAGTGGCTTAATTCTTTTTAAGACTTTAAATAAGCAAAATGGAGCTCTCCTATCGTTTTAAAAATTTGAAGGGAATTTTCTCTTTCATTGTGGATTATTAATATGCTACAAGGAAAGACAACTGTAAAAGCCCTGATCAGCATGAATTTCCTTCCATAGGCAGATACTTGCACCCACAAAAAGGGAGCAACATAGTAAAATTAAATCTAAAAATAATGCAACTCTTGATAAATTCAACATTGCCCATCAAATCAAAGCTCGTAAACGGTCAGTAGCGATAAAATTCTGCAACTCAAAGACAAGCATGTCAGCTACGCGAGAGATTTTCTATCAGTCTAGCTGTCATGCTTGTTTTTATGTCTCTCTCTCACACACAAATCTTCTAAATATTTGCAATATCTTCAGTACTTATAATACTCATCTAATCCTTGCAAATGTTTTGTAGTTATTGAAATTAAACTTTCAATCTTAACAGTTATAAATAGAAAACAAAAGAGAATCTCTTTAAAGTAGTAATCGGAACCATTATGAAATTTTTGTCAGTGCCTAATATAACAATTATCATTATCAAAATAGAAGATTATGAATATGACGACTTGTATATAATATGCAACGGCCAATTAACATGAGCAACATTTTCATCAATATGAAAGGCATTCAAGTAAATAATAATTGTAATCTAAAAAAATAGTTACCTGAACTCTCGAGTCTATCCAAAAATTGAAGACTTGAAGCATGTACATGAGTTGAATGAGCAGGCGTCTCAGATTCTTAGAAGCACGTAAAAAAGAAGAAATAAGAATTATGAGGCAATTGATCATGCTTGGAGCAATCATAAACAATAAAAAGATGAAAAAATTATTTAACAATGAATCCAGCTTATAAAATATTAATGAGCTTGATTCAATATGAACAAATCTCAGTTTTCTACTGCATGAAATAATTACAAGTTTAGTGACTTCTTTTCCCAAAACTTCTCCGCTAGCAGACATTATGATTCTTTTGTCATGACAATACTCATATATCCTAGCAACCAAAACACTGAATCAGTAAGACATCAGAAGGTCCAATTAAGAAAAGACAATACATTTGAGGAACTAACTACTAAATGAGTACCCCGTGCAAGGTAGTGAAACAAGCATTGATTTTTAAAGTTTTTTTTTTTAAATTGATTTTTAAATCATTTCTGCCAGTCATAATGGCTACAACATATATATATATATATATATATATATATATATATATTTGACGATTTGAACATACGAATCACCATAATTAGCACAATTTTGGTTTATATATATATTAAGTCGCAAGATTGTCCGCACAGGAAGAAGAAAAGAACAAGCATAAAAACATTACTCATGTGCCACATTTTAAATACAAAAATGATGCAAATTTTCCAGATGATTTTCAGGAAATGTTCACCAGTCCACCGATATATATGCATTCCCAAAAGTTCACCACTCCACCACTGTATCTACATTTCCAGCTATGTAAAGTCACAAATCCTTTATACACCAATCATGCGACATATTACTATGGAAACCAATATTTTTTTCAGTAACCACCCAATAAGTGGGAATTGTTGAACCCCTCATCACACTTATAAAATGGGGAGAATACAACATGAGCAATGCTAATTCATCCTTGGAAACCAACAAATAAGCATCACGTAAATAAATTCAGCAAAAATAAAAATAAAGTCTTCTTGCAATGTGACGACTACAACAACAACATCAAGCCTTTATCCCACTACGTGGGGTCGGCTACAACTACAATAAACAAAAAATAAAGTAAAAGTTAGAGATGCTTGGACTTGGAACACAGCTAAATGTCCTAAATAAAACAGAATGGGCATCGAACATAGAACTAATCCAGAAAAATCATCATAGCAACAGTTGGCCATAAGGCTGGCAGCAACTACTCTCTGTGGGCCAGCATGTTACGGAATCATGTGTGGGTCCAATTGATAAATTTCATCCAAATTTGTTGCTTTCTTATCCATTCCTAAATTATAGTGGTTTTTTTTTTTTTTTAATTAGTTACTTGAATCAAGGAAGGAAATTGTTTAGCCTTCAAATTTTAATAGGACTTCTCCTTGAATTTAGCAAGTAGTTGCAAATTTGAATTCTCATTCCTACTATAAATAGGTATTATTTGATGTATTGATGAGCAAATTTTTAAAAGATCAAATTCAAATTAAATTTTCTCCTTGGCTTCATTACTTTGAATGTGCTTTACTAATTGAAAACAAAGTGGATAGAATTAAGAGAGAAGGAAAAATGATTAAGCGGTATTTGAAAGATACATAGAGAAAAGAGAAGAAAAGAGGTTCCAAGAAGTAAAGGAAGGAATATTGAGTATCAAATATTATACCTTATATAAGTCTCGATAATAACAAAAATATCTTTGTCTGGCGATGCATGTAGCAAGCATTGCCAAATGACATAAATCACTCATGTCATTCTTTTCTTATGTGTTGTTCAATCAAGTTTATTTTATCTCCCTCCATCTCATTCATGTTATTGTTTTAAGGATGTGCTTTGCTCTACAATTGGCATCAAAGGTCGAAGCATGCAGCATTCGGAAAAAAAGTGATAAATATTATTCAAAGATAGGGATTTAAAAACAAAAAGTTTATATAAAGACTTTGGGTACTACAAAATGCAAAACTAGGATTGTCAGTACCTAAGAAACATCTTTGTCTCACTTTGAGCCAAAGCTCATGATGATAAGTCAAGAAGATTGGGATCACATGGACAAACAAGAGTTAGGAATTGTACAGATGACACTAACAAAAAAATATTTCCTTCAATATATTGCACAACAAGTCACAACATATACAAAGAAAGCTCTGAGACATATGGGAAGCATTCAACAATAAATATCAAAATTTTTCAATCTCAAGATTTTAAAAGGCTCTCATATAGGAAACATGATAGTACTCAGCAACTCATGCAAATTTACAAAGTCGATGCTCAATGATATATCTAACTTGATCTAGAGTGAGGACATCAATAGATAAGAATCAATGAATGAACTTCAATTATTCTGAATCTTCAAGGCAAACGAATAAGCACAAGGCGAGAGGAAAAAAAAAAGTAGATCAAAGCTCAATAGAGAAGTCAATTCAAAGTTTGCAATGGGTGTATGTTAGTGATGTGGCAAGTAAATCATAAGAGCATATAAAATTCAAATCAAATAAGGGAAAGAGATTGCTACAAGTGAAGAATTTTGTGATGCAACAGTCCTTAATGAGAATAGTCCTATAGCATGATCTTGAACTTAAATGCATCTTTTCATTATAATTCATATAAAAAGTTTATTACTAACTATTATTCAGATGGATATGGGAAGGTTTGTCTTCTTGGTGATGAAAAACATAATCATTTATAAGAGTTGATGAAATGCAAATCAAGATTGCTAATGGACTAAAGCATTGCTTGGCTGCACGTATTTATGATCAATGTGTTTTGAGAATGCAGTACAAAGTAAATATAATAGATCTTGAGATCTAAATTTTTTTAGTTGATTATGAAATAAATGAATGGAAATAATATTATGTTTGGTTAGCTATAAAATTTTTAGGTCGACCTCTACCTTTCTTAACATAAGTCACATCTAATACATCTACTCTCCTAACCAAATCATCGGAAGGCCGCCGTTTTAACACTGCCATTATCAGGTCCCGAGTCCTGGATGAGAAAAATAGAGAGTTACGTTAGGTAGTCCACAGCCCGCATAAAACTTGTCAAATAATCATGACTATCTCACTCGTGAGACTATACATTAAAAACTAATCTCCAACGGATAAGTGTTAAGATTTGACGAATAATTCACTAAAATTTATCTTTACACATCCTTGATCAAATCCCAAAAATTCTACATCAATTAATTGAAATTATACCATTGCTTCGATGCATAATTAAGCCATCAAATATAAGCAAATTCCAATGAAACATTCTACTAAATCAACATCATATTGTCAAGTAATTAGTTTCCTAAAAATATAATTTTCCACCGCCAATATTTCATGCACAAGGAATTGCTGTAGATATCGGGTGCAGCACTTAGTGGTAAGAGAATTTGGTGAAGTAAAGGAGGCATCCAATGATAGGTAATGTCATTGGTGGCATGGGCTTCTGGTGAGGATTTTCGGTCAGTAAATTGAACTTTCAAGGATATCAGTTGTCGATTTGAAGGTTGATAACAAGATTGACAAGGCAATGGCAACTACAAAAACGGGTTGGTTGTACATTGAAGATTCGCAAGCGTTGTGATAATCAATTGCTAGGACCAATGAGGAGTTTGAAGGTTGGAGAAGAGACAATAGGCATCGTTCAATTGCCAACATAAGTACCAAAAAAATCAGCTGCATGAGAATGACAACTTGGGCAAGATTGATGATGTGGATGTCAATGGAGGTAAATCAACAGTCAAAGCCCCTCAATCAGCATTTTGAGGTCAGCATAAATTAAGAACAATGATGGACGCTTAATACGGCCATTCAACATTTTTTTTCTATTTATGATTCAAAATCCAGTCATCGACTATCCACAATAAAGCTTTGTCTCAGCTTGTTGATATCGATACTTCAAAATGGATGCACTTTCAGCAAAAATATGCTAATCACTCCAAACCACCATGTAATCTAAAAACTCATGAAGACAGTGCATTTCAAGCAATAATACATCAGTCAAGCCATCACCAATCCACAATCTAAATGACAATTACTATGTACTCATGTCTCAAATCTTGCAACTCCTAAGCCTAGCCCTTCAAGTTAGCTTATCTGTTCCAGCATTTCAAATGAGAATTTGATCCATTTTAAAGTTTAATTCATGATTACAAAGCTACATTCCAAGATTCTATGCAAATGCTTATATTTTAGTGTAATAAGAAAGAGGCCTAACCAAACATTTTATTCGAACAACAAAACCTACTTCCAAAAAGGTCAATAATATTTTATTTAGAACCATGAAAATTTGAACGCCCTAATACAAAGATCTAAATAAAATTCTAAAGCAATAAGCAGCAAAAGCAAAGTATTTATCAGATTTTGCTTTCTCTCATTCATAATTGAAGTTCTTTCAAAGAAGTAATGGCATATTATTCTGCTCAAAAGCATTATCAGCCCACAACATGCCCAACTCCAATTGAGATAATTAGCAGTAATACTATATTCGATGCTGTTCATGCCTTGCAAGTTTCCAAAATGAAGAAAAAATGTCAACTTTCAATTAACGCTCATCATGTTCAGGTACCAAGGCAGCCCCCAAGCAAATGATATGTTACTAGATTTTATTTTTATAATAATATGCATGATCTTTCTGTGTGCTCTTATTTAAAGATTCAACTTGTGAAAAGCTTAAATAAATGGCAAGGCCAACTTTATCATTTCTAAACAAATATCAAGAAAATATATAGTGCTTACAAAACTAAAAAAATTGAAAATAAATAAAAATAATAGCATAAATTAATATCCAACATTGCAGAAAGACAAACCATGAAAAAAAAAATAAAGATATGTGAGAGCATCAGCGTCAATACCAATAGGCGCACCAAATGCTCCAGGGGGCAACGGATCAAACTCGACACCAAGAATTGGTCCATCATCCCTAAGTGGCTCCCCGAGCTGTCCCTCTACCGACGCAATGATTCGGAGCTCCAAAACTGATAGTTGTCGCGGTTGCGGAACAAGGATAGGCTGTTCATAGTACCTCTTACCTAATGAAACCTCAGCCCCAATTCTAGAGACCGCCGGTGACACCCTTGCAACGGCCTTCCTCAGTTCCCCGCTGCCTACAGGAAAGGGGATTGAACTAGGGCAGATAGATGATTTCCCAGGCGGTGCAATCATCTCCCTCCCTGATGGCGGAGGCGACAGAGGCTCTTCCACCTTCTTTGCCTTCTTACCTGGGGCAAACTTCCGGTCCTTAAGCCTCCGGTGGCAAAACCACATCTGAAGCTGCCGATCGGAAAGCCCCGTCTTTGCCGACAGCTCCGCCCTCAGCGTCTCCGACGGGTAAGTCTCCACTGCTCGGAATCCCATAAACAAATCAAGACCTAGAAACAAACATCAAAAAACAACAAATAGGGGGGCGCAAAAATTAAAAGAATACTAACCTGCATAAGTCTTCTCAAGGATCTCTAACTGGTAGGGACTCTTCATCTTACGCTTAGGCGGCTTGTCCTCGCCACCCTCGGGAGGCTTCTTCCAGCCTTCCGGCGGTGGATTTCCATCTCCGCTATCGGCGATCTCCATCATTGGCCGAATTGGCCAAAACCCTAGATCTGGAACTCGAACTATCGATTAGGGTTTCTTTTACGGTAAAACTGGATGGAACGAATTACTAGACGCATTAATTTATACCGCCCCGTGGATGCGGAAAAGAGGAATTTGGTATCTTGCGTGGAGAAGAAACGAACCAAGCAATGAAAAAAGAAAAGCCCAACAGAAGACGAGATGTGCGGTGGGATTTGTCAAGGAAGAACGCGATGAGGAGAACAAAAACACCACCAAATAAAGATTGAGAAAAAGAGGCAGAAAGAGAAGCGGAGAGGGAGCGTAGCTGTATTGAATAGAAGAAGGTAATAATAAGAATAAGAATTGAAAAAAAAAAATTTACGAGGAATTTGATTGATTTCGTATTGGGCTGGATTAAAGATAGAATAATCCGACAGATAAGCGCAGTGGATCGCTTCATCGTTTTTTTTTTTGCAGGTGGAGAAAAAACACGTTTATGATGATATTGTGGACTCGATAATTTTCGCTTTTTCCGCCTCTACTAAAAAAAAAAAGTATTTCTTCTAAAATCGAATGAAATTTTTAAGAGAGGGAGAAGAAAGAGCGATAGAGCTCGGTGCATCGAATTGGGAAGCGCAACCGGTCTTCGATCTCGATCTCGATCTCGCTTGGGTGGATCGGTTCGTTGATTTTATGTATTTTGATCTTTTGTTACCTTGGTTTCTTTCTTTGATCGGGCTCGGGCGGGTCAGCGCCCGTGGAATCTGTCACTGAGCGGGTAAGGGCCCATGGAATCGGTCAATGGGGGGACCCAAGTTTTTTGACCGGGTTTGACTCACGTGGAATGTCAGCTGTTGCACAATGGAGGGGAAAATTTATTTTTCTTCAGCCGGCAGCAGGAAGTGTTTTGCATTAAGCAGTTTTGGTTGGACTGAAATGCAAATTTTTTATTTTCTAATTTCTGGTTTAGAAATGCTAAAGATCTGTTGAGATTTTTTATTTGAAAACTTGTGGGTGATCAAGAAAACCTTTTGTGGAGTTGGGTTTTGTGTGGATCTATTTTGTTTGTAATTAGTTGAAGAAATCTTTTATTCGAAGTATTTTGTGTGGTAAGATTTGTCTATTTGGCTTGAAAATCTCAGATAGATTGTAGAAGCAGCTGTTGAATGCCTTTTGTATGCTCATATTCAATTAATTAAGTTTATGATTATGTTGTAGTTAATTATAAAGTACAAAACCAATAATTGTATTGATATATAAAAATGCAAATTTTAATAATTTCTTGCATTGAGGCGAAGTTTAATATCAGGGTTTCGTGCATGAAGGCTTGGGATGTTAGGAGGAGGCAAAATTCCCTAAAAAATCCTCTAGCTCGTTAGCTGGAGAAACAGTGTGAAAAATCCCTCTCACACTCCCTTGCACCCAAAAGGATCTTCTTCCTCTCTCACAACTTCACCTCTCTCTCCCTTGCTCAAGACCTTCTCTTTCAAAACCTTGCTTGCTGAAGACTCACACTCTGAGACTGTTAAAGACTCTTATAAAGTCTATTTATAAAGCTTAAAAAGTGGGCTTTCAAAAATCCTAATTTTTTAACTCTACTGACTCTATTTGTATAGTACAATCAAGGGATCGTACGATATTATCAGTTCAACTGTCCCACTATAGTATTGTACGATGAATAAAAGTATAGTATGATCAGTTCAATTTCTTAACTGATAGTACTCTAGATGAATAAAAAGTAGTACAGTATGATTAGCTCAAATTAAACATCAATTCATACAGGATAAACCAAATGTCATCTAGAGAGTCCTCGGGTGTTTCGTACAGTAAGATGTTATGATCATACTAAACAAATCAAATTTCATCCAGAGACTCCTCAGGTGATTCATACAGTATGATATATAATCATACATTATGATCTATAATCAATTCAAATATGATTTAATTTCTTAATTAACTGATTTAAATTAGACAATAATTTAAAAGATCGTATAGTATGAAATGCTTCGTATAGTATAAATAGTTCAAATTTAAAAATTTAAATGTGCCTATTTTAGATAATTCAAAAACTCGCACACTGATAAAGCATAGTCTTGAGCCTGAATATTTAGTCTTTCGTATATATTGTTACCAGAAATGTTAGTAGTGCAAAAATAAATATCCAAAATAATATGTAGGAATAAGTAGATAGTCATCCAATAATATTTATAATCATCAAAAAATACACGGTTGGGCTCCCGGATTGTAACAATCTCTCTCTCTCTCTCTCTTTTATGATGATAAATATCATTTGTTGAAAGTACAAATTAATTTTAATTTTCCCCTAAGCACTCCTCCTTACTATGTGACCTCTTTAAATAATAGGGAGAAACTTGTAATTTTATTTTATTTTTTATTTTTTTTATCATTTTTTAAATAACAAGAAATAAAAAAATATAACGAACACACAAAAGGCTCGAAACAAAAATAAACTACACTAAAAGGAAAAACAATACATTTAATAACTTTCTATACCTCTTTTGACATCACAACAAACGAGATTTACTGACTAACACCAATATAGATCAACACTACAAAAAGCAAAAAAATATAAATAAATGATCATGAATAAATTATAAAGCACAACATACATTACTCATAGGAGGGATCATGATTAGGTGGTGATGATGGTGGCTGGAAGTAATAATGGATAGTAGCAAACTGATCACTAAACCTCTAATAATAATCCTCCTTGTATTGCTGCTAGAGCTACTCCTAGTGTTGATTGGAATACTGATGGGGGCTTATGGATGACTAGCAGAAGCTAGTTAGTGTGAGCTAGAATGCAACTTACGAAGTTTTGAAATATGCTTAGATTTTTTTGATATGAAATTAATATTGTCCATTAATTACTTAAGTATATGTGCTGAATCAAGTAATAAAGTGATAGACTATAGTCTTGAACCCACAAAAAAGTATTTTGCTTAGTTGTAACTTAACTACAACTACTATTACAAATGCATGACTTATCCTACTAAAGATAAAAAAAGTATTTTTGAGCTTTTATCACTGAAATAAAATAACTTACAAAAGAAAGTTGATACTTATAAAAATAAAGTATTTTGAACTAATGAATATATAAAACATAGTTTTCTTAATGAGACTCTAAAATATAGATGTGGATCAAAGCATATATATCCCTAGATCTCTGTTGAGCTTGTAGGGATGAAAATAAAGGTTTATGCCCTTCCTAAAGTTTTTCTATCTTCATAGAACATAGAATATTCAACCATCTTATGTCTAGGCATGCCAATATTTCATTTCAATACTTCTAATTAGTCCAATATTTCTCCATCAAGGCTATATATCACACTAGGATTTAACTACACATATGATTATTATATGCATTAAATGAAGAACAAAAGATATTGAAACATCAATACTTTCATTAAAGCACATGAGTCTATATTATTACATACTATGCTTAATACATTATTAACCAAAAATTAGTGAATTAACCATACATGGAGGAAATAACAAGAAAACTCATTATCATTTTATTCATTAGAAGAATGATACAAAATAAATAATAAGAAAATCATCACTAGAAAGGATCAAATGATATTCTCCACACTCCTCCTTCCACCAATCATAGAGTTGATTACATGGATAGGTTAAGATCTTCATAAATAAAAGTATCTTATACTTTTCTAGCCTTCCTTAGACTTTACTCAAAGGGGGCACTAAATAAACACACTTAAAAAAATAGAATTTTCACTCCAGTGATAGAACTCACTCACAAAAGAACTAAAAAGCTATTTATAGTAAATACAAAAATGGGCTTAAATGCCGTGGCTCTTGGAGAGGTGGCACCGCAAAGGTGAAAAATGAACTAGCGCCTAGGTGCTATAAAATCTACTCCACTGCGACCTAGGCTAACATGGCACGGTTACTAGTTGAAATAATGATTTTTCTCACCGAGTCGACGTGGCTTCTTGTGTTGATAACTGCCCCGCCATGGAACTCTAGAAATTTGAGCACTGCAATGCTCAAATGAAGAATCTGGCACTGAGGCATTTAAAGGTACGTCACTGTGACATTCATTTTCTCGAGATAACTAACATTTTAGTGCAAACTTTTAGCGCAACGGCGATGTGTTATATCATAGTGCTAACTTTAGTTTTATTATAACACTTGAAAATATAAAAGACTTGCATTGCAATATTAGAAATTAGCGTCTCAACGTGATTGAACTCAACACTACGATGTGACATTCTCAGGCGAAACGATGCTACTCAACACTTGTACTTTTTGCCATTTTTTGGATATTTTTTATACAAACACAATTAAAATAATACATTTCACTAAAATTCAAACATAATAAATAGTATACAGCTTACACTTAATAAATTTCTTCCACCTTAAACTCTTGTTTGTCCTCAAGCAATAATAATATTCACCCATTGGTCACTTTAATACCCAAAATAAAAATTAATAATTTAAAATTACTAAAATATAGGATAATACATCTTATTCTAGAAGTAATTTGGAATGAATAAAGTTATAATTCTAATTTAAAAGAGGCATAACAGTTATCCCAATTAGTCATCCTTGATATTTCTTATGTTAAATCTATTTACTATATTTAAAAATATAAAATTGACCTCAGAATATAGAATAAATAATATAGTCTATGAACTAGTTGCTCATAGTTAAATAAGAAATTTATTAGTGCACCATCACATGTACTAGTTTAATTATTTTATCTTTTTTTTTAAATAATAGGATACATTTAAATTTAAGCTACAACTGATACCAATTTTTGAATGCACTCATATTTTTCATTTCTTTTACTATTTATGAAGTGACTTAATAATTTTAAATATCAATTTTTGCTTTCATTCTCTTATAATCCTATTAAATTAATGTAAAGATTTAATAAGATAATTAGTTCCAATTTTAAGTTTTACTATGATTCCCCTAATTTAAGCTACACACATATTATCCATAACTTATTTTTTCATTTTCAATTCAGTTGTCAATGAGTTAATGTATAGTTTCTAAATTCAAAATTAAGTAAATAACTTAGATGATCTAGATTAGTTAATTGCTAAGTTTTTAAATTATGAATTATTATGCAATTTATATTAAAACTATAATATAAGATTTCTTATTATCCTAATTTTATATAATTTTTAATTATAATTTTATTTTAGCTATATAGATAATCAAAGTGCAATATATGTAAAAGATAGTGTACAGCAATTTAAGCATAAAAAAGTTATCAAATATAAACTACATAACCCATTGTAAATTAATAGTAAAATATTATAACTAAACATGTAAATTATAAATTAAAGATGACACTACACTTAAGAAAAGAACTAAATAACAAAAAATGACTTCAAACATAAGTGGGTTGCCTTCCATCAGCATTACGATTATAATCTTCAGCCAGACTATACCAATTATTACATTTTAGCATGAGCTAATTTAGCTATATTTCTCAAATGTTCAATGACTCCACCTAAATAGGGCTTCAGTCTATGGCCATTAACTTTAAAAATATTCAAGAATTTTTTTATCTTGAATTTCAACAGTTTCATAAGGAAATGCCATTATAATAGTAAATGATCCTAATCACCTAGATTTTAGTTTTTCTTAAAATAATTTAAGTTAGGAATAAAAAAAATAAAATATCTTATCCAAGGCTAAAATCATTCCTTAAAAGCTTATGATCATATTATTTTTTTTAATTTTATCTTTATAAATTCTTACATTTTCATAAACTTCATTCCTAATTTTTTCTAATTCATTATGTATTAATCTTTTCTCATCTATTTCCTTTTGATTGAAATTTAATTACTTAATAGCAAAGAATGCCTTATGCTCTAATTATGCAGGAATATGGCAAGCTTTTCCAAGATTAACTTATAGGAAAACATACCAATAGGAGTCTTAAATGCAGTGCTATAAGTCCATAATATATCATCTAACTTAATAGCTCAATCTTTCATATTAGAACTAACAAAATTTTCCAAAATCCTTTTAATAACCCTATTACTAATTTCAGCTTGTCCACTAGTTTGAGACTAATAAACTGTTGCTATCCTATGATGAATACTATATTTTTTTAATATTACTTCTGCTCTCTTATTGCATAAATGACTTTACTCGTCACTGATTAGAACTCTAGGCATTTCAAATATAGAAAAAAATATTTTTCTTTAAAAATTTAAGCACAACTTGAGCATCCATTCTAGGGGTTGCAGCTCCTTCAATCCATTTTAATACATAATTCATAGTACTAAGAATATATCGACATCCATGGGATTGCATAAATTATCCTATAAAACCAATCCCCAAACATCAAATATCTCAATCTCCAAAACATAGTTCAGGGGCATTTCATTTTTTCTAAAAATATTGCATACTCTTTGACATTGATCATATTTTCTAATATAGCCATTAACATCCTTTAATAGAGTAGGACAAAAAAAAATTCAGATTAGAGAATTTTAGAACCTTCAAAATGCCCTCCATAATGAGAATTATGACATTCCCTAGTGATTGATTTTATTTCTTCCTCGGGGATACACCTTCTAATAATTTAGTCATTGTAAGTTTTAAATAAATATGATTCATCCCAAAAATAATATTTGGTATCATGCAAGAATTTTCTCTTTTAAAATTTTATGCATATAGATTGAGGGGCTAATTCCTTTAACGCCACTAATAGTCCACCCAAAAGTTTTCTTTAAAATCTCTTAAAACGCTAATCAATTTCCTTTTTTGATCTTTTTAAAAATTTATAGAAATAATCATAGGTAAAGTTAAATTAATACCCAGAAAAGCATACTTAAGATAGCTTAATAAAACCTTAAGCTCTAAGTCAAGTGCTTCTTCTTTAAAAGGCCTCAAAGTTTTATCTAAAGGTGCAGTCTCTAAAGTTTCAAACTTCTCTCTAAACACTCAATATTATTTCCAATAGATTTAACAGATTCTCCTACATCCTCATAATTCTCCTCAACATCTTATTTCAATAAACTCCTTCCTAACATTTTTTTTAACTCTCCACTACAGTGTCTTCCAAATTAATTCTAAAGCAACCAATATTCTTTTCATGTAGAAATTTCATAGATTTAAGAATATCAATGGTTACCTCCTGATCTTGAACCCTCATAGTCAATTCCCCTTTATTCACATCAATCATAGCCTTCTTAGTGGCTAAGAAAGGTCTTCCTAAGATGAGGGGTATTTCCCTAGCTTCTTCTATGTCGAATACAATAAAATCTATAGAGAAAATGAACTTATTAATCTTAATCAAAACATCTTCTATTACCCCTTTAGGGTAAGTGAAAGACCTATCAACTAGTTGATGGGTAAAAGAAGTAGGTTGAACCTCTTATATGTCTAATCTTTTGATGATCTAAAGGGTCATGAGATTAATGCTTGATCCTAGGTTACACAAAGCTCTCTCGTAAAATTTATCACCTATTATTAAGGGAATGGTGAAACTACCAGGATCTTTTAGTGTCTCAAGAAGTTTTTTTTTTTAAATTATAGCACTACACTTTTCATATAATGCTACTGTTTCAAATTCTCCTAAATTCCTTTTCTTATTCAAAACATCTTTCATGAACTAAGTATAAGTGGGCATTTGCTTAAAGGCTTCAGAGAAGGATATGCTGATAGTTAATTTCTTAAACACCTCTAAATACATAGATAATTACTTGTCAAGATTTTGTTTGGTTAACTTCTGAGGAAAGGGTGGTGGTAGTCTCTCTAGAACCTTTCTAATTGATTTTTCAGATTCTTTAATAGGTTTAGGTTGTTCAATTTCTAAATGTTCTCTTTCACCATTATCCTTCAGAGGTAGATCTCTATTCTTATATGAGTCTCATAAATCTCTCCCACTCCTAGGCCGGATATTACTATATTATTCTTCCAATAATCAACCTTATAAGATGTCCTATATGATCTTATATTTTTTTAAGGGCAGTAAATTGATACTACAGTTGAAATTTTAGTTGTATAATAATATTTTCCAATGATATCTTCCCATTCCCAAATGATAGTTTTGCTCAAAACCTAAAAGGCAACGCTACGGTGCTGCACGATACTACACTACGGCGTTCGTACGTCTAAGATCTCCAACATAATTAGGGTAATTATTATACCTATATGGTTTGGCTCTAACTCCCATAGTATCTAATTTCTTTAAAGTATTAGCTATCTAAGCAACAAGAATTGACAAAGCATCTTATTCATAGACTCTAGCTACTCTCTTAGGACTCACCATATCAGCAAGTCACTCAAAATTATTTGTAGCCATTTATTCTGTTAATTCATATGTTTCTTTCAAATGGCTTAGACATCAAAGTTTCTCCAGCTGTGACATTTATGATTAACCTAAGAGACCCTACTAATCCATTATAAAAGGTCTGAATAACCAACTAATCAGGTAAGGGCATTTCTTATGGATTCTGCTGATGTACCTTGGTGTATGCTTTTTGCTGATGATATTCTTCTTGTTGATAAGACTAGAGAGGGAGTTGAAGGTAAACTAGAATTGTGGAGGTCAACCTTAGAGTCTAAAGGTTTTCGCTTGAGTAGATCTAAAACGGAATATATGGAGTGTAATTTTAGTAATAATAGACCTAGTGAGGGCATTGTGACTTTGGCCGATCAAGTCATTAATAAGAGTACACGTTTTAGATATCTTGGATCTATTGTTCAGAGTGATGGTGATATAGATGGGGATATTATCAGCAGAATCCAAGTTGGATGGTTGAAGTGGAGGAATGCATCGGGCTTATTGTGTGATAGAAAAGTACCCCTCAAACTTAAGGGAAAATTTTATAAGATGGTGGTGAGACCTGCAATGCTTTATGGTGCTGAATGTTGGCCATTAAAAGAGAAGCATAATTCTAAGTTAAGTGTTGCAGAGATGAGGATGCTCAGGTGGATGAGTGGCTTTACCCTTAGAGATAGGATACGAAATGAGCATATTCGTGAAAAGGTTGGAGTAGCTCCAGTGGAAGATAAGATTAGAGAGAGTCGCCTTAGATGGTTTGGTCACGTAAAACGGCGGCCTCCCGATGACCCGGTTAGGAAAGTAGAGGTCTTAGATTTGACTTATGTTAAGAAAGGTAGAGGTAGACCTAAAAAGACTTGGTTAGAAAATATTAGAAATGATCTTTCTTTATTAGATTTAAACGAGAATTTGACTTTTAATAGGACACAATGGAGAAAAAGGATTCATGTAGCCGACCCCACGTAGTGGGATAAAGGCTTGATGTTGTTGTTGTTGTTGTCTCCCAACTTTCATAAATTGATTATCCTTCAAACTGGGAAAAATAAGTGATATTATTTAAAAGTTTAGTAATTTTTGAAGGTGGGAAATACTTTGCTAGAAATTTATGTGTCAACTCATTCCAAGTAGTTATAAAGCCTGGGGGTAAATAATTCAACTACATATTTGCCTTATCCTTTAGAGAAAATAGGAATAATCTAAGTCTAATAGCATTATTGCTGGAAATATTATTCTTAAATATTGTATAAATTTTTAAGAAAATGGCTAAGTGTAAGTTTAGATCTTTAACAGGAGTTCTCTCAAACTAAAAATTTTGAACCATTTGAATTATGGCAACTTGGATAGTAGGTCTATTGATACTTTGATGGATTTCTTTCACTACAGGGTTAACATACTCCTTAAGTGGTCTAGAATAGTCTTGATCTTATACTAGGTCAAAAAATTTTAAAATCTTTTTAATTTTTAAAATTTTTGAGGGTCCTTTCTATTTTTGGATTAAATAACAAGGGCTCCTTACTAGCTCTACCAATCATACAATAAAATTACAACACTAAAAATTACAACTAAATAATTAAATAGAATACCTTTTCTAGATTTTTTAAAATTTTTATTAAATAGAATAAAGATATAGTACACAAGTAGGTCTAAATTTACACTTATTTCAATAATATAGTTAAAATTGCAATATACATGTTACTTCCCTAGTAATAGTGCCAAAAATTTGATGGGGCTTATGGATGACTAGAAAATGCTTGTCAGTTTGAGCTAAAATATAAATTATGAAGTTTTGAAACATGCTTAGATTTTCATTGATATAAAATTATTGTTGCCCATTTATTATGCAAGTATACATGCTGCATCAAGTAATAAGGTGATAGAGTAAAGTGTCGAACCTACGAGAAAATATTTTGCTTTGTTGTAACTTAACAACAACTACTACTACAAATGCATGACTTTTTCGACTAAAGACTAAAAATATATTTTTGGGTGTTTATCACTGAAAGAAAATAACTTACAAAAAAAAGTTGATACTTATGAAAATAAAGTGTTTTAGACTAATGAATGTATAAAATATAGCTTTCCTAATAAGATTCTATAATATAGATATAATCAAAGCATATGCATCCCTAAATCTATATCGAGCTTGTAGGGGTGAAAAAAAGGTTTATGGTTTTCCTACAATTTTTTTATCTCCATAGAAACTAGAATATTCAAACATACTATGTCTAGGCATACCAACATTTCATTTTAATACTCATAATTATTTCAACATTCCTCCATCGAGGTTATACATCACATTAGGTTTTAATTAAATACATGATCATTATATGCATTAAATGAAGAATAAGAGATATTGAAAATATCAATACTTTCATTAAAGCACATGTATCTACATTAGTTCATAATATGCTTACTATATCATTAGCCTAAAATTAGAGAATTTGCGAGACATGGAGGAAAAACAAGCACACTTATTATCATTTTATTTATTAGAAGAAGTGTACAAAAGAAGTGATAAGAAAATTATCATCAAGAAGGATCAAATGATCTTCACACTCATTCATTCACCAATCATAGAGTTGCTTACATAGATAGTCTAAGATCTCCCTAAATAAAAGTATCTTATACTTCTCTAGCCTCCCTTAGACTTTACTCTAAGGGGGCACTAAAGGAACACACTTATAAGAATAGGTTTTTCACTCCAATTACAGAATTCCCTCATAAAAGAATTGAAAAGCTATTTATAGTAAATACAAGAATGGATTCAAGCAAAGCAATGCTCAAAGAGGTGGCGCCATAGTGATGAAAAATAAATGAGCACCTCCGTGCTTTAAAATATACTCCATTGTGGCACTGGCAAATGTAGCATGGTTGCTCGTTGAAATGATACATCTTCTCACTCAGTTAGTGTGGCTCCTCATGTTGATAACCACTCTACCACAACACTCCAAAATTTTAGTGCTATGGCACTCGAATGAAGCATCTGGCATTGAGGTGTTGAAAGGTACGATGCCATGACGTTCATTTTTTTGAGACACCTAGCACTGTATTGCTGAATTTTGGCACAACAACACTATGTTACACCGTGGTGCATACTATGGTTCCACTGTAGCACTTGAAAATAGAGAAGACTTGCACTATAACATAAAAAATTGGCATCTCGGCATAATTGAACTCAACATAACAATGTGATATACTCAGGCGCTATGGTGCCACTCAACACTTGCACTTTTTGCCATTTTTTGAATATTTCATATACAAACATAACTAAAATAATATATTTTTAATAAAATTCAAATATAATAAATAGTATACAATTTATACTTAATAACTGCTCAATATGAGAATATACTTTTAGCTCAAGTCGAGCAAAGTAATTTGTCTAGGCATTTTTAGGATAATGATACTTAATACGAGCGGCTAGCTGTATTGGTGCTCCTCCTGCTTCAACTTCTCCTCAGACTTGACTACATCTACTGAGGCTTGATGTTGCTCACTATATATGATGTGGAAGGAATGGTTGGTGAAGAATGTAAGAAGGTGGCTAGGTTGTGTATGAATGGTCAAGTTGTATTTATTTTCTAGGATATAGCCAATGAGGTGCCCTAAAGCTAAGTTATGCTTTCTTTGAGCTGCAGGATTCCTAATGGATGTGAGATTTTTTATGAATCTAAGAATTATATTGTAAGCATTGAATTATGTGCTAGTCATGTAGTAGTAGATGACCAAGGATAGTAGGGGAGTGATATTAATTCAGTCAGCAGCTTTAGATATGACATTGTTCTAAAAAACATGCTGAATAACACGTATTAAGGATTATGGAACTCACTAAGGGTTGGTGTTGAGGTGAAGGGATGTTTTTTAATGATTTTGTTTATTGTGGTTTAGTTGTAGCCTAAGGAAGCCTAAAATGAAATTGGGTGACAGATTGACATTTGAGAGGTGGAGGCATTCATGTAGATCATCTAAGGTGATGGTTACTTTTCATTGGCACACTTGAGATTATAAGGTGGTGCAGTCTGAGGTGATACATAGGTTGGCAAAAAATTCTAGAAGAAGTTTGGTGTGGTAGGGATAGTCTAGGCAAATTATGAATTGAAAAGTGGAATGAGCAATTAGTTCAAGTACCTGATATGAAAGATTAGCCTGATTAAGGATTTTAGACTTTTTAATTGAGGCACTCATGTATCTAGCATAAGCATCCTCATCCACGTTACACTAAAATCTATTACCTATCCTTCGGTGGAGATCCATATGACTATGCTTTAGGGCCATAGAGACTCAATGGGAGAGTAAAACTAGAGAAGGAGATGAGTTTAAGTTTGGAAGTGTGAAGAAAATGTATGCCTTACATTTCTTTTTATAGCTTAAGTCAATCGTACACTACGATAGGTAGATCATACAGTACGATTAAGTCTATCCAAAATGTCTCATCTGGAATGTATAATCAATGGTCAAATCATACAGTACGATCGAGGATAATCTAGTGATCAATATAAAATAATCATCCCTGGGAGTTGTTGGTATGATTGTTGACCAAAAGGTATCATACAGTCTGATGAGTAATTCGTATAGTACGATCAACAATAACGAATCATCCAGAATAATTAATATGACATTTATTGGTGACAACAATAAAATCTTACATGTATTATACAATATGATGATTGTATCGTACAGTATAATGTGAAAAAAATTTAGGGTTTCTAGGTGTTGATCAAGGATAACCCCATAAGTAAAAGCATATACACAAATAGTCATAATTCATAACAGAAATAAAAATATTTGACACAAATAAAAATATATAACATAAATACAAACAAACAAATCTTAATCATACATCTAACTTAATTTCTCTAAGCATGAATATCAATGACACCTAGTCTAGTCATAAGTGTGTTAAGTGTGTCAAGTTCATGAGTTTGGTAAAGATATATACTGATTGATTTTTAGTATCCACGTGATGTATGATCCCAAATGAAATGATGTCTAATATTTATGTGTTTAGTACATGAATATTGATTAGATTTTAGGAAATATAGATTGTACTAGTGTTATCACACATGATAAGGTTTATGTCCATAGAAATTCTAAAATTAAGAATTTATTACTTCAACCATAAGACTTAAGTAACACAACTTCCTACAACTATGTATTCTGCTTCAGTGGTGGACAGGGCTATAGAATTTAACATTTTGCTAGACTAGGAAATTAAGGATTTTCCTATGAATTTGTAAGTTCCAGATGTACTTTTCTTGTTTACTCTACCCCTAGTAAAATCTGAATTTAAATATTCTATAATGTCAAAGGTGGTGTTAATCTTAGGATACTAGATACCTAAGTTTTTGGTGCCTATCAAATACCTTAGAATTCTTTTAACTACAGTCATATGAAATTCCTTAGGATCGGCTTGAAATCTAGCACATAAATAGACACTAAACATAATATTTGGTCTACTAGCAGTCAAGTAAAGAAGTGATCGTATTATTCCTCTATATTTATTCTTGTCTACTAATTGTTTTTATATCTATATTTAGTTGGATGGTTGAGCTCATTGGTGTAATTATACTCTTAGAATATTATATATCAAAAATTTTTAATATCTCCTTGATATATTTCATGTGACTAAGGAAGGTATAGTCTTCTCTTTGCTTTGCACTAATCTAAGAAAATAAGTCAACTTGCCCATCATGCTCATTTTAAATTTCTTACTAATAGTAGCTAAAAATTCATTGCATAAATTTTCATATATCTAAAAAATATATCATCAACATAAATTGAACTATAAGTATTTCATCTCCAACTTTCTTAAGAAATAAGGTGGTATCTACATTATTCTTAACAAAATAAAAGAGAAAATTACTATTATCATACCATGCCCGAGGTGTTTATTTCAACCCATATAAAGTTTTCTTAAGTTTAAAAACATGGTTTAGGAATTGGGAAATTTTAAAGCAGGAAATATTCACTACCTCTGTCTAAAAGTATCTAGGTAGGCTATACTCTCCCAACATAGCCCTAGCTGACTCTACTAGTATCCTATTTTTCCATTCGGCTATTTCATTTTATTGTGGGGTCATAGGGCAGAAAAATTATGAACAATCCTAGATTCTTTACAAAATAACTCAAATATTTTATTCTCAAACTCTCCACCATGATCACTATGAATTATAGTGATTAAACAGCCCAACTTCCTCTAAATCTAAGTGGAGAAGATTTTAAACTCATGAAATGACTCACTCTTATGTGTTAAGTATATAACTCATGTGAATCTAGTGTAGTCAACTACAATCACAAAACCAAAACTCTTACAACCTAGACTAGTTGTACTTACGAGTCTAAATAAGTCTATATGAAGAATTTTTAGTGGTCTAGTGGTGATGATCCCTATAATAACATGAAATGAAGATCTGCTTTATTTTCCTAGCTGATAAGCATTATATAGATGATTCTTAATGAACTCTAACTTGGGGATGCCTCTAACTAGATCCTACTAGGTTATCTTCTTTAGGATTTTCATGGCAGCATGACATAGTCACCTATGCCATAGCCAAGGCTCATCCAAAATAATTTTAAAATAACATATATCATTAGAAGTATTAATATAATTCAAATCGTGCATATAGATTTTATTAATTCTTTTACCTTCCAAAATAATTTTACCATTCAAAATAAGAAGATTAATTTTTTGAAAGAAATTTAATATCAAAATCTTTCTCGCATAACTGACTTATACTAAGTAGTTTATGTTTTAATCCTTTTACTAAAAGTATATTTTTAATAATAAAGTCATTAGATTTTCCAATCGTATATAAACCTACCACTTTCCTAGTGGTATTATCTCCCAAAGTAACTTTACCTCCATTCCTGGCCTCTAGCGTTATGTATTGATTCAACTCTCCTGTCATATGCCTCAAGCAGCCATTGTCAAGGTACCATATGCTCTCACTAAACCTATTGTTAGAGCATTCCTACAAAATCACTCAAAGATCAGTTTTGAGAATCCAAGTGGGTTTGGGTCCCACCTTATGCTGATGTATGAATGTTATGCATGTTATGCTATGATGATAATACTTTGGGGCTTTAAATTTGGTGTGTTCTAAAGTGTAAAGTGTAAGTGCATGTAATATATCCTAACATGCCATAGGAGTAATACCTAAGCCCTGGAAATGGGTTTACTAATCTATATAGGGGATAATGTATCTTCCTAGGAATATATGATGCATGTTGTGTCCTAGGCTATGGTTTTAGTGAGTGTGTTGGCTTGTGTGGATTATTTTGAAGTGTATTTATTTTTTTATTAAATTTTTATTTTCCCTTTTATAACTTATAACTTCAAACTTTAATATATGCTCACTACTATCTAATTGTAATGCCAACTTTTTTAGCTCCTTGAATGCTTCCTTTAACTCAATATGCTCATCTTTCAAGGAATCATGTAATTTTGTTAATTAAACATGCTTTTTGTTTAATTCCTCAAATTCATCTAGTAATAATGTATGCTTCTTATCTAATGAAATATGTTCAATTTTAAAATTAGAATGCTCTTTAATTAAAATATCCTACTCATTTTTCAAATTAGAAAATTCCTTTATCAAAATTTTATGTTATTTTTCAACTTCCTATATGAATTATGAATTTGCTCTGAAATAAAAAATAATTTATCATAGGTAAGCTCGCATACATCATCTTGATCGAAGTTTTCAACAAAATAATTTGCCATTAAGCATAAATTTGTTACCTCCACTTTTGGCTCTTGTTCAGATGAGTCCAAGGTTAAATTCACCTAGAAGGCTTTTGCTTCCTCTGCTTGCCCTTTTTAGAACTAAACTTTAATTCTCACTTTTTCTTTGTAGGATGGCTCTTTAGATTAGGGTAGTAAGATCTTAAGTGTTTGGGCTTCCTACACTCATAGTAAATAATGCTAGTTAAAATCTTATTTAATTTACCAGGTTTATATTTTCTCCTTTCTAGGTGGTGCTTTTATTTTTACTTTAGGAAGCTTTTGAATTAGCGGGTCATTAAAGCTATTTCCTTGCTCCCTTCAACTCTTGAGTTAGTGTTATCTGTATTATCAGCCTTTTGTGTAACAATTTTCTCCTTTTCCTTGTCACCTGCATCTTGAAGTATTTGGCTCACATTTTGCTTCTAAGCAATGAGAGAGCCCAATAAGTTGTCAATATAATACATATTTAAATCTTTAGATTCACAAATTGCAGTGACTTTTGCATCAAAAAATCAGGTAGGCAACATAATATGTTATTAACATTTTTAAAATGGGAAAGTTCTCTACCTAAAGCATTCAATGAGATTACCATCTTAGTGAATCTAGTATACATATCAACAGTAGTTTCATTAGATTTGATGCAAAATAGTACATACTCATGCAATAATAAATTCAATGGAGATTACTTGACTTCATTGGTGCCTTCATATGTTATACATAATCTACCCCAAATAACTTTTCTAGTTGCATGGTTAAAACATGCATGTAGTCTTCAGATTTTAAGTTGCAGAAAAAAGAATTCAAGCATTTGGTATTCAGTCAAGCTAAATCCCTATCCTCTAAACTCTATTCAGTAAATGAGGTTTCTATTTTATGATAATTAACAATATGAGAAGGAATAGAATAACCAACTTGTATCATGTGCCACATTAAAAAATCAATTGCTTGTAGAAAAGTAGCCATATGAATTTTCTAAAAATTAAATGGGCTATTATCAAAACATGATGGGTGAGTTATTGAATAACCCTCAACAGTATTCTAATTTCCAAAGTATGCTATCAAATCTATCTCAATGTTTTCAAACCACAAGTCAGAGAACCCGCTCTGACATTAATTTCAAGTTCAATGTATGGTTATGAAACCAGTTGAACTAAGGAATACACACGGGGGGGTGGTGCATTAGTATTTTAAAAATCTTTTTTTTAAAAAATCCTTTTTAAAATTTAAATAACTAATTTCAAACTTTAAAATGTGAAAGTAAAACTAATACTTAAAATAACGCCATATATATTACTTTTATATAAAAATAAATGTTTTAATTCCTTTTTAATTTTCTAACTTTTTTGTTTCTTTTTCAACCTGATATAATATCAATCGACTACAATGAATTTTGTATCATAATGATAGACAAACTCAAACCAATCACATAAAATAAATATGCAAGTAAATAAATCTATATAAAATAAATGTAGTAAATAAATAGAAATGCAAATTGGATTTTTATAGTGGTTTGGTTAACTTTACCTATGTCAACTCCTAAGAGTCCACCTCTTCGGGTATTACACTATAAGATAGTGACTCTCTTTTAGTCCCTATGATAAGGTGAAGAAGTACTTACACAATAACTTCCACCAAGTTGATATGGTAGAGTAGCTGGATCCCTTTTACCAACCTGATATATATTGCAAATCTGGGCCGAAGTACTATGATTTTAATGATAACAAACATTATTATTTCTTTACTATGGCTATTATTGCATATCTATTTTGATGCTCACTAACCTTTCAGGTCCATAAATTCACTTGCAACGCCAATCAGCTCAGGATCGAGTAGACTAGGATTGAGTCTATTTGTAATTTCAATTTTAATGTATTTTTTTACCTTTATTGATTCAAGTCATGTATATATTGGACCCCAAGCTAAGTAACCTTGCACACACACACTCAAGGGGGCGAGTTAGTGAGTTAGGAGAAAAATGGGTTTTTTGAACTAATCATATAGTACGATGTAAATAGTATTGGACGATCAGTTATGTAGAAAACCCTAATTAGGGCACCCATTGTTAAGTAAGATTAATTAACTAATCATACTGGACGATTAAGATCATCCAGGATGATCAATTATAGAAATGAAAAATAGCCTCCAATTATAATTTATGCAATATTTTAATCTTTGAATTTTGTTCTAACCATACAGGATGATATACATCATCCTGGATAATTTATGACAATCATGCCTAAATTGAACCTATAATTAGGGGACTAATTATGGTTTGATTGATCGATCAGATCGTATAGGATATATGAATATTGTATTGGATGATCTTTGATATTTCATGGGACGATCCCCCATCTTCCAAGACGAAAATCATAATTTTCTTCTAATCATACAGGCAATCGTATTGGACATCCTGAAGGATTTACGGGATGATATTTTAATCATTGGTCATCATCCTAGATCGTACTGGATAATCAATATAGTATCTTGAACTATTCATCTCGGATGATCGTAGAATCATATTGGATGATCTGTATAAATACTTGAATTGATCGTATAGGGCAATGCTGATCATACTAGCTGAAAGGACTATTTTGTACTGATCGTATAGGCTGATCTATTGATCGTACTAGACAATCTTTGATGGCAAGTTGAAAATTAGGGCTTCTTTTGGAGGCTCTCTTTTTAAGGTCTCTTATTGTCCCTTGAGATAATCTTTTACTGCTGAATTGATCTAAGAGATGAAAGTTCGAAAGGGATGTTAAGCCCTAGTGAACTAGTCCCGAGGCTAACCAAGAGGGGGGGTGAATTGGTTATTTAAAAATTTCACGATAACTATGAAAATCTTTTCGATACTTAGCAGCAGAAACAAGTAAACAATAACGAAAAGATCAACCAACGATATTCACCCAAGCAGTTTATATTGAAAAGTAAAATGCAAAACTGAATCAGAAAAGCAAACCAGATTTTATAGTGGTTCGGTCAACTTGACCTACGTCCACTCCCCGGAGCCTCCCCTCTGGGTATTGCACTAAACGAAAGTGACTCTCCTTTTGCTCCCACAGCAAGGCGGAGAAGCCTGTACAAAACACCTCCTTTTCACCACACGGTGAGGCAGAGAACCTGACCTCCTTTCGCTTCCTCCTGAAGCAGGCAGAGAACCTTCGAACTCCTTTTGCTTCCACCTGAAGCGGGCAGAGAACCCACGAACTCCTTTCGCTTCCTCCTGAAGCGGGCAGAGAACCCGGATCTTCTTGCGAACGATCCTCCCACGAAGAACACCGACTAGACGACAGACGACGAGCGGAGAAGATGACTCTGATCCGTGCTTGGAGCAACCTTAGTGAATCCCTCACTAACTCCCCCTCACAAGATCTCTTCTCTCTCTCCCAACTCTCTCTCTCTCTAGGATTTCTCAGGGAAGGAAGGTAGCAAAAGATTTTTCCAAATATTGGAAAAAGTTCTTTTAAAGGAGGGCTTAAAATTTGCCCTAAATCTCAACTTGTCGGCCAAGATCGTCCAGGACGATCGGTAGATCATCCTGTACGATCAGTTCAAATTCAGCTGTTTCAGCCTGGACGATCTGGCTCTTCTGGACGATCAGTAGAAAAAGTTGTTCATATCGTCCCGTACGATCCTGCGATCGTCCGGGACGATTAGTTCAAATTGAAGGAAATCGTCCAGAAGACAGTTCGGGTCGTCCAGAGAAATCTTTGCTGGACGACCAAAAAATGACTTGATCATCCCAGACGATAGGGTAATCGTCCGGTACGATTAGTTCAAAAAGGCCCCAAATCGTCCTGTACATAGTTCTGGACGTACAGCTGAAATGCACAAGACGATCACGATCGTCCGGGACGATCCTGCGATCGTCCAGGACGATGCGATCGTATCAATTAAACATTAATTGCTTTCCTTAATTACCAGACTAATTTAGGCATGATTGTACTGGATCGTCCGGGACGATACACGTATTGTCCGGGACGATCAGACCAAGTATCTAAAAATAAGAACTTGCCTAACTTGATCTGGCGGCTGAGAATTTCTGATTTGGGCATATCGTCCCGTACGATCCGTAGATCGTCCAGGACGATCGGCTCAATCAGACCCTCTTAACTTAGTCGCCCTAATTAGGGTTTCTGTTTTAACTGGATCATCCAGGACGATGTAGATATCGTCCAGGACGATCTGAACAAAATTGCAACAGAAACTCTAATTCACTCAATCTCTCCCGCTGAGTGTGTGTGTGCAAGGTTACTTAGCTAGGGAATCAGTTACATTACAATTGACTCAATAAAAAGAAAAATCATACATTTGACACACTTGGACCTGATCTTGAGTTGGCTTGAGTGGCTCGCGATCTTTTGTGCCTGAAACAGATTAGCCAAGCAAAACATACTGGAAACATGTTTGTCATCATCAAAACCAGATTTGCGACAATCTCCCCCTTTTTGATGATGGCAAACATTTGTAAAGTAGTCTGAAAACCAAGGTAAACTAGGAGATCAAACAAAACAAACATTTTTTTTTTAATTTTGCATTTAACAGCTCAAACAATACAGAAAACATGAAACAGAAAACAGAAACAGACACGACACGACTACAACTGACTCCCCCTTTTGACATCACAAAAAGGAGGAGGGAAAAACATAACACGGAAATAAAACATAAAATAAAACATACACAGAACAACAACAAAACAGGAAAATCAAAATTTTTCCTTGATTTTAGATTCAAAAACCAATGACAGGACGATTGACAGCGTTGAAATCCAGAAAAGGTTGGAAATAATCAACTTTCGTAACTCTGACGCCGGGCACCTTATCGATGCAAACCTCTTTCAAAACAAAAATCCGATTCAGAATAAAAGACATTAGATTTGAAAAGAAATTCTTTCAAGCCTCGTTCCAGAAAAATATCTGATATAATAGTGTTACAAAGTAAAAAATCAGAAATCGGGATTTTCAAAACTCAAGCTTTTGAAAATATTAAGTGGCGCACAAATTTTTCTAAGACATTTAATAATCTGAAAGGAAAGAAAGCTTGTTTTGGGCTCCTTTTGTGCCTCTTTTTCAAATTGGTTGGCACTTTGCGCATCTTTTGATTTTTGATACACTTTGTGTATCCAATTTGGCAATTTCGCATCTTTTCAGTTTTGGGCTTATTTTATGCCTCTTTTTCAAATTATCTGGCGCACTGCGCATCTTTTGTAAGCTTTCTCCTTTTCATAATCATTAAAGAGTCTCAGCTGTGAGATTATCTTCCAGACATAGGAGATGACTCTCCGCAGTAAGGAAGAACGATTCACAAAACAAAATCCATACAACATATGATAAATGCAATCACTTGGTTTAGAAAATCAAACTAATGACTCAAGACTTTGAAAAACACTATTGATATGAGGCAAATTACTGTAGGAAGATAAAATAATCTCTATTTCAAAAACTAACATTTTAATTTTGAAAAGGATTTTTATTCAAAAGAAACTACACACCAGTAAAGGAGTTAGAGGAAGAGAAATAATTATCAATGTTTCTTCCCTTTAGCAGATTCAGCGAAGTCAATCACTGCTTATCAGCTTCCAAACTAAAACAAGGTAAAAACTCTCAGTCAAAAATTCAGATCACCAGAAGTAGTGAGCGGTGATCAGATCTTGAAAAGCATAAAAACAGGTAGAAAATCATAGCAAAGTAAATACTTAAATCAAACTAACAAAAAAGGGTAACACAGAAATCAGCAGAAGAAATAAAATCAACTGAAAGTAAATAAAAAAACCAAAACTAACTAACAGAAATAAGAAATCAGAATATGAAAACTAACTAACAGAAGTCAGAAAACAGAATACAAAAAACTAACTAACAGAAATCAGAATACCAATCATAACAATCATAAATCAGCAGTCATCAGAATCAAGCATTTATATCAATCACTCCTAATCTGGTTCTCAAAATGCTGAATGAGTCAAAGGCCAGTGGTTTAGTGAATATGTCAGCCAGCTGATTTTCAGTTGCTACGTGGTGTAGCTCAATGTCCCCTTTTGTAACATGGTCCCTAATGAAGTGATGCCTAATGTCAATGTGTTTGGTCCTATAATGTTGGATTGGATTCTTAGAGATACAGATGGCACTAGTATTATCACACAGAATAGAAATTGTGCCAACAGGTACTCCTAAATCCAAGACTTGCTGCTTCAACCAAAGAACTTGGGCCACACAACTCCCTAAGGCAATGTACTCAGCTTCAGCAGTGGAAAGTGCAACTGAGTTCTATTTTCTACTGGACCAGGAGACTAACGACTGTCCTATGAATTGACAAGTCCCAGAGGTACTCTTCCTATCCACCCCGCAAAGTCAGAGTCAGAATATCCAATGATCTCAAAAGAGGTGCTGTGCCTAGGGTACTAAATTCCTAGGTTTGGGGTCCCTAAAAGATATCTGAGAATTCTCTTAACAGCAGTCAGGTGGGACTCTTTAGGATCAGCCTGAAACCTAGCACAAAGACAGACACTAAACATGATATCAGGTCGGCTAGCAGTTAAGTAAAGCAGTGAACCTATTATCCCTCTATACTTCTTCTGATCAACAGATTTTCCATTTGAATCCTTATCTAACTGAACTGAGGAGGGCATGGGAGTATTGATTGGCTTGGCTTTGTCCATTTCATATTTCTTCAAAATGTCCTTAGTGTATTTTGATTGATTGAGAAAGGTTCCATCATCCGTTTGCCTTATGCTAAACCCCAAAAAGTAGGACAATTCTCCCATCATACTCATCTCAAACTCTTTACTCATTGTTTTAGAAAACTCTTCACATAAGTATTTATCAGAAGATCCAAAAATTATATCATCAACATAGATCTGGACAATGAGTAAGTCATCTCCTAATCTCCTCAGAAAAAGGGTGGTGTCTACGCTCCCCTTAACAAACTCTCTTTCTAACAGGAATGTGCTAAGCCTCTCATACCAAGCTCTGGGTGCCTGTTTCAATCCATATAAGGCCTTTTTTAATTTATAGACATGACTTGGATATTGGGAACTCTCAAAACCTGGGGGTTGTTCTACAAATACATCTTCTTTAATTACCCCATTTAAAAAGGCACTCTTGACATCCATTTGAAACAGCTTAAATCCCTTGTAACAGGTAAAGGCTAGTAGCACTCTAATGGCTTCCAATCTAGCTACAGGGGCAAAAGTTTCCTCAAAATCTATCCCTTCTATCTGATTATACCCCTTAGCCACCAATCTTGCCTTATTTCTCACCACCACACCAGAATCATTCATCTTATTCTTAAAGACCCACTTGGTTCCCACAATACTTTGGTTTCTAGGTCTTTCTACTAACTCCCAAACATCATTCCTTACAAATTGATTCAATTCTTCCTGCATAGCTAAAATCCAAAACTCATCCGACAAGGCTTGATTGATGTTGGTGGGTTCAGTCATTGAGATAAAGGCAGAATGGTTTACTTCCTTCCTAAGTCCATGCCTAGTCCTAACACCTTCAGAAGGGTCTCCTAAGATCAGTTCCTTAGGATGACTCGAAGAATATCTCCAATCTCTAGGCAACTCTGTTTGAGGTTCTACCCTTTCCTCCAAATTTGTATTTCCAACTCCTTGGGTAACCTCAATAATCTCTTCATCTTCTACTTCAGATCTAGACTCCTTAGGATCAGATTCATCAAACACTACATGGGTTGTTTCTTCCACCACCAAAGTCCTCCTATTGAACACCCTAAAGGATTTCCCCACACTTGAATATCCTAAGAACACTCCTTCATCAGATTTGGGGTCAAATTTTCCTAAGGGTGACTTCCCGTTGTTCAGAATGAAAACCTTACAGCCAAAGACATGGAGGTGGGACAGATTTGGTGTTCTACCCTTAATGATCTCATAAGGTGTCTTGTTCAGTTTGACTCTCACATTCACCCTATTCAGCACATAACAGGCAGTGTTCACCGCTTCAGCCCAAAAGTATTTAGGAAGTGAATACTCTGCAAGCATGGCTTTAGCGGCTTCTACTAAGGTCCTGTTCTTCCTTTCAGCTACCCCGTTCTGCTGAGGGGTCCTAGGAGCTGAAAAATTGTGACTAATCCCATGATCCTCACAAAAACTTCCAAATCTTTCATTTTCAAACTCCCCTCCGTGATCACTATGGATGGTAATAATCTCACATCCTAACTTCTTCTGAATCCAAGTAGAGAAAGATCTAAACTCATCAAATGACTCAGACTAGTGTGACAAAAACTTAACCCAAGTGAACCTTGAATAATCATCAACAATCACAAAACCATAGACTCTTCCCCCTAAGCTGGCAGTGCTAATGGGTCCAAAGAGGTCCATGTGAAGAACTTCTAAAGGTCTAGAGGTGCTAATGTCCTTAACTGAGTGAAAAGAGGACTAGACTTGCTTCCCCAACTGACAGGCATCACACAGGTGATCCTTAGTGAACTTAAGCTTGGGCACACCTCTAACTAAGTCCTTTTGGGTGACTCTCCTAAGGGTTTTCATACTGGCATGACACAATCTCCTATGCCATAACCAAGACTCATCAGCAGCAGTTTTTAAGCAAATTGAATTATCAGATTTAATGCTACTTACATCCAGCTTGTAGACGTTGTTGATCCTTTGCCCCTGCAAAACAACTTCATTATTTAAGCTTAAAATGCAGCCAGTGGGCAGGAATTTGATGCTGTATCCCTTGTCGCAGAGTTGACTAATGCTCAGCAAGTTGTGTTTCAGTCCATCTACAAGCAAAACATTATCAATCATAAAGTTCTTTGAATCACCAATTATACCTGTGCCTACCACCTTCCTGGTGGTGTTATCTCCAAGTGTAACCTTGCCTCTAGCTCTGGCCTCCAGCGAAATGAACTGATTTGCATCTCCAGTCATATGTCTAGAACATCCGCTGTCCAGGTACCACATGCTCTCACGAGGTCTTGTGTGAGAGCACACCTACAAAATCATCAAATGTCAGTCTTAGGAACCCAAACAGGTTTGGGTTCCTTCTTATGAAAAGAAGAATGCGATGCATGCGTGCTGTGCTGTGAAACAGGCAATTTGGGTCTCCACACCCAATGTGTACTACAGTGAACAGTACAAGTGTGTGATATGTGTCCTAACAGGCCACATGAAAAACATCTAACACCAGGAAAAGGATTAACTAAACATCGTGAGTGATAGTGCCTCTTCCTAGTAGTGTATGAAACATTCTTTGATGAACTTGCAACAGAATTTTTAAAAGGTGGCGGTGCATAAAATTGTTCAAAAGTAGGCGGTGTTTTGTTATTTTCAAAAGCACTGATTTTCACTTTCAAAAACTCAATGTGTTTGTTTAAACTTCCAATTTCAAACGTTTTTGTACTTTCAATACTTTCTAACTCAGATGCCAAATCATTCACTTTCTTAAAAGCAAGTTCTAATTCACCATGCGATGTTTTTAACAAGTTATGCTCAACAATTAAATCAGAATGCTTTTTATTCAGTTCATCAAACTCATCTAGAAAAGACATGTGATTGCTATCAATGGTGGAATGATCCTTAATCAACATTTCATGCTCTTTTTGCAAAGTCAGATAATCTAGTTTCAAACTAGTATGGGTTTTCTTAAGCTTCCTATACGATGTATGAATCTTTTCAAAAACTTCAAATAACTGATCGTAAGTAAGCTCACATACCTCTTCCTGGTCCGACTGACTAGGGTGATCATCCGCCATCAGACACAAGTTTGTTTCCTCCTCTTCAGCTTCAGTCTCAGAAGAGTCGGATGCAGAGTCTGCCCAGAATGCCTTCTGAATCCGCTTCTTGTCCTTTCTGAACTTTGGTTTCTCCTCACCCTTCTCCTTGCTTGGGTGAGCTTTAAGTGTTGGACAATCAGCCTTAATGTGTCCAGGCTTCCTGCATTCAAAACAAACCGATTCAGATGAACCCTTAAAGTTTTTATTGAACTTACCCTTGTTCCACTTCTGATAGTTCTTATGTTTCTTCCTTAGAAAGCTTTTGAAATGCCTTGTGATTAAGGCAACTTCATCGCTATCAGACTCGGAAGTGCTAGCATCTGAATCTTTGGCCTTTAGTGCCACGGTCTTCTCTTTCTTGCGTTCACCTGCATCAAGTTGCCTTTGGTTCACCCCTTGCTCGTAAGCAATGAGTGATCCAAGTAAGCTGTTAATAGAATAAGTATTTAAATCTTTGGATTCAGTAATAGCAGTAATCTTAGCATCATAAGAAGCAGGCAAACATCTAAGAATTTGTTCACTCTTTCGTAGTTAGTAAGTTCTCTACCTAAAGCATGCAAAGAGGTAACAATCTGAGTGAACCTTGTGTACATTTCTGAAATAGTCTCACTAGGTTTCATGCGAAAAAGTTCGTAATCATGTAACAAGATGTTTAACCTAGATTGTTTGACTTCAGTTGTACCTTCGTATGTTATACATAACCTATCCCAGATTTCCTTTCCCGTTGTACAAGTAGAAACACACATATAGTCTTCAGATTTCAAAGCACAAAAGAAACAGTTCAAATATTTTGCATTCAACTGTGCTAAATCACGATCATCAAACGTCCAATCAGCAAACGGCAATTCAGTTTTCACATTATTAATCATTCGAAAAGGTGGTTCGTATCCGTCCTTAACTAACATCCACATGTGATAATCAATAGATTGCAGAAAAGTAGACATGCGTGTTTTCCAAAAATCAAAAGGAATGTTGTCAAACAACGGTGGTCTAGTAATAGAATAACCTTCAGCAGTATTACGATTGTTACAATTAGCCATTGGATCAAATTCAAAAGTTTTTAAACAGAAATTTTGAATCCCGCTCTGATACCACTTGAAAGTTCGAAAGGGATGTTAAGCCCTAGTGAACTAGTCCCGAGGCTAACCAAGAGGGGGGGGGTGAATTGGTTATTTAAAAATTTCACGATAACTATGAAAATCTTTTCGATACTTAGCAGCGGAAATAAGTAAACAATAACGAAAAGATCAACCAACGATATTCACCCAAGCAGTTTATATTGAAAAGTAAAATGCAAAACTGAATCAGAAAAGCAAACCAGATTTTATAGTGGTTCGGTCAACTTGACCTACGTCCACTCCCCGGAGCCTCCCCTCCGGGTATTGCACTAAACGAAAGTGACTCTCCTTTTGCTCCCACAGCAAGGCGGAGAAGCCTGTACAAAACACCTCCTTTTCACCACACGGTGAGGCAGAGAACCTGACCTCCTTTCGCTTCCTCCTAAAGCAGGCAGAGAACCTTCGAACTCCTTTTGCTTCCACCTGAAGCGGGCAGAGAACCCACGAACTCCTTTCGCTTCCTCCAGAAGCGGGCAGAGAACCCGGATCTTCTTGCGAACGATCCTCCCACGAAGAACACCGACTAGACGACAGACGATGAGCAGAGAAGACGACTCTGATCCGTGCTTGGAGCAACCTTAGTGAATCCCTCACTAACTCCCCCTCACAAGATCTCTTCTCTCTCTCCCAACTCTCTCTCTCTCTAAGATTTCACAGGGAAGGAAGGCAGCAAAAGATTTTTCCAAATATTGGAAAAAGTTCTTTTAAAGGAGGGCTTAAAATTTGCCCTAAATCTCAACTTGTCGGCCAAGATCGTCCAGGACGATCGGTAGATCGTCCTGTACGATCAGTTCAAATTCAGCTGTTTCAGCCTGGACGATCTGGCTCTTCTGAACGATCAGTAGAAAAAGTTGTTCATATCGTCCCGTACGATCCTGCGATCGTCCGGGACGATTAGTTCAAATTGAAGGAAATCGTCCAGAAGACAGTTCGGGTCGTCCAGAGAAATCTTTGCTGGACGACCAAAAAATGACTTGATCGTCCCGGACGATAGGGTAATCGTCCGGTACGATTAGTTCAAAAAGGCCCCAAATCGTCCTGTACATAGTTCTGGACGTACAGCTGAAATGCACAAGACGATCACGATCGTCCGGGACGATCCTGCGATCGTCCAGGACGATGTGATCGTATCAATTAAACATTAATTGCTTTCCTTAATTACCAGACTAATTTAGGCATGATTGTACTGGATCGTCCGAGACGATACACGTATCGTCCGGGACGATCAGACCAAGTATCTAAAAATAAGAACTTGCCTAACTTGATCTAGCGGCTGAGAATTTCTGATTTGGGCATATCGTCCCGTACGATCCGTAGATCGTCCAGGACGATCGGCTCAATCAGACCCTCTTAACTTAGTCGCCCTAATTAGGGTTTCTATTTTAACTGGATCGTCCAGGACGATGTAGATATCGTCCAGGACGATCTGAACAAAATTGCAACAGAAACTCTAATTCACTCAATCTCTCCCCCTGAGTGTGTGTGTGCAAGGTTACTTAGCTAGGGAATCAGTTACATTACAATTGACTCAATAAAAAGAAAAATCATACATTTGACACACTTGGACCCGATCTTGAGTTGGCTTGAGTGGCTCGCGGTCTTTTGTGCCTGAAACAGATTAGCCAAGCAAAACATACTGGAAACATGTTTGTCATCATCAAAACCAGATTTGCAACAAGAGAGAGTTTAGAGAAGGAAAAGAGAGAGGTTGAGAGAGAGAGATCCTTGTGAGGGGGAGTTGTGAGGGATTCACAAAGGTTGCTCGAAGCAAGGTTTCCACCATCTTCTTCATGCTGCTTGTCTGGTTCCTTGGTGGCTCTGAGGGAGACTTTCATCAGTATAAGATCTAGGTTCTCTACCTACTCCAGAAGGGAGTAAAAGGATTCCAAGGTTCTCTGCCTACTCCAGAAGGGAGTAAAAGGATTTCTAGGTTCTCTGCTTACTCTAGGAGGGAGTAAAAGAATTCAAGATACTCTGCCTCACCAGGCTGGTGGAAAGATTTTATAAGGACTTCTCTGCCTTATTGTGGGGGCAAAAGTAGAGACACTACTTTTAGTGCAATACCTGTAATGAAGGTTTCTGGGGAGTGGACATAGGTCAAATTAATTGAACCACTACAAATCTGGTGTGTTCTTTCTATTTACTTTTTCATATTTAATTTTTGTATTTATCTGTGAATTATTTGTTGACCTCATTTTTGTATGAGGTCACTAGGACCCACTTGGGTTTCTTTTTAGTGACCTAATGATGGGGAGATGTCCACCCCTTAGTCTTAAAGGTCCTAATAAAGACCCAATTCAATCCCAATTTTAAACTCAGTTCTACCTTTCAGCTCAATCATTAATCCAGCCTTCAATCAACATTCAATCAAATTCCAAATCATATCCAATTAACTTCAATCATTCATTTGATTTCCATTGATATGAATGGTTCAAGGTCAATCATTTAACTCTTAAATCCAACCCAAATCCAACATTCCAAATCAAACCTTCAAGGTCAAGGACCTAGGTCTTGAAACCCCTTTTGGGTGAACTTTATGTCACCTAGAAACCTAGTCAAGTGACCTCCAAATCATTATCCATCAATTGCATATTGTCCAAACATATCTCTAAGATCAACCCTCCAAATTTGAGCTCAATCCAACACTCCTAGCCCCTCAAACTGAATCTTTTCCCAAAGGCTGTAAAACCTTCAATTATTTACATCCTATGCCACTAGACTTGCCATCTAGAGCAATTTGACCTTGGGACCCTCTCCAAACCCTCCAATCACAGTCATGACTTTTGCTATGATTGGTTGACCAGTAAATTATACTTTTTCATACCCAATTTGACCCAGTGTTGACTAGGGGTCAAAATGACCAAAATGCCCTTTATAGGGATTTTTGGTCTTTTCCCCAAAGTTCAACATGACCTTCCCATATCAATATTCAAAGCCTATTCCAATGGATCCTAAATATCATTAGGAATACATTGGACCCAAACTCAAGTCTTGGTTTGACCTAGTTGACCAAGTCAACCAAGGTTGACCAAAAATGCCCCTTAAGGTTTCAAATGTCAATTTCAATCCAAATGAACTTACCAATGTATGAAACCACCTCCATTGATCTCAAAATACTCATTTGAACCTTTTGACCCAAAGTCAACTCATGGTTTGACCAGGTTGACCAAGTCAACCATGGTTGACCAAGTCAACCATGGTTGACCAAATTAACCCTTAACCCATATTAAGGTCAATTTCAATGCTTGAACCCATTTTAAATCAAATCAATCCCTCAAAATCATTCAATTAGACACCCTTGACATGCCCAAAGCTTTCTAATTAAAGCTTCCCCTTGGGTTGACTTGGTCAACCCATTTGGAGGGGTCAAAACCTTCTCCAAACCCCTTTAAACTCATGAGAAAGAGCTAAATCATTGCCACATCACCATGACACATTGGAAACCCCTATCTCAATCCAAAACCTTCTCAAAACTGCTAGAAAATGGACCATTTCCCTCTCTTAAGAGGCCCTAAGCCAACCCCTTAAACCAAGCCAAGCATTGGTTCACCCAAATGGGGGAAAAGTTGTGGTCACCTTTCCCATGGACCAAGAGAGTTCACACTCACCACCAACCCTATTCCCTATCTTTGAGTAGCTTAGGGGACACTTGTCTTGTATCCAAACTCCCTCCAAACAAATCAAGACCATCCAATCCAAAAGCCAAGGGTTAAGGTGGGAGAAACCTAACCTAAGAGAGAGAATCTTCATTCTTCACTCTCCCTCAACTCTCCTCCAGCCTTCAACCTTCCAAAACCCTTTACCATCTTCTCCAACCATTTCTAAGGCTTTCCCAAGCCTCTTCCCACCATTTCCAACCCTCAAATCGCTATTTTAGTGAGGAGAGAGCATTCTAGAGAGAGAAAGAAGATTTTTCAACATAACTTTCGATCCAGAAAGATCTAGCTCTTGGTGTCTTTATCAAAGTTGTAGAGGATCACTGCAGCTTTCTAATGAGCCTAAGATCTCAAAAATCCGACGGTTGGATTGTAAGTTATGCTCATTTTAAGTTTAAATTTTAATTTGAAACTGCTCAAAAATTTCATTGTTTAGGGTCTCCAAACTCTAGGCAATGAAAGTTCATGTTCCCATGAGCTTATGTTTCAAATTTTGTTAAATTTTGACGAGTATTTTGAAAGTTATGAGTATTTTAATTTTCTAGTTCATTTTGAACTAAAATACCCTTGATCAATCTTGACTGTCCGATTTTCTATCTTTCTCGATCGGACGGCTTGGGGTTAGTGATGGCATGGATAGGTGGTTGATAAACAACACTTTGCATATCAAAATGCCACACGCCGCCGTCGTTTTGGCGCCGATCATTGCCAATGATTGGCGCCGCTTATTAATGGACTTAAAAATTCAAAAAAAATAATCATAACTTTCAAAATTCATAGTAAATTCATTTCTCCACAAAATTAAGTGTTTTTAGGCTCGTTGGAAAGATAATTTAGCCTAGTATTTATTAAAATTAATCTTAAGTTGATTTGATTACTGGATTATGAGATATTTTTATTTCATTAAAATCAGTTTTTAATGATTTTCTCACAATCCAGTGGTCAATTGAGCCCCAATTTTGGTGGAAGGTATTTGGGTATCATAGGCATGTACTATAATTTTCTTAGGTTCAGATACCCATTTAATTACTGTGATGTGAATTTTAAAAGTAATGGGTCCATTTTGGACCCAAAACTTTGAAAATTCATAACTCCATTTTTCTGTAGAATTAGGCTGCATAATTTGTGTGGTATGATTGCATATGTATCAGGGTTAGACACACCAAATTTCAAGCCTATTTAAATAGTAGGGACACCTAGGGAAAATAATTAAGGAAGAGTCTAGAAAACTTTGAAAATTTATAGGGGATTGTACACACACCCAATAGGGGTGAAACTTGAACATAGTAAACTTAGTGACACCATGTACCTTAGGTTCAAATTTCATTGAATTTGGAGGTCATTAGGTTAGAAAATTAATTACCCAAAGTTTCAACCCTTTTAATGACTTAGAAAATTAAAAAAAATGTAATAAATCCAAATTAACTCCAAAAAATATAAAAAATATCTCAAACTGACCAGAACTTATCCCTCTACCTAGGAAAAATAAAAGCCCCTTTACTAGACTCTTAATTCAACTTTAATTTGACTTTTAACAAAAATTAACAATTAATTAAATTAATTAATTAAAAATTATCAAAAATCCCAAATAATTTTCAAACACTTGGAAACACTACCATGGGTCATCCCTGACCTTTGGGAGTGATTCCATGCAGTTTGGGATGAGTTTGGATCAAAATGATCAAAACCTTCATAATTAGGCAATTTTAAAAATTCAATAATTAGTGAAACTTTGAAACTGCATAACTAATTACAGAAAAATCTAAATTGAGCAAACTTAGTGTCAATAAACTCCAATTAAGGTCTAGTATTTTATAAAAATATCAAACCTCCAAAATCTGGTCAAAGTCAAAAAGTCAACTTTTTGGTCAACCGTAGTTCAAATCTAGGCCCGAACTTTAAAAAATCATAACTTTTCATAGAAAACTCCAAATTGAGTGTGCTAATAGTCTAATAACTCATCATAAGGTCTAATATTTATTAAAAATCTGAAACTTATTAAATTGAAAAGTGAACTTTTGGACCCCTTAATTAACATAATTAAATAATTCCAATAATTTCTAAAAATCCAATAATTCATTGAAATTTCAGATACTTTAACTTGATTAATAAAACACTCAACCAACACTCAAATGCATAACATATACTCCAAAGATGAAGTTTATTGGATGGACTACTTCGGACTGCGGGGCTAAGTGTCCTAAGGAGGCCTGATTCCTCGAGCCTAGTGGCACAACGCCACGAATGGATTCAATGGGGTGTTAAACATCAAAATTAAGTTACTTTTAATTACTTAACTAAGTTAAAACCCTTAATTCAATTACATCATCAAGGTTTTTAGGATGGACTACTCCGGGCTGCGGGGCTAAGTGTCCTAAGGAGGCCTGGTTCCTCGAGCCTGGTGGCACAACGCCATGAACCTATTGATGGAAAATATAAAATAATTTAACTTTTAAAAATCAGTAATTAATTAAATTAATTTATATTAATTGATTCTTAATTTTCAACAAACTAAATGACTTTATCAACCCCGATTACTACTAGGTAACCCAGGCCTACGAGGCTATTAACTTAGCCCTAAAGAAGGTGAAATAAACTTCATGGCCTCAGTGAGTAACAAAGGTAGTAATCATTTAACTATTAAAATGAGCTTAATTTAAACTTTAATATACTAATATTTGAACTTTAATTAAACCTCTCTTTGAGCCTTCCACAAATTCAAATATTAGATAATTTGAACAAATTACCCATCCTAGGATCTACCCCAGCCACACGACCTACTACACACACTTTAGATGGTTTGATAGGACAACCAACTCTAGATCTAGGCTAGGCCGGTGTTTACTTTTCTGCTGTGTGCCGGGTTTTTCGAGTTTTCATTACATGTTGTGATTGAAATTGATTGATGTGTTTGTTTACTTTTGCTGCACTCTATGGATTGATGTGATGGGCGACTAGATTACCCTTAGGTTAGGAACGATCTGGATGCTCACTGAAATTTTTGCAGGTGGCCACGCTCATGTAGGGCAATAAAGGGGGCCAAATAAATTATAAATGTAAATGCTACAGGCGCTTCAACTGCTTAGCCCCCAAATAAGAAAGAGCGTGGCCAAGTGTGTTTATTTTTCTGCATATATACATACAAATAACTGCTTTGGATATATTTTAATATTTAAATATTTAGGATAATCTTGTAGGATCGAGTCTAGAATTTTTATTTTTACATTTATGTAATTCATTTGAGTATTGAGTTATAAAAGTGACACTTTGAGTTTGGGATATATAGATCCAAAGTTTGGATTCCAATGATGAAAGGATACCCCTTTGGGGGATAGTCCTTATCCATTTGAAACTCCAAATTTGGATCATTTTACTACCCAAAAGTGGAAAGAGTAACCTTCCCCTCAAGGGAAGAGTTCTCTTTTCCATTTGGGTATCCGATCACGAAGAATCCAAGGAGCTCAAGGAGGAGAAGATCGAGGAGTTGAAGACAGAGAGTATCCCACTCACGCGTCTGTATTAGGATTAGAATCCAGGTTGTTGTTAGTGGTGCCCGACCACTTTTAATTCATATAAATCTTAGTTGTAATAAGCAAGACAATTTGCCTATGGATATTTATTTAATTAGTTTGATTATTTAATGTATGGTAATTTGATTTGATTGCGTATATGATTACCTATTTTTCCTAATTCTTTGGCACTTGCATGTCATTTTTGTTTTAGCCTGGACTTCGTTAGGCTCTTTAAGGATGAAAAGTATTTTTACTCATAACTAATACTTAAAATTTTAAGATTTAAATAACATAGAAATTTAACGACCTAAGGAATAGCTGGAATCGTCCAAGGTCGCATGCATATTACTGCATCTCTCTCCCTCCTTGCTATAAGACACTTTCCCGCCTGCGGGGAGAGTCCAGATAATCTGACCTATGAGGATGAGGTGCTGGATCTAGGAAAGTCTAATCTTTTCAAAAAAAATTATTTTATAAGCCTCTTTTTAAAAATCTCATGCATACCTGATTTGGATACTTTAATCAACATGCATCGCATTAGAAACTAATTAAATTAAAATTTTAATTACATTTTAGTCTAAGTATTCCACCCGGCATAAGTCAAGGGGTCAATTAGGAATCTGCTCTAGATGTCGACCCCAACTTCTTAACCCAATCTTAAATAACGTCCCTGATCACTCTGCATCAAAAGACCGGACTCATGGTTTTGAAGCGTTTAGGTGGTCTAGCTGGCTCCCCAATCCAGGCCGGCGTAAGTCCAGGTTTTGCACTATATTAGTTAGGTTCAGACTACTGTGTTCCAATGTCCAAATTTAGATTTAGGATCCGGGGCAGACTTTGAGTTATAAGACCCCAACCTCCGGGAATGTAATCCCAAATTTTTAATAAAATGCTCAACTCAAATTAAACATTCTTTCAATCTAAAATTTAAAACCCAACACTTAGCTTAGGTCGGGACACTTCTAAATTGCTTCAGAATCCCAAAGTGTCTCCTACCCTTCCTCATTTGACTCCAAAATAACTGTTCAAAATTTGATTCGATCCCTTTTCAAAATCCAAATTCACCTCTTTGGTATCATTCCTAGAAATATCTAAACAAAATCTCTACCATTATTTTAATCAAAAGTTTTCGTAGGAGACTCCGGTCTCCTACGATGTAATTAACTACGAGGGCTTACGCTCGTAGGAGATTTAGAACCCACATCTAATTTTTCAAAACTAATTTTTAAAACTCAATTAGTCCTCTTTGGGAAAGTTAAATTACTAACGATCGTTATCGTTATATTCGAACGATTATTAACAAATGATATCTTCTCCCTTCGGGGAGATATATCTTTTGTTAAAATAATTTTGAATATAAAATTAACGATCACTTCCCTTGATTATTGTAGCTTGATATTTGACTGAACTTTATTTTGACCCTTCGGGGCCATACAAAGTTCTCTGTGAAATCTGGTTATGATATTCAAGATAGAATTTATAATTCTAAATCTGAACCCCATCCTGAAATTTATTTCAACCTCCCGAGGTGGTATACTTTTTCTAATGGGATGTTCGATTTTAGAATTAAAAATTTTAACATCAATTTGAATTTCCCAAAGAAGGCTAAATTTTTCGAAACCCGCTTTCAAACACCAAACAAGAAAAATGGCCAGTGGGACTAAATCTCTCTTTCCATCTTTAATAATGGCGAAATCTTGTTGCATCGGTAATTTTGATTACCTTTCCTTCTGTTGGTCCCTCTACCCATTTCTCCCTTTGGTGAGTGTGGCCAACATCAAAAAGAAAAGACAAGTCGAAAAGCGAGGTGAGCGAGGAAACCTCTGTCTAAGTTGGGCTTTGACATTTTACCTCAAAGTTAATTGGTAGAGTAAAAGAGTCAAGCCAAATCCTTTAAAATCTTCCTATAAATATTGTAAACTTGTATATTCAAACAAATCTGAATTATGCTAAGTTTCATAATTTACAGAAGATCCTTCAATCTCAAACTCAAAGTTTCAAGCCTCCAATAAAATTTTACCTTTGCAAATTCAGTTCAAAACTTCAATCCTTCTGGTGTAGTCAGTCTTTAACATTTCTCTCCCAAACAGTTCGGCAAGGAAATCAAGCACTCAAATGGCTGGGAAACTCATCTTCTCCATAGATAGAAACTTGATAGTAGAAGGAATCACCTCTGATAATTCAATCCAGTTTGGAGTGGAATTCCAAAACTTTAAGTTATCAGTCAATATAGAAGAAATGATTGATCTATCTTCTAGAATACAAAGGGATGTCCCCTTAGTTGAGATTACTTTAGGTTCAGGAGTTGACTCCCCCATCTCCGAGATGGAAGTCGCTGTCACCCCTTTACCCATTGTACTTTCTACTCAGGTGGAAAAAACTAGAATTCAATAACGATGGAAGAGCTACCATCTCAGTCGGAGATCGGATCAAGTTCTAACACCCCTGTTGTTAGCAAGAACCAAAGGAAGAACTACCTTCGTAGAGTCAGAAAGAAGGCTGTTAAGGCCAGAAAGACTGCTGAGGAGAAAGCCTTAAAGCACATCAAGTCTAAGGTTAATAAAAAGTTCGTTGCTTCTAATACGTATCCCTTCCCTGGTGAAAATCATTTTCACCCTTCTCCTGTTGCTCAAAGGAGGGAGGTTGTAAAAACGAGAGCACGATCTTCAATACCCCTTCTTGATTACTACATGGCAAGAATTAATCAAGTCAGAACTGAAGAAACACTAACATAAGGCCCTAGGCCCCTAGTTGAAGGTTATGACCCGTCCACTCTACTAGAAGATATTAGGTCACGTTTCTATACGTGTCCCACTGCATCAGCTAGAGAGGAGGAGGTGTAGAAACCATTCAGGGTGCCACTCTCTTAACTACTAGGCCACTAGTAGAGAGAGGGGAAATAATCTAAGATTTTATCAGAATGTGATATCATTGAAATTTAACTTTTAACGGAGTCCTATCATGATAAAACTTTTGATTAAAATGATGCCATTAGAATAGTGCAGACTCCACAACAGTATCTCCCTCCAAGGAGAGCATAGGAATTCAATTCCATACTGTTGGGGTCTTGCCACCTAGATTTGCAAGTTCTTTTTAAGGAAAAACTTATCAACTTCTCAGGTGTATTGATTTCAAATTTTTAAGATAGTTGATTAATCTTTTTAATGAATATTGACCTCTACTTTAAATTTTAAGCAGAAAAAAGCTGTAGTTGACTCCACCAAATGTTTAAATGTCCCTCCCTCCCACCTCTTTTGTGTGATTGATTTAATTGTTGAACTAAAATTAATATCAAACTTAAGTTGATCTTCGGAATGAAAATCTTCTCAATCTTCGCACAATTTTCTATCTTAATAGATGTCTCTTGCATGCTTAAAATCTATTCAATGATTTTCAAAAGTCAAGCCAATATTCTTTTAAAAAAAAAAGATTGGGTCCTGTTTTGAGGATTATCCGTTTTTGCATAAGAGAATAAACTTTCTTCTCTTATGCTTGAGATGTAATCCCGGTATTGAAATAAAGAAGGTGCAGCCTCTTCTCAAATTCAATTGAAATCAAAAGATATGCAAAGTGTGCCAAAAAATCAAGAGAAGCATGAAGTGTACAAAATAAAAAAAAAGATGCGCGAATGCACTAAAATTAAAAAAAAAGAAAATAGTGTAAAATACACTATAAATCAAAAGATGCGCAATATGCGCCACCAGAAAAGAAAGAAAGAGGCTCCCTTCTTCTAAATCTTTAAATTTAAGAAGACCCAATCAACATCAAACTGCTTGATTTTTGAGAATCTTGAATCCAGAATTTTCGTCATGCATTGATAATCTACCAAGATATAAAAATCTCTCAAGCAAGAAAATTGAAAAGATCAAATTTCTTACTTAACTTAAACCACTTTGAAATTAATTTTAATTCAAATTATTTAAGGGAGACCCAGTTTAGTTTCTACGAAACTTGGTCTGGGTCAATAAAACCTAAATCCTTAAACCTTTTCAAGTTCGTTGGAGTCACCCAACTTTTTACTGTACTTCTGAATTTGTTCCCATTTGTCATTCCGACAGGGTCCAAATAATTAGAGGAAGTTTTCTGATAAGAAGAATGAATCTTCTACTCTTGATAAAAATTTAAATCTAATCCTTGAGGAATGTGAGTGAATTCTTCCTCATAGGCATCTTTTCTTTAAGACCTTCTCTATAAAATTACACTCTATGCTGGGTCCAAGATCAGACCCACTAGAGGAGTACTTTATAATGCTGGAAATTGTTGTTCAAAATCAAACTACACATTGTGTTGGGTCCTAAATCATTCTGATCTAAGAGCGTAGTTTCCTTTGTTGGGACTTGCTGTTCAAAATCAAACTCCAATTGAACAGAGTGCCCGACTCCAATTTGAGGAGCTCGAGGGCCTCAAATAAAAATCAAGTTAAGCTCAACAAAGTTTAAAAGCTCATAAGTCACATTTGATTCGAGATATTAATAAGTTGTGTCACTTTAGAACTCCCCAAGTAGGAGACTTGGTGGTAGCCTTTTGTAGACCACTTCTAATCCATTATAAATTCAATGGAAATCTTGAATCAACGTTGGCTGGATTGTTCATTCTAATGACAATCTTTGACAGAGTTTCTCTTTGACTGATTAATCCTGAAGAATGCCACCCAAAATTTTCAAATATTAGGGAGGATCTTCAGGAAGGACCATGCCAGATGAGTGTCAAATTTTTAAATCAAATTCAAAATCCTTCCAATTCAAAATCAAATTCAAGATCAAATTTCAAAAATTTTTGAGAGTTAAATAAATCAAATTCAAAATATTTCAAATTCAAAATCAAATCAAACCAGCGTCAAAACCCTTCAAATTCAAATTCATCAAACCAAATTTCAAATTCAAATGTCTTTAAATTCAAAACTTAATCAATTCAAATTCAAAAATCTTTCAAATCTCGAATTCCAGAATCCAGATCCGATCCTCTGTGTGGAGAAAGTTTCCTTCACATGCGATCATCCAGACATGATCTTTGGTGTAGAGTAAATTTTCTCTCCACAAGATCATCCGCTAGTGGTGGATAATGCCCTTTGTGGCACCATCCTAGTTTCCCTCCAGTTGAGGTCCTCTATGTGGAGCAAGCTTCCTCCCCACATGACCATCCACTAGTGGTGGATAACGCCCTTTATGGCACCATCCTAGTTTTCCTCTAGTTGAGGTCCTCTGTGTGGAGCAAGCTTCCTCCCCACATGACCATCCGCTAGTGGTGGATAACGCCCTCCGTGGCACCATCCTAGTTTCCCTCCAGTTGAGGTCCTCTATGTGGAGCAAGCTTCCTCCCCACATGATCATCCGTTAGTGGTAGATAACGCCCTTTGTGGCACCATCCTAGTTTTCCTCCAGTTGAGGTCCTCTGTGTGGAGCAAACTTCCTCCCCATATGACCATCCGCTAGTGGTGGATAACACCCTTTATGGCACCATCCTAGTGTCCCTCCAGTTGAGGTCCTCTATGTGGAGCAAGCTTCCTCCCCACATGACCATCTGCTAGTGGTAGATAACGCCCTCTGTGGCACCATCCTAGTTTCCCTCCAGTTGAGGTCCTCTGTGTGGAGCAAGCTTCCTCTCCACATGACCATCCACTAGTGGTAGATAACGCCCTTTGTGGCACCATCCTAGTTTCATTCCAGTTTAGATCCTCTGTGTGGAGCAAGCTTCCTCCCCACATGATCATCCACTAGTGGTGGATAACGCCCTTTGTGGCACCATCCTAGTTTATCTCCAGTTGAGGTCCTCTGTGTGGAGCAAGCTTCCTCCCCACATGACCATCCGCTAGTGGTGGATAACGCCCTTTGTGGTACCATCCTAGTTTCCCTCCAGTTGAGGTCCTCTGTGTGGAGCAAGCTTCCTCCCCACATGACCATCTGCTAGTGGTGGATAACGCCCTTTGTGGCACCATCCTAGTTTCCCTCCAGTTGAGATCCTCGGTGTGGAGCAAACTTTCTCCCCACATGATCATCCACTAGTGGTGGATAACGCCCTTTGTGGCACCATCCTAGTTCTACCTTCTCTTCTCTTCCTTTAGGATATGTCCTGCCTTTCCTTAGGATTAGAATCACAAGTGGTGGATAACGCCCTCCGTGGCACCATCTTAGCTCTACCTTCTACCTTTTCTTTCCCTTGGGTTAGGTGCTGCCTTTCCTTAGGATTAGAATCACTAGTGGTGGATAACACCCTTCGTGGTACCATCCTAGTTCTACCTGCTTTTCCCTTCCTTTAGGTTAGGTGATGCCTTTCCTTAGGATCAAAATTCCACACTTGACCTTTTTATTCGGTCAACGCCAATATGTGTACTAGAACTTCATTCTACTACACATATTGAGGGTCCATTTGTTGACCTCATTTTTGTATGAGGTCACTAGGACAAACTTTGGTTTCTTTTTAGTGATCTAATGATGGGGAGATGTACACCCCTTAGTCTTAAAGGTCCTAATAAAGACCCAATTCAATCCCAATTTTAAACCCAGTTTTACCTTTCAGCTCAATCATTAATCCAGCCTTCAATCAATATTCAATCAAATTCCAAATCATATCCAATTAACTTCAATCATTCATTTGATTTCCATTGATATGAATGGTTCAAGGTCAATCATTTAACTCTTAAATCCAACCCAAATCCAACATTCCAAATCAAACCTTCAAGGTCAAGGACCTAGGTCCTGAAACCCTTTTTTGGTGAACTTTTTGTCACCTAGAAACCCAGTCAAGTGATCTCCAAATCATTATCCATCAATTGCATATTGTCCAAACATGTCTCTAAGATCAACCCTCCAAATTTGAGCTCAATCCAACACTCCTAGCCCCTCAAACTGAATCTTTTCCCAAAGGCTGTAAAACCTTCAATTATTTACATCCTATGCCATTAGACTTGCCATCCAGAGCAATTTGACCTTGGGACCCACTCCAAACCCTCCAATCACAGTCATGACTTTTACTATGATTGGTTGACCAGTAAATTATACTTTTTCATATCCAATTTGACCCAGTGTTGACCAGGGGTCAAAATGACCAAAATGCCCTTTATAGGGATTTTTGGTCTTTTCCCCAAAGTTCAACATGACCTTCCCATATCAATATTCAAAACCTATTCCAATGGATCCTAAATATCATTAGGAATACATTGGACCCAAACTCAAGTCTTGGTTTGACCTAGTTGACCAAGTCAACCAAGGTTGACCAAAAATGCCCCTTAAGGTTTGAAAAGTCAATTTCAATCCAAATGACCTTACCAATGTTTGAAACCACCTCCATTGATCTCAAAATACTCATTTGAACCTTTTGACCCAAAGTCAACTCATGGTTTGACCAGGTTGACTAAGTCAACCCTTAACCCATATTAAGGTCAATTTCAATGCTTGAACCCATTTTAAATCAAATCAATCCCTCAAAATCATTCAATTAGACACCCTTGACATGCCCAAAGCTTTTCAAGTCAAGCTTCCCCTTGGGTTGACATGGTCAACCCATTAGGAGGGGTCAAAACCTTCTCCAAACCCCTTTAAACTCATGAGAAAGAGCTAAATCATTGCCACATCACCATGACACATTGGCAAACCCCTATCTCAATCCAAAACCTTCTCAAAACTGCTGGACAATGGACCATTTCCCTCTCTTAAGAGGCCCTAAGCCAACCCCTTAAACCAAGCCAAGCTTTGGTTCACCCAAATGGGGGAAAAGGTGTGGTCCCCTTTCCCATGGACCAAGAGAGGTCACACTCACCACCAACCCTATTCCCTATCTTTGGGTAGCTTAGGGGACACTTGTCATGCATCCAAACTCCCTCCAAACAAATCAAGACCATCCAATCCAAAAGCCAAGGGTTAAGGTGGGAGAAACCTAACCTAAGAGAGAGAATATTCATTCTTCACTCTCCCTCAACTCTCCTCCAGCCTTCAACCTTCCAAAACCCTTTACCATCTTCTCCAACCATTTCTAAGGCTTTCCCAAGCCTCTTCCCACCATTTCCAAGCCTCAAATCGCTATTTTAGTGAGGTGAGGCATTCTCTAGAGAGAAAGAAGATTTTTCAACATAACTTTCAATCTAGAAAGATCTAGCTCTTGGTGTCTTTATCAAAGTTGTAGAGGATCACTGCAGCTTTCTAATGAGCCTAAGATCTCAAAAATCTGACGGTTGGATTGTAAGTTATGCTCATTTTAATTTTAAATTTCAATTTGAAACTGCTCAAAAATTTCATTGTTTAGGGTCTCCAAACTCTAGGCAATGAAAGTTCATGTTCCCATGAGCTTATGTTTCAAATTTTGTTAAATTTCGACGAGTATTTTGAAAGTTATGAGTATTTTAATTTTCTAGTTCATTTTGAACTAAAATGGCCTTGATCGATCTCGACTGTCCGATTTTCTATCTTTCTCGATCGGACGGCTTGGGGTTAGTGATGGCATGGATAAATGGTTGATAAACAGCACTTTGCATATCAAAATGACACACGCCGCCGTCGTTTTGGCGCCGATCATTGCCAATGATTGGCGCCGCTTATTAATGGACTTAAAAATTCAAAAAAAATAGTCATAACTTTCAAAATTCATAGTAAATTCATTTCTCCACAAAATTAAGTGTTTTTAGGCTCGTTGGAAAGATAATTTAGCCTAATATTTATTAAAATTAATTTTAAGTTGATTTGATTACTGGATTATGAGATATTTTTATTTCATTAAAATCAGTTTTTTGTGATTTTCTCACAATCCAGTGGTCAATTGAGCCCCAATTTTGGTGGAAGGTATTTGGGTATCTTAGGCATGTACTATAATTTTCTTAGGTTCAGATACCCATTTAATTACTGTGATGTAAATTTTAAAAGTAATGGGTCCATTTTGGACCCAAAACTTTAAAAATTCATAACTCCATTTTTCTGTAGAATTATGCTGCATAATTTGTGTGGTATGATTGCATATGTATCAGGGTTAGACACACCAAATTTCAAGCCTATTTAAACAGTAGGGACACCTAGGGAAAATAATTAAGGAAGAGTCTAGAAAACTTTGAAAATTTATAGGGGATTGTACACACACCCAATAGGGGTGAAACTTAAACATAGTAAACTTAGTGACACCATGTACCTTAGGTTCAAATTTCATTGAATTTGGAGGTCATTAGGTTACAAAATTAATTACCCAAAGTTTCATCCCTTTTAATGACCCAAAAAATTCAAAAAAATGTAATAAATCCAAATTAACTCCAAAAAATATAAAAAATATCTCAAACTGACCAGAACTTATCCCTCTACTTAGGAAAAATAAAAGCCCCTTTACTAGACTCTTAATTCAACTTTAATTTGACTTTTAACAAAAATTAATAATTAATTAAATTAAATAATTAAAATTATTAAAAATCCCAACTAATTTCCAAACACTTGGAAACACTACCATGGGTCATCCCTGACCTTTGGGAGTGATTCCATGCAGTTTGGGATGAGTTTGGATCAAAATGATCAAAACCTTCATAATTAGACAATTTTAAAAATTCAATAATTAGTGAAACTTTAAAACTGCATAACTAATTACAGAAAAATCTAAATTGAGCAAACTTAGTGTCAATAAACTCCAATTAAGGTATAGTATTTTCTAAAAATGTCAAACCTCCAAAATCTGGTCAAAGTCAAAAAGTCAACTTTTTGGTCAACCGTATTTTAAATCTAGGCCCGAAGTTCAAAAAATCATAACGTTTCATAGAAAGCTCCAAAATGAGTGTGCTAATAGTCTAACAACTCATCATAAGGTCTAATATTTATTAAAAATCTGAAACTTATAAAATGAGCTTTAAATTAAAAAGTCAACTTTTGGACCCCTTAATTAACATAATTAAATAATTCCAATAATTTCTAAAAATCCAATAATTCATTAAAATTTCAGAATACTTTAACTTGATTAATAAAACACTCAACCAGCACTCAAATGCATAACATACATTCCAAAGATGAAGTTTATTGGATGGACTACTCCGGGCTACGGGGCTAAGTGTCCTAAGGAGGCCTAATTCCTCGAGCCTAGTGGCACAACGCCACGAATGGATTCAATGGGGTGTTAAACATAAAAATTAAGTTACTTTTAATTACTTAACTAAGTTAAAACCCTTAATTCAACTACATCATCAAGGTTTTTAGGATGGACTACTCCGGGCTGCGGGGCTAAGTGTCTTAAGGAGGCCTAGTTCCCCGAGCCTGGTGGCACAACACCATGAACCTATTGATGGAAAATATAAAATAATTTAACTTTTAAAAATCAGTAATTAATTAAATTAATTGATATTAATTGATCCTTAATTTTCAACAAACTAAATCAACTTAATCAACCCCGATTACTACTAGGTAACCTAGGCCTACGAGGCTATTAACTTAGCCCCAAGGAAGGTAAAATAAACTTCACGGCCTCGATGAGCAACAAAGATAGTAATAATTTAACTATTAAAATGAGCTTAATTTAAACTTTAATATACTAATATTTGAACTTTAATTAAACCTCTCTTTGAGCCTTCCACAAATTCAAATATTAGATAATTTGAACAAATTACCCATCCTAGGATCTACCCCAGCCACACGACCTACTACACACACTTTAGATGGTTTGATAGGACAACCAACTCTAGATCTAGGCTAGGCCAGTGGTTACTTTTCTGCTGTGTGCAGGATTTTCCGAGTTTTCATTGCATGTTGTGATTGAAATTGATTGATGTGTTTGTTTACTTTTGCTGCACTCTATGGATTGATGTGATGGGCGACTAGATTACCCTTAGGTTAGGAACGATCTGGATGCTCACTGAATATTTTGCAGGTGGCCACGCTCATACAGGGCAATAAAGGGGGCCAAATAAATTATAAATGTAAATGCTACAGGTGCTTCAACTACTTAGCCCCCAAATAAAAAAGAGCGTGGCCAAGTGTGTTTATTTTTTTGCATATATACATACAAATAACTGCTTTGGATATATTTTAATATTTAAATGTTTAGGATAACCTTGCAGGATCGAGTCTAGAATTTTTATTTTTACATTTATGTAATTCATTTGAGTATTGAGTTGTAAAAGTGACACTTTGAGTTTGGGATATATAGATCCAAAGTTTGGATTCCAAAGATGAAAGGATACACCTTTGGGGGATAATCCTTATCCATTTGAAACTCCAAATTTGGATCATTTTACTACCCAAAAGTGGAAAGAGTAACCTTCCCCTCAAGGGAAGAGTTCTCTTTTTCATTTGGGTATCCGATCACGAAGAATCCAAGGAGCTCGAGGAGGAAAAGATCGAGGAGTTGAAGACAGAGAGTATCCCACTTAAGGTTACTTGCGTCTGTATTAGGGTTAGAATCTGGGTTTTTGTTAGTGGTGCCTGGCTACTTTTAATTCATGTAACTCTGGATTGTAATAAGCAAGGCAATTTGCCTGTGGACATTTATTTAATTAGTTTGATTATCTAATGTATTGTAATTTGATTTGATTGCGTATAGGATTACCTGTTTTTCCTAATTCTTTGGCGCTTGCATGTCGTTTTTATTTTAGCCTGGACTTCGTTAGGCTCTTTAAGGACGAAAAGTATTTTTACTCATAACTAATAATTAAAATTTTAAGATTTAAATAACATAGAAACTTAACGACCTAGGGAATAGCCGGAATCATTCGGGGTCGCATGCATATTACTGCATCTCTCTCCCTCCTTGCTATAAGACACTTTCACGCCTGCGGGTAGAGTCCAGATAATCCGACCTATGAGGATGAGGTGCTGGATCTGGGGAAGTCTAGTCTTTTCAAAAAAAATTATTTTATAAGCCTCTTTTTAAAAAATCTCATGCATATCTGATTTGGATACTTTAACCAGCATGCATCGCATTAGAAACTAATTAAATTAAAATTTTAATTATATTTTAGTCTAAGCATTCCACCCGGCCTTAGTCAAGGGGTCAATTAGGAATCTGCTCTAGATGTCGACCCCAACTTCTTAAACCAATCTTAAATAACGTCCCTAATCACTCTGCATCAAAAGACCGGACTCATGGTTTTGAAGCGTTTAGGTGGTTTAGCTGGCTCCCCAATCCAGGCCGGGGTAAGTCCAGGTTTTGCACTACATTAGTTAGGTTCGGACCACTGTGTTCCAGTGTCCAAATTTAGATTTAGGATCCGGGGCAGACTTTGAGTTATGAGACCCCAACCTCCGGGAATGTAATCCCAAATTTTTAATAAAATGCTCAACTCAAATTAAACATTCTTTCAATCCAAAATTTAAAACCCAAAACTTAGCTTAGGTCGGGACACTTCTAAATTGCTTCAGAATCCTAAAGTGTCTCCTACGCTTCCTCATTTGACTCCAAAATAACTGTTCAAAATTTGATCCGATCCCTTTTCAAAATCCAAATTCACCTCTTTGGTATCATTCCTAGAAATCTCTAAACAAAATCTCTGCCATTATTTTAATCAAAAGTTTTCGTAGGAGACTCTGGTCTCCTACGATGTAATTAACTACGAGGGCTTGTGCTCGTAGGAGATTTAGAACCCACATCTAATTTTTCAAAACTAATTTTTAAAACTCAATTAGTCCTCTTTGGAAAAGTTAAATTACTAACGATCGTTATCGTTATGTTCGAATGATTATTAACAAATGATATCTTCTCCCTTCGGGGAGATATATCTTTTGTTAAAATGATTTTGAATATGAAATTAACGATCACTTCCCTTGATTATTGTAGTTTGATATTTGACTGAACTTTATTTTGACCCTTCGGGGCCATACAAAGTTCTCTGTGAAATCTGGTTATGATATTCAAGATAGAATTTATAATTTTAAATCTGAACCCCATCCTGAAATTTATTTCAACCTCCCGAGGTGGTATACTTTTTCTAATGGGATGTTTGATTTTAGAATTAAAAATTTTAACATCAATTTGAATTTCCCAAAGAAGGCTAAATTTTTCGAAACCCGCTTTCAAACACCAAACATTATTCTATGTTTAAAATCTCTAAAATTTTTATTACTATGAAAATGATCTACTTCTGTATCAAGGGGTTTTTAATTTTTTGGTTTGTTAAAGAATTTTTAAAAATAACCAATTCACCCCCTCTTGGTTAGCCTCGGTACTAATTCTTTAAGGTTTAACAAGCCTCACAAACTTTTAAGTTTTATGAGAGAATTAAGTTTTAGAAAATTTTTGAAAAAAAATATCTATGGCTAATTTTGGTAATCGTAATACTGCGGAAGGATATTCAATAACTTGACCACCTTTATTTGATAATATACCTTTTGATTTTTTGAAAAATTTGCATGTCCACTTTCTTACAATCAATTGATTATCACATGTGAATGTTAGTTCAAGAAAGATATTTTACACCTTTTAGATTAGTGAATGGCATTAAAACTGATCTTTCTTTTTCTGAATGGAGCATAGAAGATAGAGATTTAGCCTAACTGAATGCTAAATGTTTAAACTATTTTTTCTATACTTTAAAATCTGAAGATTATATGTGTGTCTCTACTTGTTCAACTAGAAAAGAAATTTGGGACAAACTTTGCATAACATATGAGAGAACTAATGAAGTAAAATAATCTAGGTTGAACATTCTACTTCATGATTATAAACTTTTTTGCATGAAATCTAGTGAATCTATTTTTGAAATATATACTAGGTTTATTCAGATTATTACTTCCATGTATGCCTTAGGAAGAGAGCTTACAAACTATAAAAAAGTTAAAAAAAATTTGCATTATTTACCATCTTCCTATGATGTAAAAATCACTATCATTACTAAATCTAAAGATCTGAATGTTTATTCCATTAATAACTTAGGTCACTCATTGCCTATGAGCAAGGGGTGAGTCAAAGGCAGCTTGATGTAGGTGAAAAGAAGAAAGAGAAAACTATAGCCTTAAAGGATAATAATTCTAATAGTGATACTTCTGGATTAGAAAATGATGACATTGCATTGATAACTAGACAATTCAAAAGGTTTTTAAAGAAAAAGCAAAAGCGTCACCAATAATGGAATAAAGGTAAAAATAATAAAAATTCTAAAAATTCCTCTGACATTATATGTTTTGAATATAGGAAGCTAGGGAACCTTAAGTTTGATTACCCAACTCTTAAAGATTATCCAAGCAAGAAGAAGGGTGAAGAAAAGCCTAAATTCAAAAAGGACAGGCAAAGGAATCAAAAAGCTTTCTAGGCAGACTCAGCATCAGACTCTTCTGAAACTGAAGTAGAAGAGAAGATAACCAACCTATGCTTAATGGCAGATGATCATATTGATCATTCTGATTAAGAGGAGGTATATGAGTTTACCTATGATCAATTATTTAAAGTTTCTGAAAAAATTGATGCTGCATATAAGAAGCATAAAAAATTACATGCCTACCTTAAATCTGACTTTTTAATTCTACCGAAAGAGCATGAATACTTAAGGAAAGATCACTCCATTCTCGATAGCAATCACATGGATTTGTTATATGAATTTAATAATTTAAATAAGAAGCATTTTGAATTAACTGATGAGCATGATTCCTTAAAAGTATTCCATATTGATTTAGAAAATTTATTTAAGGAATCAAAGGCATGTTTAGATGAAGCTGATAATAAGGAGCATGCATTAAAAATTAAAATTTTAATTCTTGAAAGTGCAAATTAATTTTTATAAATCAAGTTAAATGCTCTCAAAGAAAATGAAACATCACCTACACTTACATAGTTACATAATCCATATCCACAGCATACATCATTCAAACCTAGGAAGAGGCACCATCACCCATATAAATTAATTAACCCTTTTCTTGGTGTTAGATATTTTCTTGTGGCATGCAAAGACATATCTCCCACACTTGCACTATCCACCTTAGAACATATTTGGTGTGGAGACCAAAATTTCATAATTCACAGCATAACATGCAAGAATTTATCACATATTCCATAAGGTGGAACCTAAACTTCTTTGGGTTCCCAAATCTGACATTTGATGATTTTGTAGGAGTGCTCTCACAAAAGGCCTTGTGAGAGTATGTGGTATATGGACAGTGGATGTTTAAGGCACATGATTGGAGATGCAAATCAATTCATTTTGTTGGAGGCCATGGCAGGAGGCAAGGTGATACTTGGAGATAACACCACCAGGAGAGTGGTGGGCTCAAGTATAATTGGCAATTCAAAAAAAATTTTCATTAAAAATATTTTACTTGTAGATGGCTTGAAACATGATCTGTTTAGTATCAGCCAGCTCTGTGATAAAGGCTTCATCATATAATTTCTATCTACCAGCTACATAATAAGTTTAAATGATAAAATTATTTTGTAGGGAAGGAGAATAAACAATATCTACATACTTAATCTTAATTACATTAAATATGATACTGTTCTTTACTTAAAAATAATTACTGATGAATCCTGCTTATGGCATAGAAGATTATGGCATGCAATCATAAAAAGTCTTAGAAAAATCACCCAAAAAGACTTAGTGAGAGGAATTCTCAAACTAGAGTTCAATAAGGATCACCTATGTGATGCCTGTCAATTAGGAAAACAAGTCAAATCCTCCTTCCCCTCAATCAAGGATATTACCACTAGCAAACCCTTAGAAGTCTTTCACATGGATCTCTTTGGACCTGTAAGCATTAGAAGCATAAGAGGGAAAGTCTTTAGATTTGTGATTGTTGATGATTACACGAGGTTTACTTAGGTTAGATTCCTAACTCATAAAATTGAATCATTCGAGGAGTTTAGATCTTTTTCCATTTGGATTCAGACGAAACTAGGTTGTGAAATTTTAACCATTCATAGTGACCATGGTAGAGAATTTGAGAATGTAAAATTTGAATCTTACTGTAAGCAGCAAGGAATAAATCATAATTTTTTAGCTACTAGGACCCCTCAGTAGAATGAGATAGCTGAAAGGAAGAATAGGACCCTAGTAGAAGCCGCTAGAGCCATGTTAGCTAAATAATCTCTTCCTAAATACTTCTGGGCAGAAGCGGTGAATACAACCTATTATGTCTTGTATAGGGTTATTCTTAGATACAGGCTGAATAAGATACTATATGAAATCCTTAAGGGTAGGATAGTTAACCTCTCTCACCTTCATATCTTGAATGTAAAGTATTCATTCTGAATAATGAGAAGTCTCAACTAGAAAAGTTTGATCCAAAATCTGATGACGGAGTATTCCTAAGTTACTCAAATGTTAGAAAATCTTATAAAGTCTTAAATAAAAGGACACTAGTAGTAGGTGAGACCACTTATGCTGTATTTAATGAATTTGATAATTTTGGAGGGTCTAGAGTGGAATAAGAAGCAGGAGAAATCACCCAAGGAGTAGAATCTATAAATCTGGAGGAAAAGGTAGAACATGAAAACACACTGCCTAGAGAATAGAGATACTCTTTGAGTCATCCTAAAGAATTGATCTTAACAGACACATCTAAAGGTGTTGGAACTAGGCATGGACTTAAAAAAGAGGTTAACCACTCTGCTTTCATCTCAATGACTGAACCCACCAACATAAATTAAGCCCTATCTAATGAATTTTGGATCCTAGCCATACAAGAAGATTTACTTTAATTAATAAGGAATGATATCTGGGAGATAGTGTAAAGACCTAAGGACCAAAGTGTGATTGGAACTAAATGGGTTTTTAAAAATAAAATGAATGATTTTGGTGTAGTGGTAAGAGATAAAGTAAGATTAGTGGCTAATGGGTACAACCAGATAGAAGGAATTAACTTTAAATAGACCTTTGCCCCTATAGCTAGATTAGAAGCTATTAAGGTGCTACTAGCCTTTGTTTGTTTTAAGGGATTCAAACTATACCAAATAGATGTCAAGAGTGCCTGTCTAAATGGGGTAATAAAAGAAGATGTATATGTTGAACAACCCCCAGGCTTTGAAAATTCATAATTTTCTAATCATGTGTTCAAATTAAAAAAAGATATTATATGGACTGAAACAAGCACGTAGGGCATGGTATGAAAGACTAAGCACATTTATACTAGAAAGAACCTTTATTAAGGGGAGCGTAGACACCTCCCTATTTCTAAAAAAGATAGGAGATGAACTACTGATTATCTAAATTTATGTTAATTATATTTTTTTTGGATCATCTGATAAAAAATTATGTGATGATTTTTCAAAAATGATGAGTAATGAGTTTGAAATGAGTATGATGGGAGAACTGACCTACTTTCTTGGATTTAGCATAAGGCAGAAGGATGATGAAACTTTTCTTAGTTAATTAAAATACATTAAGGACATCCTTATGAAATATGAAATGGATAAAGCCAAGCCAATCAACACTCCCAAGAGTTTCACTATTCAGTTAGATAAGGATTCAAATGAAAAATCTATTGATCAAAAGAAATATAGAGGAATAATTATATCACTTCTTTACTTGACTGCTGTTGACCTCGATTTCCTCAAATCCCTCTCCCCATTGACTCAATTGACTAGGTTGACCAAGTCAACCCTTGACTTGGTCAACCCAAGTCATTAATGGGTTAATTTAACCCATTTAAAGCCTTAAACACTTTCATAATATTCTAAGACTCAAAACCACGGCCAAGCACATTGGTTTCCCTCCTATTAAGATCTAGATATGATCCTAGCCGTTGATATTAGGTCTAGAGCTTTAAGTAGATGAAATTAGGATGTTTGGAGGGATCTTTTTGGGGTTTTCTCTCTCGCTAGATCTCAAGAGCCCCTGAGACTTTGGGAGAGAGCTTCCTAGACCCCTTTCCACGTTTCCCAACCAATCTCCACCATCAAGCACCCGCCGGTGGCGAGATCTCCGGCGAACCAAGGCTAGGAACGCCCCAAGCGAGTTTGCCATCGATCCAAGGAGTATCGAGTCACGGTTTCTTCTACAAAAAGGAGCGTGGACAGTCTACAAGTGCAACAAGCCCAAGAACGCTCTTGTATGCTTCGAGTGCACGATTTATTTATTTTCTCTAGTTTCTTCTCATTACCTTAGTCCCTCCGGATGCTGATCTGAGCCGTGTATGTTGAGTAAGCCTAGTTGAACCTTTCTTCCCCTTCGAGTAGGATTTCCTAGTCTTACCCCCTTGTGCCAATCCCAATTTGGGAAGAATAATGTAGAATCCTTAATCGAAAGTTTTCTTAGGCTCCGGCTTGAGATGTAATTAACCACGGGGGCTTGCGCCCGTGGGAAATCGCATCCCACTCTCAAATAAACCCCACTCGAGCTGATGTATCAGGCGGGGGAAACCCGTTATGATTAGATCGTACATATTGTTATCCATCGGGGTGTGCTGGTGAGATCCATTATCCTCAATGGCTACTCATATGTGTGATCGAATCTGCCCTCCCATCGGTTAAATACTGTCTCCCTTCACGGGGTGGCGGTGTTGTTGTGTCCTTTCGGAGGTCCACAGGTTTCTGGGGACCACGGTGGGACAGGTTTCTCTCTCCATCTTTGGATTCTATATTATTCTTTCTTGTGTGTACTCTGAGATTAGTACTCCTTAAATTAGGTCCGTCCCACTCTTAGTTAGGGTCCTTCCTTAGTTAGGATCATTCTTCTTTTTCTTAGTTAGGGTTTCCCCCTAGCTAGATTTCTTTCCTTCTGTTCTTCTTAGTTAGGATTTCCCGCCTGGCTAAATTTCCTTCTTTCTGACCTTCTAGGTCATTTCATCCCCTATCTATCATTCCTCTTCTTTATTTCTTACTAATCATTTCAAATTTATTTTCTTCTTCTTGGCAGACAGTGTCATGGCTTCCTCTGTGCCTTCCGTTACTTTCAGTTTTTGTTCTAACGCACGGGTGACACTTCCTGAGTCCCTCCTAGCCAGTCCTCCCGTTGGGGGAATCACTTTTGATTCCTTCACTGACTCGGCCTTCGTCACTCTTTACGGGCTGACCCCTGCTGAGGCTGCTGCCTACTCTCCTCCCCAGAGGAGAGCTCGCGCAGCCATGCGACCTTTCAGACGTCCAGTTACTTGAAGGACAGCCCAGGCACCTGCTCATCCTACTCCTGTTCGTGTGTAGCCGGCACACCCTGTGGTTAGGCAGCTAGTGCCTAGACCACTTCCTGTTCAACCCACTCGTCCAGCGGTTAGGCGACCAGTGCCTACCGCACCTGTTGTTCGGACTGCCCCAGCCCCTCAGCGCCGGCAGGCAGTAGTTACCCCTGTTATTACTCCGGTAGAGGCGGCTCGTGTTCGGGTTCCTCCTCCTTCCTCCAGGAAGAGGGGTGCCCAGACCGAGGCTCCTTCGCCTTCCTCCCGTCGGGTTTCAGCTTTCACTCGACTGTCTCACCCAGAGACCCTAGAGCAGACCCCGACACTTCCCGTACTTCATGTTCCCCCTGTCACTCAGGTAGTGGGTTCAGATGTTGCTTCATCTTTCGCCTCCGGCCTTGGGAGAAGGGCCCGGAGGAATAGAAATCGTAGACTTCGTTTGGCTGCATCCGAGGCAGATAGACAGTGGATGGCAGATTCGTTGGCTCACGAGGAGCCAGTTCAGAGGAGAGTGGTCCCCAAGCAGCGGGCACCACGACCAGTTACAGTTTGCCCTACCCCGGATGTTACAGTTGCCCCTGAGATAGCAGTGGTTCAAGGAGGACGCTTCTCCCCACTGACACACAGTGGTGATGAGGAGGACATTGCTCGCATTACGGCGGCCCCTCCTGTCACTACTACTTTATCACGTACTAGGGTCCCCAGGGATGATGCTGCTCGAACCTTCTCTTAGAGGATTCAGAGCATTATCCGCTTAGCGCGGGGTCGAGGCCCTGTCAGTCGGGAGAGGTTACTCCACCAGATTTCTCAGGTGTCCGTTCAGTTACAGAGGCAGACTGCTAGGCAGAGGTACAAGTGGCATAGAGGACAGCCACCCAGGCAGCCTGTTAGTTCAGTTCCATTGGTGAGACCACAGACAGTTACTCCAGTTGTTGGACGACGCCCACGTCGTCATGGACAGAGGTAGCAGTTGGAGCCTCCTAGACCCCAGCTCCCTTCAGTTGTAGTAGCCCCGCAGCCGTTAGTTGCCCCTACTAGGTCCTGTCGCAGTAGATGGGTGTGGAGACGACGACAGGCAGAGTCCCCTGTCGATGCAGTACAACCAGTTCAGGCAGTTGAGCAGTTAGAGGCAGTTGTTCCTTCCGGATCAGAGGCAGTTTCGATGGTCTGTGATGCAGCGATGGATGATGATGTTGCAGTTTCTCCTGGTAGTTCACCGGTTCAGGTTGAGCCAGTCCTTAGCCCCTACGGGACCTCCTCCGCTTTGAGTCCATATGCGGAGGATTTTTCATCAGACCCTCTATGAGGACGATGCACTTGAGGATGACCTACTCGAGGAGGAGTCAGATGGAGATATACCAGTGCACAGAGTTTGTGTGGTTACTAGACGTGGCCACTCAGACGTGCAGATAGAGGCAGATGATGATGATGAGCAGGGAGAAGCTGAGGTAGGAGGATCTCCCCGATCAGTTGAGACAGATGCCACAGTGCTACAGTTATAGACTCAGATGGTAGAGATGGCTAGGGCCATGGCAGCAATGATAGCTCAGTTGACAGCTTTGGGGGCAATGCCCCAGATGACGGGCGTAGGCACTCCTACTACGTCTATGGACGAGCCAGCAGCACCACCTGTAGTAGCACCAGGTCCTGTGGGAGTAGACAGGGCCTAGAGAGTAGTTCCAGTGGCACCTACAGCAGTTGCTTTTACGACCCCAGTCCAGAGTCAGTCAGTTCAGTTGCCAGCCGGACAGATTCAGGATCTGATTGCCCAGAAGGTCGAGCAGGCCATTTCCTCCAGGAAGTCTGGAGAGGTAGTTAGCAGGGGGCGTCCTTACCCAGTAGAGTATGAGCACAAGCCCTACCCTCCTGGTTTTCTCCCTCCTAGGTTCAGAGTTTTTGATGGATTTGGGAACCCGAGGCAGCACGTGGCCCAGTACCGAGCCATTTATTGCAACATAAGAGGGAACGATGCACTGATGTTGAGACTCTTTGTCAGCAGTTTAGTTGGGGTGGACTTTGCCTGGTACGCCGACTTCCCCAATGATTCAGTACGCACCTTTGCAGAGTTGGAGCAGTTGTTCATGCAGAGGTTTATCAGTGCAGAGCATCGAGTTACAGTTGGAGAGCTAGTTGTGACTAGACAGCGGCCCCGAGAGCCTCTCCCAGATTATATAGTCAGATGGAGGAACCTTAGCCTACAGTGTGAGCCCCAGTTACAGGAGCAGCATGCAGTAGAGATTTTATTGAAAAATATAGATGGTCTGATAGCACCTTATATGAAGGGTTTCAATATTAGGACCTTTCAGAAGCTATTGACGAAGGTGATCAGTTTGCAGGACAGTATACCCGATGCAGTCCCTCCTAAGGTTGAGAGTCAACCTTTACGTAGACCTCAGCGGCAGGAGTCTTCAGGGGCACCTCCACCTAGGAGAGGGGAGGTACACATTACCTATAGACCATCCGATAAGGGCAAGAAGCCCTTAGTCAGTTCAGCACCACCTTAGCAATCTCACACACCGAGCCAGTCAGCAGTGCAGCCTAGACCCTCCCGTAGGACCCCAGAGAGTCAGCAATACCTACAGGAGAAGCTTAGTAAGGAATATCGCTTTAAAAGGGAAAGTGTAATGAAGATCTTTAAGTTCCTTACTAAGAGAAACATCTTAACATTTCCGAACAACAATAGAGTGGAGGAGGAGGGGCAGACAGACCACCCACTCTATTGTCCATTTCACAGACATATCGGGCATGTTATAGAAGACTGCTATGTATTCAAGGATAGAGTCGAGAAGCTTATGGCTAGTGGACAGATCCACCTACAGAATAGCAACCTGGTTCAGCCCAAGGGCAAGACACCTCAGACAGTTCAGATGATCTCAGGCTCAAGTAGTTGTAATGACAGCCAGAGTGGTAGCCAGAGCAGTCGTAGCAGATCACCCAGAGGTTCTGAGGGAGAGTGGTAGCTAGCACTCTCTCGAAAGACGAAGCAGATGATCCAGCAGACAGTTCAGAGTTCAGAGGCAGTTGAGAGGAGGCCTACCCAGGCCAAGTCGACAGTTGCTAGCCTAGTTTCTTCGCCAGCACCTTTTTCTTCTTCTATTTTTATTGTAGTGCCTACTGAGCACATTTCTTTTCCTGTTTTATGTAATAAAAAGATGTATGAAAAGGAAAAGATTGTTGTAACTTCTGAGGGGAAGACGGGACACCTTCCAGCACTTATGCTGAAGGATTTTGTTCTCCCTTCGGCTGATGATGAAATAATAGAAGAAGGGGATTCTGGCTACTTCTGGTATTCTGTTCCTACTTTTACTTCTTCTAGCACTCGATCTTTTAATGTTCTACATATTTCTTGCAATGATTCTGTATGTGGTGAAAATTCTGAGTGTGATGAGGAACCGGTATTTATGATTCCGGAGGGTGGTTATTACATGGATTCAGAAGATGAATCTGAGAACCCGCTCCAGTCACTTTCCTTGGAGCCAACACAAGCCATTACCGCTGAACCAAGTGAATCTCCTATTGAAGATGACTCGATACAGGAGGTTCACTTACATTCAGGGAAGGTTCTCCCACCTAGAATGGCTAAGAACATAAAAGAAAAAGATAAGAACATTATTACCTAGCAGGACGATCCTATCCCTTCCCCTCAGCTGGAGGTTGATTATAATGTGTTGGCTCATTTAAGGAAAATTCCTGCCCTTCATAGTGTTTATGACGCTTTGATGATGTCTTCTGACTTGAGAGAGACCCTGGTAAAGGCACTACTCGAACCAGAGTCCTATCAAGCATTCTTTGCTTCCTAATCTGTTGGAGATACATGCCATTTGAGAGAGATGCCATGCATTACCTTTTCGGATTGTGATCTCCTCTTGGGTATCGCCGATCACAATCGTCCCTTGCATGTCACCGCTGAAGTCAATGGTTATGAGTTGAACAGGGTCCTCATTGACCAAGGAGCTTCAGTAAACATCCTGAGTTATGAAACTTTGAAGAGCCTCTCCCTGGGTCATTTGAAGTTAACCTCTGATAAGATTATGTTGAAAGGCTTCAATGACCAAGGACAACGTGCCCTAGGGTCTATCACCTTGCCCTTGAAGTTTGGAAATTTCCTTACTGAGGCAAAGTTTCATGTGATCGAGGCCGATACTTCATACAGGGCTCTCTTAGGAAGGCCCTGGATTCATGAGTATGGAATGGTGCCCTCTACCCTGCACCAATGTATGAAGTATATGAGGAATGAAGTCGAGTACTCCATTCCTGGGGATACCCAACCCTTTTCCGTGCATGAGGTCTCTATTTATGATGATGCTGAGCATTATATATCTCGTAAGAAGAGTAAACCTCCTTCTGCCCAGTCACCAGTAATACCTGCCAGTACTGTACAGGGTCCTGTACAGCTACCTACACGAGGTCCATCACAGGTTAGTATTGAGGCAGATACCTCCACTGCAGATCCTGTTAGATCTCCTTTCCAATTTACAGTTGGGCATGATATTCCCCCTAGTAGAGGTAGGGGAGAGCGAGGTAGAGGTAGAGGTAGAGGATCGACTCGCCCGCCGCGAAACTACGACACTCAAATTCCTCCTCCCTCATATCTTTACGCTTCTCCTTTGACTGACGAGTCCGACTCCTCTGACGATGAGATGATTGTTATTCCTTATCGCCCAGCTCCCTCACCAGCCCCGGATGTCACTGATTATAGTTCACTACCTACCTTTCGTAGGTACCTGATACCCGAGGGTGGTTTAGTTATTGACAGTGGTTCAGACGAGGAAGTAGACCTTCGATATCAGACCATTAGAATAAGGGTTGAGGAGTCTCACCAAAGATCTTTGTGCCACCATGAGCTAGTGAGTGTGCCTCATTATCCCATAGTGTAGGTGCCCCACTGGGTCCTGAGAGTCAGGGTTCAGCGGAGACCGCTATGGATAACAAGGTCACAACTGCTCCTCATTATTTTTCCCCTTTTGTCGAAGACTGTGTAGAGCGGGGTGCAGTTATCTCAACCTGGTCAGATGAGCAAGCTCTACGACAGGGTCGTGTTTGGCGGACCGATATGCCTCAGACTAAGCAAGGTTTAGGTTATATCAAGCAAAGCTCACCTAGCCACGCTAACATTCAAGCGGTTTCCCACTCATATCTGGTTGTTTCTCTTACCGATAAAGAAGACCTAGGTGATGATGAGGATAGAGTACTTGATGCTCCTCAAGAGTTTGAAGATGACATCACTTCTGCCATGGATGAATTGTGTGAGGTAAACTTAGGCACTGAATCAGATCCTAGACCTATTTTTCATAGTGTCTTGTTATCTGACTCAGAGGCTCACGAATATATCGAGCTACTCTCAGAGTTTAGAGATTGCTTTACCTGGAACTACACTGAGATGCCTGGTCTAAACCCAGATGTAGCAGACCACAAACTAGCCATTAAGCCTGATGCAGTCCCTGTTAAGCAAGCACCTCGTAGGATGAGGTTGGAGATAGAACAATAAGTGATCGCTGAAACTAAGAAGCTTATAGAGGCCGATTTTATTCGTGAAGAGAAGTACCCTACTTGGCTTGCCAATATTGTTCCAGTCCGGAAGAAGAACGGGCAGATTCGTGTATGTATCGACTTCCGTGATTTAAATAAGGCATGTCCTAAGGATGATTTTCCTCTTCCTATCCCCGAGCTTATGGTGGATATAACATCATCCCATAGCTTTTTCTCCTTCATGGATGGTTCATCTGGTTACAATCAGATAAAGATGGACCCCGAGGAGGAGAAGTTTACCGCATTTCGCACACCTATAGGTGTATTTTTCTACAAGGTGATGCCCTTTGGTCTCAAGAATGCTGGGGCTACCTATCAACATGCTATGACTGTTATCTTCGATGAGATGATACACGAGCAAGTTGAATGTTATGTGGATGATCTGGTAGTCAAAAGCAAGGTCCGTGGAGATCACCTTCGAGATCTACGAATCATTTTTGAACGCCTGCGCAAATATGATTTAAAAATGAATCCCCTAAAATACGCATTTGGAGTTAATGCAGGAAAGTTCCTAGGGTTTATAGTTCGTTACCGTGGCATTGAGATTGATCCTTCCATGATCAAAGCCATAATAGATCTAAAGACCCCTAAAAGCCTTACTCAGCTGAGGTCTTTTCAAGGAAACCTAGCATTCCTGCGGAGATTTATCTCCAACTTGTCTGGTAGGTGTCACCCCTTTGCTGCCCTAGCAAAGAAAGACGCCCGCTTTCACTGGGATGAGCGTTGTCAGGAGGCCTTTGAGAGTATAAATCGCTACCTGATGAACCCCCCTGTTTTAGCTGCACCCATCCCAGGGAGGCCGTTAATTCTCTACACTACAGCCCTGGAAGAGTCTTTGGGTGCACTTTTGGCTCAAGAGAATGAGGAAGGCAATGAGAATGCCTTGTACTACCTCAGTAGACGGTTGATACTCGCAGAGCTGAAGTACCCTGCGATGGAAAAGCAGTGTTTAGCTTTGATCTTTGCGGCACAGAAGCTTAGACATTTTATGCTTTCATATAAAATCAACCTAATCTCTCGAGTCAACCCCTTGTAGTATCTGATGACCCATCCGACCCTCTCAGGTCGTCTAGCACGATGGTCTATGATCCTACCGCAGTTTGACATCACTTTTGTCCCTCAGCGGGCCGTCAAAGGACAGGCTCTAGCTAATTTTCTTGCTGCTCACCTGATCCCTGCAGACTCTCCACTCAATGATGAGCTACCTGACGAGCTAATCATGAGTGTGGATGAACAGGAGTCCCCTACTTGGGAGTTTTACTTTGACGGTGCGTCATCCGTCAGAGCCTTGAGCTCGAATGAAACTCCTATAGTTAGGGTAGGTCTAGGCCTCATTTTTGTATCCCCTGAAGGTCACACTCTGAGATATTCCTACAGTCTTTCAGAACCTCGTACCAATAATGAAGCTGAGTACGAAGCTCTGATTTTAGGACTAGAGTTGGCCATTCAGATGAATGTCTTGCGGGTGAAAATCTTTGGAGTCTCACAACTGATTATAAATCAAGTAGCGGGAGTCTACAAAGTACTTAAGCCGAAGCTCTTGCCCTATCACAACAAAAGCAATGGAGCTCTTGTGTTTGATTCCTAAAGTGACCTTAGCTAAAATCCCCAGATCTGCCAATGGCAAGGCAGATGCATTAGCTAAGTTAGCAAAGGAACTGGCTGACCCAACTAGCAACCCACTATCTATCGTTGTCCAGTGCCGTCAAGCCCTATGCCCCGCAGACCTGTCTTCTCCCGATCAGACCCTCACAGTGTTCTCAGTTGAGGAAGAGTCAGATTGGAGAGTACCCTTTATAGAGTATTTGAAGCATGGCAGGCTTCCAGATGATAGATCCCTTGCTGCTCAGATCAGAAAGAGAGCTCTATCATTCACTTATGTGAACGACACCTTGTATCGATGCTCTTTCAACCAGATGTGGTTGCGTTGCCTCAACAACGAGGAGGCTCGCAAGGTCATGGGCGAGATACATGAAGGTCTTTACGGTGCTCATCAGTCTGGACCAAAAAAGAAAGGCAGAATCAAACGCCTTGGTTACTATTGGCCGACTATGATCTGTGATTGTATGGAGCACGCTAGAAAGTGCCACCAGTGCCAAATTCATGGCACGGTGATTCACCAACCCCCTAATCCGCTACACTCTACTGTATCATCTTGGCTATTCGAGGGCTGGGGCACGGATGTAGTGGGTCCTATTGACCCTCCTTCCTCTAAGGGTCATAGGTTCATTTTAGCTGCCATTGACTACTTCTCTAAGTGGGCAGAGGCTATGCCACTTAAGGAAGTCAAATCAGAAGATGTGATGCGTTTCTTTCGTGATCATATTGTCTATCGCTTTGGTGTCCCACGCCGTATCATTTCAGATAACGGCCCGTCGTTTAGAAGCACCAAAATTGCTAGATTTGCCCGCCGCCATAACATCAATTGGCGATACTCTTCGATTTACTATCCCAAGGCCAATGGTTTGGCAGAGGCATTCAATAAAACTCTCGTGCAATTGATAAGAAAAATCTTGGTTGCAAATAAACGAGAGTGGCACAATAGACTTCCCGAAGTACTATGGGCCTATAGGACTATATATCGTACTCCTACTCAGTCTACCCCATATGCTCTGGCTTTCGGGGTTGAGGCCGTCCTCCCACTTGAAGTCGAGCTCCCCTCGTTGCGTGTGGCAGTCAGCCACAATCTTTCCCACGAAGATAACACCCAACTACGGATGGAAGAGCTTGATGGTTTAGAGGAGCTTCGCCTACAAGCTTATCAGAACCTCAAACTATATCAGGCCCGTATGGCTCGATCACATGATCACCTTGTCCGACCTCATGCTTTCCGGGTTGGCTAGTTGGTCCTTATTTTACGTAGACCTATCATTTCGCATCGTCGCCGAAGTGGTAAGTTCGAGCCTGTCTGGGAGGGCCCCTTCGCTGTAGAGCAAGTCTATGAAGGTGGTGCCTACTTACTCGTTGATGCCAATGGTGTTCACCCTATGCCTGTCATCAACGGGCAGTACTTTAAAAAGTACTATGCCTGAGTTCGCTCTTCAAAAGGGAGGGGGGTCTCCCTACTGCCTGTAAATATTCCTCTGTATATGCACCCCCTTTGGAGGGGCTTCTTCACTTTTAGGCAGTCAGTGTGGTCACGATGATTTGTCCTCTACCACACGACGTTTGTTACGAGAAGCATGAGGCTATCCTTAGGGGTGGTGAGGTGAGATGATATGATTCGAGTACTGGCATAAACTCTAGTCTCTATCATCTCCCATGTCTGAACTCTTTTAGGCCAGATCTTGACCCATATCAGTCCAAATAATGATTCAAGTTATATCTTCAATGGTGGGATATTTAAATTTAACGTGCAAAATTTCTAAAAGAAAGATTAATCTGAGAAAAGTCTGAGAGCTTGAAACACGAAGTAAATTTTTGAGGAAATTTTTCCTTAGAAAGTACAGAACTTATTTTTCCTGATGAAAGATTTACGCCTGTCTTCTTTAGAAAATGAAGTAATTGGTGGTTGACTCCTCTAAGCGCTTGAAGAAAAGTTATAATGATTCACAAGAAAAAAACTGTGTGCCTTTCCTCTCATCCCTCGCTTAGGATGATTTCATATTTTGAACTAAAATCTATATCAAATTGAAATTAGATTTAGAGATGAATATTTTCCCAATCGTCTTGCAATTTTCTATCTCATAGGCGTCCTTCGCATACTAATGAATCTACCTCATAATTTTCTTATTCAAGTTATTCATTCTTATCATAGGATTAGATTTATTTTGTGGATTTTTCTTCCTTCCACAAGAGAGTGAGTTTTTCTTCTTTTATGTTTGGAGGATAATCTTACAACTGAGAAAGTTTTTTTTTAGGGATTTGGAAAGGGAGCCAATTACAAAATCAAAGATACACAAAGTGTATCAAAAGTGAAAAGATGCGCAGTGCGCCAAAAATCAAAGATACACAAAATGTATCAAAAGTGAAAAGATGTGCAAAATACGCCACAAAGTTAAAGATGCACAAAGTGCATCAAATAATTAAAAGATGCGCAGTGCGCCAAACCAAGTTGAGGGGCTCAAAATGAGCCCAAAGTGAATAAGTAAATGGCTTCTCTTTCTTGTAAATCTCTAAGTCTCAGAAAATTCATACCCTTTGATATTTATGATACTTGAGTTTGAAAATCATAATTTTGGATTCATCATCGTGCAATGATGTTCTATTAGATATAAAAATATTTTTTATGCAAGAGGATTGAGAAGATTCAGTTTCTCTCTCTAATTTAAACCCTTTTGAACTAGATATTTACTCAAAATATATAAGGGAGATAGCCCAGTTTAGCTTGTAGGGAGCTTAAGCTGGGTTAGCAAAATTTAAATCCCTAACTTTTTTGGGTTTAGGGGGAGTCAACCTATATTGCTAAACTTTCTGAACCTTTTTTTTAGGGTTCAAGATGATTCAGAGGTTAATTTTTTATTTCTAAAAATAGTCCTTTTACTCTCTGATGAAATTTTCACTCTTTAAGGGATGTGTGAATCAGACTTCTCTCAGATTGATTGGTAAGGGCTTAAACATCTGTTAGTGGTCCCACCATTGAGTTTGTTTAAATGCTTGCCCTATTCTTTTAAAAATTCATACACAAAAAATATTTTGACCCCACCATCTAATTATAGACCATTCTTAAGGACTGATAAGAGTCTCGCATTTATTGTACCTTCCTCTTCTGAGTTCTGATAGTTTGCGAGTTTCCCCCTCTCTGTTTTCCCAGTTTCACTCATCAGTTTGAGTGTGGCCTGGGATATCAAAGCCATTGACTTATACCCCTTAGAGATGTGATACTGGGTCCATACCAATCTGTATTCGACAGGAATGGTGATGTTGATCTACCATCCTAATTTGAGTCTCATTCCTACATCAGTTGTGTTCTAATTGAGCCCCCAGTTCTATTCATGTGGCGAATGTGGCCTGGGTTATCAAAGCCAATCCTACCTCCCTCTTTGTGTTTCGATCATTAGAGGATGTCTCATACTAGGAGTAACGCACGGATATGGTAAACGTTCCCTCTGCCGGATGTTAACTTCGACAGTACGAGACATACTTAGTCTATGGTTGTGAACATATAAAGAAAATATGCATCTATAAAATAAAAAAAGGGAAGCTCTTAGTAGAATAAAACCGGTTGCCCTTGTCACAGGCGGAATTCGGTAATACTCTCTAAGAGCTCAAATTTCCTAAAGTTTTTCTTTTCTTCTCCTACAAAGCGTCTGAGTAATCGCTTCAAGGATGAGTTTACACTTGTGATTATTATGGTCTTTTACAATCATGATAGTCCTTGTTAATGATGTGATACATCTTGCTCAAGATGTTAACATCCCATCTTTGTGAGCTCTAATTTCCTAGCAGAGAATCAGCTCTCTAGTTTCTTTTAGTGACCTACTTTTTTCACCCTTGCCCTGCTCCCAGCTACTAGAGCAGTCCTATGGGTCTGGTGGTGTTACTCCCACCTCTCACAGGGTCCCACCAGTCAGGGTGATTGTTACCGCTGTGATGTTTGATGTTTATTGATCTTACTCATAAATCATTTCCCTCAGTGGCGAGTGTGTCTCCTCGCTATCTCGAGTTGTTTCCCCAGTAGTGTTGCAGTACGCCTGGTTACCGGTGTTAGCATCACTGACTTGAGAGCTCTAATTTTCTAGCAGAAAATCAGCTCATTTTCTACTTTACTCTCTCTCTCTCTCATTCGTGCTCTACCCCGTCTGCTAGGGTAGCTCTAAGGATGTACTGATATTATCCCACTTCTCACAGGGTCCCACCAGTTTGTGTGGGTGCCACCACTGTGAGCTTTTCATAAATATCATTCCTATGCAATGTTACTTCCCTCAGTGGCAAGTGTGTCCCCTCGCTACTCTTGAGTGCTTTTCTGGCTGTGATGTAGTACATCGAGTCTCAGATGTTAGCATCACTCCTTAGTGAGCTTTGGTTTTCTAGCAGAAAATTATTTCACTTACCTTGTAGTGACATACTTTCCCACCGTGACCCGACTCTTGGCTGTGGAGCGGTCCCTTGGATGTGTTTATGTTGCTTCTTACCCCTACAGGGTCCCACTAGCTTGTGTGGGTATACCACTGTAGTCTTTTATGATTATTTCTCCTTGATATAATCCTTTTCTCTGTAGTAAGTGTGTCCTCCTTACTACTCTAGCTACTAATTGGGAATGAGATTACCCCTCTCGCACTTTACCGAGGGCGTACATTTCCCTATTGTCTTTCGAGGAATCATCCTGATGCTTCCAGATTTGTATGATCTTGGTTTCACCTAGGCAGTTTTGCTGGCATTAGGATACTCGTGGCTACGACGATTTGTCCTCTACCACGTGGTGCCCAAAACACTAGTTTGAAACTCCTCAGACGACCCTTCTCTCTGTAAAATTTTCCACTCTCTACTCCTCTTCCCATCCCTACTCATATGCGTATTAGGGTATGGTTGAGATGACTTTCCCCTGATCGCTCTACTGCAGGCATATGCGCCGGGTAGGCATCAGACTTTACTTGGTTGAGAGTGCCCCACAGAGCCCCTGGGAGGCATATCTCACCACCTCTTTTTCCTGATTGCTCTACTGCAGGTATATGTGCCGAGTAGACATCAGACTTTACTTGGTGGAGAGTGCCTGGTAGAGCCCCTGCAAGGCATATATCACCACCCCTTTACTCTGGTTATCTCATCGCACTAGCAGACATCAGACCTTTACCCTGATCGTCTTGCTCTGATCAAGCAGACATCAGACTTTACCCTGTTGAGTGGGAGCCCGATAGAGACCCTGGAAGGCATTCCCCATCGCCACTTTACTCTAGATGTTCTGTAAAAGACTACGCAGACTCCAACTTTGTGGCTTATTTACTTTTGTTGAGGTCAGGCAGAAGTATTGAGTCACCCCTATCCGCTGTTCCGAAAGGAGCAGGAGGAGACGGGATCCTTTCACCTTCTATTCTGCTGTTTGAAATGAACAGTCAGGTAGTTGGTTTTACCTACCGGTTGAGAGAACCTGACAGAGTCCCTGGGAGGCATTCCTCACCACCCCTTTACTCTGGATGTTCTGTAAAAGACTACGCAGACTCCAATTTCGTGGCTTATTTACTTTTGTTGAGGTCAGGCAGAAGTATTGAGTCACCCCTATCTGCTGTTCCGAAAGGAGCAGGAGGAGACGGGATCTTTTCACCTTCTATTCTATTGTTTGAAATGAATAGTCAGATAGTTGGTTTTACTTACCGGTTGAGAGAGCCTGACAGAGTCCCTGGGAGGCATTCCTCACCACCCCTTTACTTTGGATGTTCTATAAAAGACTACACAGACTCCAATTTCATGGCTTATTTACTTTTGTTGAGGTCAAGCAGAAGTATTGAGTCACCCCTATCCGCTGTTCCGAAAGGAGAAGGAGGAGACGGGATCCTTTCACCTTCTATCCTACTGTTTGAAATGAACAGTCAGGTAGTTGGTTTTACTTACCTGGTTGAGCGAGCCCGACAGTGTCCCTGGGAGGCATTCCTCACCACTACTTCTTCCCTGATGGTTTTGCTCTGATCAAGCAGACATCAGACTTTTCTCAGTCGAGTGAGCCTGACGGTGTCCCTGGAAGGCATACCTCACCACTCTTTCACCTTCTATCCTGCTACTCAGATACGGTCAGGCAGATAATTGGTTTACTTTACTACCTTACCTTTTTAGTTTCCCCCTCAGTTCTGCCCTCACTATAGGGTAAGGCAAAGAGAAGATCTCCCCTACTCTGTCACCTTTTGTGGCCTGTTACTGCTTTACTTTTTGTTCGCTCCTCGGCTCTTCCCTTGCTATAGGGCAAGGCCAGAAGAAGATTCTCCTTTGCTCTCTTTCACCTCTTTTCGTGCTCTTTTCTTGGATCTTTACTCTACTTCTTTTGTCACATTCGGTCAGCGCCAACATGAGCGGTTCACTAGTTTGTTCGTCACTCCTGTTGGGGGTCCGTTTGTTGACCTCGATTTCCTCAAATCCCTCTCCCCATTGACTCAATTGACTAGGGTTGACTTGAGTCAACCCTTGACTTGGTCAACCCAAGTCATTAATGGGTTAATTTAACCCATTTAAAGCCTTAAATACTTTCCTAATGTTCTAAGACTCAAAACAACGGACAAGCACATTGGTTTCTCTCCTATTAAGATCTAGATATGATCCTAGCCGTTGATATTAGGTCTAGAGCTTTAAGTAGATGAAATTAGGATGGTTGGAGGGATCTTTTTGGGGTTTTCTCTCTCGCTAGATCTCAAGAGCCCCTGAGACTTTGGGAGAGAGCTTCCTAGACCCCTTTCCATGTTTCCCAACCAATCTCCACCATCAAGCACCCGCCGGTGGCGAGATCTCCGGCGAACCAAGGCTAGGAATGCCCCAAGCGAGTTTGCCATTGATCCAAGGCATATCGAGTCACGGTTTCTTCTACAAAAAGGAGCGTGGACAGTCTACAAGTGCAACAAGCCCAAGAACGCTCTTGTATGCTTCGAGTGCATGATTTATTTATTTTCTCTAGTTTCTTCTCACTACCGTAGTCCCTCCAGATGCTGATCTGAGCCGTGTATGTTGACTAAGCCTAGTTGAACCTTTCTTCCCCTTCGAGTAGGATTTCCTAGTCTTACCCCCTTGTGCCAATCCCAATTTGGGAAGAATAATGTAGAATCCTTAATCGAGAGTTTTCTCAGGCTCCGGCTTGAGATGTAATTAACCACTGGGGCTTGCGCCCGTGGGAAACCGCATCCCACTCTCAAATAAACCCCACTCGAGCTGATGTATCGGGCGGGGGAAACCCGTTGTGATTAGATCATACATATTGTTATCCATCGGGGTGTGCTGGTGAGAGCCACTACCCTCAATGGCTACTCATATGTGTGATCGAATCTGCCCTCCCATCGGTCAAATACTGTCTCCCTTCACGGGGTGGCGGTGTTGTTGTGTCCTTTCGAAGGTCCATAACTGCTAGTATACCTGATATTATGTTTAATATTTGTCTTTGTGCTAGATTTCAGGATGATTCAAAAGAGTCCCACTTGACTTCTGTTAAGAGAATTCTTAGATATCTCTTAGGAACCCAAGACTTAGGAATTTGTTATCCTAGGCATAGCACCTCCTTTGAAAGCATAGGATATTCTAATTCAGATTTTATAGGATGTCGAGTTGATAGAAAAAGCTCTTTTGGAATATGTCAATTTATAGGACAATCCTTAGTCTCCTGGTTTAATAGAAAATAGAACTCAGTTGCCCTGTTCACTACTGAAGCTGAGTACATAGCCTTAGGGAGTTATGTGGCCCAAGTCCTCTAGTTAAAGCATCAAATTCTAGATTTAGGATTACCTATAGGCACCATTTCAATCATCTGTGATAACACTAGTGCCATCTATATTTTAAAGAATCCAATCCAACTCTCTAGGACCAAATATATAGACATAAAACACTATTTTATTAGGGACCATATTACCAAAGGACACATAAAACTACACCATATAGCCACTAAAAATTAACTTGCTGATATCCTTACAAAACTACTGGCCTTCAAAATCTTCAGTACCTTAAGAACTAGATTAGGTGTGATAGACATTCATGCTTGAAATTGATGCTTTTTGTTTCTGATTTTTCTTATTTTATATGTATGTTTATTTTTACTTATGAGTTTTTGCTTTATGCTTTTTCATTTTATGTTATTTTCTTTCAGCATTTTAAAGAATTAGATCACTCCTCACTTCCGCCCTTGAGTTTATTTTTCAAATAATAATTTTGCCTTATTTTTATTTAGAAGTATGTAAGTAGTGATTGACTTCTCTAAAAATAGTTAAAGGAAGAAACATTGATGATTATTTCTCTTCCTCTAATAGCTTTAGTGATATATTTCCTTTTTGAATCAAAATCTATTTTAAATTAAAAATTAGATTTTGAAATAAAGATCTATTTTATCCTTCCTACAATAAACTATCTCATATGAATGATGTTCCAAGTCAATGAATCTCTTTCAAATTTTCTTAAATCATGTTGTTTGCATTTATCATATGGATAGGATTCTATTTTGTGGCTTACTCTTCCTTATATAAGAGAGATATTTTTTCTCTCATATTTGGAAGATAATGTCACAACTGAGACTCTTTAAGGGTTTTGAAAGAAGACAAGCTTGCAAAAATGACAAGATGCATAAAATGAGCCCAAAACTGAAAATTTATTTGTGCAATGATAACTAAATATTTACAAGATATACAAAGTGTGTAAAAATAAAAAAATGTGCAAAGTACACCAAATAACCAAAAAGAGGCATAAAATGAGCTCCCAAAAAAATTAAGCTTCCCTTTCTTTCTAATCTTTAAACTCTTGGAAGACTTCATGTGCATATTGATATCTCCTACACCTAAATTTTAAAATCATGATTTCTGATTTATTGCATTGCAATATTATTTGTATCAGATATTTTTTCTAAAATGAAGTTTGAAAAGATCACTTTTCTCATCTAATTTCTTTTTTGATTTAGATTTTTGTTTAAAAAGGATTTTGACCTATAAGGAGTCCGAGCTAGGGTTAACAAGATTGCTTTTTTAACCTTTCTAATTTCAGTATTATCAATTCATTTCTTATGGATTTTTAAATAAATTAATATGGTAAATTTATCATTTATTGGAGTTGATCTATTAAAAAAAGAATGTTTTTAATTTTGATTTATGATAGGCTTTGGCTTGTTTTTATTTTGTTTTATATTTTTTATATTTTTATTTTTGTGTTGAAACCCTCTTGATCATCACATTCCATCTCATGAATCTTTCAAGTTTTGCTCACATCATCTAGGATGGTCCAAATCATCCTGTACGATCTGAACAAAATAAATCCAATATTTGGTCCAATACATCTAACGGCTTAAATTGATCAGTTATTGGTGATCATCCTATATAATTAATATATCGTCCGGTACAATCCATGTGGCATAAACTGTTGAATGATTTAAATATAGTCGGTACGATCCTTTACAACACATTATCTGGTATGATCCACGTGTTGGTACGGTACGATTCACTTAGTCAATGATCATCCAGGCTAACTCCTCGAGATGATCGATCTATGTCTAATCGTCCAGGATGATACATGATCATCTTGTATGATATGACCAACCATTTTGACCAATCATCTGGATGAATTAATTACACCTAATTGTCCAGGATGATCTCACAATCGTCTTGTATGATATGACAATTTCTTTATAAATAGCTTGTTTTCTTCATTTCCTTCACACCCTTCCACTCCTTTCTTCTTCCTTCTTGAACTCATACTCTTGCAATGGCCGATGGGAAAAGGTCTAGAGTGCTTGTAGGAAGCTCTTCCAGGCATTCTATTAATCCTCAATTCTCCGAGGAATCTGATGAAGCGGCTTACAACTGCTATTAAACTGCTAGTATAAATCCTTCCAAGATTATCAATCAAAATACTCTAAACTTTCAGGTACTAGACCTATTCACTCACACCACTCTTGGATTTATTCTTACCCTTGCCTTTCATTTTAACTCCAAAATACTATTCAAATTCTTTGCAAGCCTTCACCTTGATGTTAATTTTACTACTCTAGCATCATATGTGAATAGAAGGCCTGTAGAGATTACCTACTAGGATTTCCATGAATTTCTTCACTTGTCCACCACTAGAGTTAAAATCCATATCTTAGCTTCTAATCCTGATTTTAATTGGACCCCTATTAATAATATTCTTAAGGAAATTAATGTTCACTATCATGAATCCATAGTCAAAGATGCCCGAACCATCCAACACATTCTTAGCAACATAATTATTCTAAAATTGGGGATCGAATTCACATTACTCCTATTCTTTCACTCACTAATTACTACATCATGGCTAACCATGATTTTAATGTAGCTGACCTTATCATTCGCTACATTGAACATTTAACCTGCATTAGGGATCCAGCTACAAAATAAAGCCCAATCTAGCTTTATGATATCTCATTATCTATGTCCTTGAGACAAAATATAATATTGAATTCCCTGCTCTACCTGATCACCTCTCTGCATTCTATTCCAATATCTCCTTCCACACCATTCACAGTACTCATCGTCAACCTATGCACGAAGAGCCTGTGGCTGAAGAGGAAGGACCTATTCTTGCACCTGTCCCTATCTGCTAGTAGCCTCAGTTTGATCAACTGGTTCAGAGAATTGATCAGTGGGAGGCTAGATTTAACTCTTATATAGCCGAGCAGCAGCAACAGCATGAATAAGACTTAGCTCAATTTGATGCCAACGTAGCCCAACAACAAAAGTAGCATGATCAGGATATGGCTTGGTTTGGGGAGCAGTTTGCTTCCATTCACCGTTACTTTCAACTACCACCCCTACCACCTCCACTTGATCAAGATCCATCTTTTTTCTAGTTCACTCAAAGCTTTTATTTCTGTGGTTATACTGGTCTTTACTTCTGCACTTTATTACTTATTTTATTATGTTTAGTGTTTTCTTTTTCCTCCTTTTTGTGATGTCAAAATGGGGAGTAGTGTGTTTATTGTTTCTTATATTTTAGTAAAATAAGTTTGTTTTCTACTTACTTACTTACTTTATAATTTTAAAAATAATAATAAAATAATAATAATAATAATACATATAAAAATAATTTTTTTACTCCCCTTATTTTTAGAATTTTATCTTCTAAGGGGGAGTTTCTGAGAATGTTAAAGTGCTTTAAAAATTTTTAACAATAATATTTACCATCATAAAAAAGGGAGAGATTGTTGTAAATTTGGGCCCAAGTAGTATGATATTGATGATAACAAATATTATTATTTCTTTACTATAGCTATTACTGTATATCTATTTTGTTTGCCCTACTCACTAACCTTTCAGGTCTACAAGTTCACTTGCTACGCCAATCAGCTCAAGATCAGGTAGACTTGGGTTGAGTCTATCTGTAATTTCAATTTTAATATATTTTTTACCTTTTTTGAATCAAGTCTTGTATCTGGTGGACCCCAAGCTAATTAACCTTGTACACACACACACACGAAGGGGTGAGTTAGTGAGTTTGGAGAAAAATGGGCTTTTTAAACTAATCGTACAGTGTGATGTAAATCGTACTGGATGATTAGTTATATAGAAAACCCTAATTAGGGAACCTATCGATCATACTAGACGATCTTTGATGGCAAGTTGAAAATTAGGGCTTCTTTTAGAGAAGCTCTCTTATTATCCCTTGAGATAATCTTTTGCTACTGAATTAATCTGAGAGAGAGCTTAGAGAAGGAAGAGAGAGAGCTTGGGAGAGAGAGATCCTTATTAAGAAGAGTTATAAGGGATTCACAAAGGTTGCTCCAAGCAAGGTTTTCACCATCTTTTTCAAGCTACTTGCTTGGTTCCTTGGTGGCTCTGGGGGAGACTTTCATCAGCATCAGATCTAGATTGTCTACATACTCCAAGAGGGAGTAAAATAATTTCAAGATTCTCTACCTACTCCAGGAGAGAGTAAAAGAATTTCTAGGTTCTTTGCCTACTCTAGGAGGGAGTAAAAGGATTTAAGGTACTCTGCCTCATCGGGTCAGTGAAAAGATTTTATAGGGGCTTCTCTGCCTTGCTGTGGGGGCAAAAGAAGAGACACTACTTTTAGTGCAATACCTGTGAAGGAGATTTTTGGGGACTGGATGTACGTCAAGTTGACTGAACTGCTATAAATCTAGTGTGTTCTTTCTATTTACTTTTTTGTTAATTTTGTATTTTTCTGTGAATTGTTCTGTATTTGAAATCTCTAAAATTTTTGTTATTGTGAAGTAGATCTGCTTCCACATCAAGGGGTTTTTAATTTTTTGGTTTGTTAAATTTTTTTTTTAAAATAACCAATTCACCCCCTCTTGGTTAGCCTTAGAATAAGTTCTTTAGGGTTTAACAACCCTCATGAACTTTCAAGTGGTATTAGAGAGGGATTCATAAATTAAGTTTTAAAAAACTTTAAAAAGAGATCCATGGCTAATTTTGGTAATTGTAATATTGCGGAAGGATATTCAATTACTCGACCACCTTTATTTGATAATATACCTTTTGATTTTTAGAAATTTTGTATGTCCACTTTCTTACAATCAATTGATTATTACATGTGAATGTTAATTCAGGAAGGATATTCTGTATTCTTTAAATTGGTGAATGGCATTAAAAACGGAACTTTTTTTTTTCTGAATAGACAATAGAAGATAGAGATTTAGCCCAACTGAATATAAATTTTTTATTTAAATTAAATATTTTAATCAAGTTTTATTTGAATAAATCATACAATATGATTAAGATTGTATAGTACAATTAAGATTGCATAGTAAGATTTTATAAAAAATCTAAAATATTAATTTTTCACTCCCATATATGTGTGTGCATGGTTGCTAAGCTAGCATATACTTTTCTGCATACATTGACTCAAGAAAATATATAAGTAGAAACTCTTCAATACATATTTTAAGTCACAAACTAATAAAGTATAGTCTTGAGCTTGAATATTTAGTCATTCATGTATGTTGTTACCTGAAAATTTAGTGGTTCACAAAATAAATATCCAAAATAATATACAAGAATAAGTAGATAATTATTTCATAATATTTATAATTATTAAAATATAAGATTGGGATCCCAAATTATAATTGTAAAGATTAGGTATAACACACAAAAAATGAAAAGTATTTTAAAATAAAATTTTAAATTAGAGTGCTTCAATGTTGTGCTTTTGAGTGCTATGGTGCTTGGCTTGAGAGCACATTGAAGCAAGTAATCACTATCGTGGCATTTGAGTCAATGTTCTACAGTACTTCTGATTTCAGCATGTGATGCTGGGTTGAAGCGTTGCAGTGCTAAGTTAGAGCGTTGAGGCACTAGGTCAGAGCGTTGCGGCACTAGGCCACTAATAGTATTTTTATACATTTTTTATTATAAATATCCCTCATCACCACCACCCCTCCTCTCACTTTCTCTTAGCTTGGCTCGGAAGGAAGAGGAAGAGAGGAAGAGAAAGAGAGAGAGGGAAGAAAGAGAGAAATAGAGAGGAGAAAGAAAGTCCATCGGGTCATTTTTATCTACCATTTCTTTTACAAAAATTATTATATTCATAAGTAACTATTCCCTTAATTTTGTTATAGATAATTTTGATATCTATGGATTTATCTCTCTTAAGTTTGCAAAAATATATTATCTCATGATTTCATAAATTTTCACTACATAAATTTTTATATATTATATATTTGATCATTCTAAATAATATAAAATAATCTTATTACATTTTCACTGGTCAGAATATGTATATGAATAATTCTGTGAAAAGAGTAGGAAAAAGGAAACAAAAAAAATGAGTGAAAAGTAATGTGTTGTGATATGAAAATACTGAAATGTGATTTAGACTGAAATGATTAATATGGATGAATATGAGCATGTGATTAGGAGAGTGGTATCAGAGACATATACAGCCAGAAGAAGGAAACTAAGTGGCATATAAGATAAATTGTTATGCCATGGAAGTCACCATATGAACCCTGTATTGGATAAAGTGCTACATGATGGGAGACCCCACTTAAACTTGTAAGGGTTATCTCTTGAATCTTATCTATCTTATAGATGATACTGATACTGATACTAATTACAAATTGGGAGTTATAAGGAGTTAGAGACAAATTGGGAGTATAAAGAGTCAGGGCAATGATTATGGTGGGCTAGGATGTTACTTGTTAAGTTAAAATATGCTTGAAATTTTTTATATAAAATTAATAAAGTCCACTAAAATATCTAAGTATATATGCCAAATAAAGTAAGAGTGATAGAGTAGAGTGTCAATTCCACAAGAAAGTTTTCTATTTAATTACAATTAAATTACTACTATTTAATCTAAATGCACAATTTATCTTATTAGAAAGTAAAATGATATTTTTTAGTTTTTGTCACTAAAAAAATTTTAAGGAGATTTTGATACTAATGGAGATAAAGTATTTGGACTAATGAATGTAAATAACATAATTTTCTTAATGAGACTCTTAATTTTTAGATGTAGATCAAAGCATATGCATTCCTAGATCTCTGTCTAGCTTGTAGAGGTGAAAAGAAAGGTTTATAACCTTCTTATAAATTTCCATCTCCATAGAACCTATAATATTAAACATTATCTATCTAGGCATGCTGACATTCCATTTCAATACTCATAATTATTCCAACACTTCTTCATTGAGGCTATATATCATGTTAGATATTAACTATATATATGGTCATTATATACATTAAATGGAGAACGGGAGATATTAAAAATGTCAATGTATCATTCAAGGCGTAAGAATATATATCACTACTTGCTATACTATTTACATTATTTTCCCAAAACTAGAGAATTAGTCAGGCATGAAAGATTCAACAAGCAAACTCATTTTCATTTCATTCATTAAAAGGAAGATTTACAAGAGAAGTAAAAGGAAAGTTGTCACCTGAAAAGATCAAATGATCTTCTCCATACTCCTTTCTCTAGCCATAGAGTTGCTTACACAAATAGGTTAAGATCTACAAAATAAAAGTATCTTGCACTTTTCTAGCCTCCCTTAGACTTTACTCTAAGGGTGGCTCTAAAAAATACAATTAAAAATAATAAAATTTTACTTATGTGATTGAACTCTCTAAATAATAAAATTTAAAAACT